>CAUJNA010001668.1:0-235000 GCA_963377175.1 Effrenium voratum | reverse complement strand
CGTACCTTCCATTTCCATTCTTTCCAGGGATCCTTCTTTCTAGAAAACCCCCAGAACCCAGGGGAAACACCTGGTCTTGGAAAGGAACGATGGTTGAAAAGAATGGGAAACTAACCCTATAGAAAACCCATTCTTCCAATTGTTTAAGCCCCCTGGAAAAATAAGACATATTTCCAGCAGTGCCAGATTGCCCGTGAAACCAACAGGAGAAGATTAAAACATATTCTGAAGCAAATGGAAGCATTCCAGAAAAGGCGATACACCACATGCGGACCACCCAAAAAAAGCGGCGCCCCTCGGCGTCTGGTCGACGGGTGCTTCGATCCAATTCGCGCCTCTGCCTATGGCAAGCGACGCTCAGATCCCGTTTCGCCACCTCCGAAACGCGGCAGATCGAATGGACCATCAGCCAGGTAAATCTGCGAAGGGTGGCCTGGTGAATTGACACTGGTATATGAACTCCTAATCTTGAATCAATATTCACTTGTATATTTGATGATAAAACAGTGGCCGAAATAGTTGGTGGAAGAGCATCAATACAATAACCACTAATTGAATTCATGATGAATAGGGTCCCTCTTTTTGCCACTATTATTTGATTTGGAGGTACAGTTCGATTCCAACCCCAAGTTGCATTGGTCTAAAAACATCCATGGCTCTCGGACGGAAACCTTGAAAATGGGGCGTAGCTGATGTCCCAGCAGTGCCCCTTTAAATCAAAACAACGGGTACCCTTCAAAGAAAGCCAAATTCACCCCACACACACGTTTTGCGGAAGCATAGGGCCAACCTCCCTCAATTCCATTCTAACATAAAATCAAACTCGTAAGGCTCCAGTCAAAATCCCACTTGCCTCATTCTATCTTGAAGTTCTTGCGACTCGCCGCAATTGGTCAGCTTGCGACCCGCAATCAGAGGATCTGAGGTGAAATCGAGTTCCGAAAGCCTACAGCCACTGTCTTGCGAACTTCTGGGCTGTTTCCCACGTTTCCCATGTGGCATGGTGGCTTTGAAGGGCAGGCGGACACAAACCATGGGTCAAAATCCAAATCAGTTGGCCAGTGAACATCCGATTCAAACCACTGAAAAATAGGTTCTAAAATGGGTGGTGAATTCACCTACCAACCAAAATGGTACCATTGGTTTTGACACAACCATACATGTATTTAAATTGAAAGACATAGAGATAGTATACACACACACTGCTTTTGCTAAGCAGGCTTTTGGGGGGTTGACGAAGCTCGGCCAACCCTCCCGTTTGCTTGACCTTGCAAAGGTGTCATTCTGCAGCCCGTTCCCCAGATTCATGGTATCCAACCCCCCTCCTCACCTCCCGGTTTAAAGGGACGGACACAAATGAAGCGGCATCGGACACCTATTGGCATATGACAAACTTCCCCCCGCAAAAGCGAACCCACCTCCGCACCGCGGTCCGAGAGACGCCGCCATCTTTTCCGGTCCCTGGATTCGGGTCTGGAAAGCGGAGGGGCCCCGCTCCATCCTCTTTCACTGCGGCAGAAAAAACTCCACGGCCATCCGTGTCTGGCCATAGTTGCAAGAATATTTCGGAGCCAGAAGCCCCAAGCGAGCGCCGCACCTTGAACTTCGGCAAGGCGCAAAAAGCCTTAAGCCAGAAACCAAAACGCCATCAGAGCCTTCTATCCGCCTTAATCCGAACAAGTAGAACTTCAGTAGAACCTTCTATTAAGGCCTTTATCTAGACAAATCATGTAAAACCTGCTATAGGCCTTCATCCAGAAAGAACGGTAGGACCTTCTACAGGCATGAATCAAGTAAAAACAAAATGGAACCTACTAAGGGCCCAATTGAGCAAATCCGCCGTTTTGCTTCGAGCTTTCTCTGTAGTTTTTAGTTGGTTGAGTGGTTGGGTTTCCTTATGTAACCCACAAAAAGTTCCTCACTTTTCGTAGGGGATCAGAAAAGCAAACAGCCAGTCAGGAATTTCAGCACATTGCTGTCCTTGGTCTCGTTTCGGTCGCGAACAGCTACCCTCGACCTGTTTCATCTACCAGGGCCATCCTCTGGTTTCGACCCAGTGCCCTGCTGGGTTTGAAGGGAACTTGGCACTGGAAAGGGTTTGGAGCCTCGAAATGGCGGGGTTCCTTTTGGTTTCCCTTTCAGGCCATTCAAAAAGGCGACCAAAGAAAAGCACACCCAGAGTTGTCCCTTTTTGGTGTTTAAACATCAGCTTTGCGAGGTGTTCAGCTAGTTGGAAGGGGGCGCACGAAAAATCAAGGAACACCCAAGGAACAGGCGGCGTTCAAGCTAGGCTTGCGACAGAACTGTTTGTTGTTGGTTTCAGAAGGGAAATCGGCGATCAAGCTGGTTTCGAACACGTTTTTTGCTGGTCTCTGTCTAATGTTTTCATTGTCCGCTGGAGGTGGTTTGGTAGTGGAAAGGGGCATTTGAACAATCTGATGCTTTACAGCGAGCATGCGATGTAAGCTGCGGTTGAACATCAAGTTGTGTGCTAAACAGCCCGTAACATCTCATGTTGCCCGAGGGAAGCCATCGGGAATGCGTGTTTCTTCATTTCTCAGACCCTCTGTATGCAATAGGCAAAGTGTTTCCTGGTGAGGAAATGTACAACGAAAAGGCCGCCAGGAAACCAAACATCTTAGGATGTTTCATCCTGAGTTTCCTTCAAACACCCATAAGGACCTAGGTAGACCAGTGGTGTTTTAAAGGAAAACCATGAGGAAGCAACTCATTTTTGGTGGAATCGACCCTTCGTAGCTTTCCCATGGGGGAAACTTTCTCTTCATCCCAAAAAGCCAACCATTGTAGTCAGAGAAAAAGGTTGAATTCACAAACACATCCCCCAAATTGTAAAACCAAAGATAAGGGGACCTCCTTATCCCCACAACGAAAGTCATAAAGGGAACTTCCCCCTTTTTCCTAAAGAACCACGCATGTATTCCCTTGAAGGCGCCTGAGTTCCCAGCTTGGCGACCGTCTCGGTGCTTCATGCACATGGTTTTGGGCGCTGAAACGGTCCGCGGTGAGATCCACTCACCGGAGCCGAGTCAAAACCTCCAAACCCTGGGCCATGGTAGTGGAAGATTCACACCGATCCGGCGTAAAAAAAATCGTTGTTGTCATACAGTACTTGGAGAGCTTCAGAGGGGTTGGCTTTGAGTGCAAAACTGGCCACTGGCAGCTTCCACGACCACGTCCGGCTGGCTTTTCTGTTCAGGTTGCCATTGTGGTGTCTCCTGTAGGGGATGCCACTAATATGGTGGGTGTCCCTTTGGTGCCCCCTTAACACCACACAAAAAAGGCACCCTCAAAAAAAGACACTCCCACATGAGCAAAGGCTGGTATGCGCCCGCGGCCATGCAAGATTCCTACTGGGGATGCGGTCGGCAAAGCTTGCCCGCATCCGCGGCAGCTGAGCAAGGGGGTGGGGGGTACAAAGACCAGACATGGAATTACTCCAGGGGCACCTTCCATGTCCATTCTTTCCAGGGATCCTTCTTTCTAGAAAACCAAAAACCCTGGGGAAAGGGCTGGTCTTTGAAAAAAACGATGACTAAAAAAAGGAATGGGGAATCAACCCCTAGAATTACACATGGAAATTCCAGTTGAAGTCCCCCACCCGCAAGTTGATATTTCCAGATGGCCAAAATCTGGGGTCTATGGGGTCAATGTCTGTGTGGATTCTCCTGCTGGTGCAGAAGAATCGAATCAGCAGAGTGACCCAGGCATTGCCTTCTGGGCAATTCTAACAATTCACAGATCGAACATATGGAAACCTTATGAAAAGAACCTTCATCAGTGACGCGCACATCTTGTTAGATGCCCTGGCCCGACCAGCTCCGGCTGGTGACTGTCCAGAGTACCAAATGAAAAAGAAGGCTGGCACGCGCCCGGGGCCAGACGGTATAGCCAAAGATTTCTGCTGGGGATGCAGCTGGCAAAGAGTTCCCGCATCCGCAGTAGCTGAGCAAGTTGCTGGGGGGGTAGATCCCACGACCAGACAGGACATGGAACTACGCATGGAAATGTCCCACCCGCAAGTTGACATTTCCAGATGGCCAAAATCTGGGGTCTATGGGGTCAATGTCTCTGTGGATTCTCCCGCTGGTGCAGAAGAATCGAATCAGCAGAGTGACCCAGGCATTGCCTTCTGGGCAATTCTAGCAGTTCACAGATCGAACATATGGGAACCTTATGAAAAGAACCTTCATCAGTGACGCGCACATCTTGCCAGATTGCCCTGGCCCGACCAGCTCCGGCTGGTGACTGTCCAGAGTACCAAATGAAAAACAAGGCTGGCATGCGCCCGGGACCAGACAGTATAACCAAAGATTTCTGCTGGGGATGCAGAGTTCCCGCATCCGCAGTAGCTGAGCAAGTTGCTAGGGGGGCAGATCCCACGACCAGACAGAACATGCAACTACACATGGAAATGTCCCACCCGCAAGTTGACATTTCCAGATGGCCAAAATCTGGGGTCTATGGGGTCAATGTCTGTGTGGATTCTCCCGCTGGTGCAGAAGAATCGAATCAGCAGAGTGACCCAGGCATTGCCTTCTGGGCAATTCTAACAATTCACAGATCGAACATATGGAAACCTTATGAAAAGAACCCTCATCAGTGACGCGCACATCTTGCTAGTGGCGTTTCTGTGACTTGCCCAATAGTACAAGTCCTGGTAGTTCATCCCCTCAGTAGCAACCCAAAGTGATTTCCGCGCCAAGGGGTATGAACCTGTACTTCCTCTCTTGGAGGCAGGTGACAACTTAGGGTTGCCCAAAAGTGGACAACTCAGGGTTCCCCTCAACATCCCTCCGAACCACAAAGTTCATTCCAAAACCACGCAAAGCCATGTCCAAAACCCATCAAAGGGGGGAGAACATCTGTAGAGAACCCTGAACTTGGCAGGCCAAACGCCTTGCTGACGCCTTCGTCACTCTCACTCGAACTCCCTTTCTAGAGGCGCAGCATCTGCCGCTGCACGTGCCGACCATCTGCTCGTGATCGCTGGAAGGGGCAGACCCGGGACGCCCTGACCTGCCATCTGCCATGTGGCTGTGGCTACCAAAACGGCACCCTGGTAAATGGAACCAAAGACTAAAACCCGTGTAACAGGAAAAGACCACCAGTGACTTGGGCATATTCATCCCATGGCCGGGATTGGAACCTGGCCAATCAGGCGCCAATCCATTTTTCACATCCCTCCTACCCTTGGATTCTCATCTTTAATGGGCGAAGAAGGCGATATGTTTAGATGTGTATGAAGCTCATCTGACATGGTAGTTGTTCTTGTGTTTCTCGGTACCTCGAAAGCTGTGTGTCTTGAGGTTCCTCGAAAATGATGGTGTTCGGAGAGTTCCTCTAAACATGCTTTGGGGAGACGCCTCTGAAAACGACTTTGTGGCTGTTGACCCCTCTGCCAAAAAGTATTTGACTTGTGGCTGTTCAATTCGGAAAATCCGAATTACTTCCACCAAAAAGCTATTAAGTCTTAAGATCCGTTACCCAATAGCCATAAATAAGCTCTCCAACCTCCAGGTGGTTTTCCTCTTGGTTTCGCTTACCACAAGTAGGTCCTCCAGTAGAGAGGTTAGAATCAGGGTGCCAACTTTTTTTCGGCTTTGTCTATTTTAGTAGGGTCCCGAACCCTCCCAACCAAAAAAGAAACGGGTGAGAAATGGGGGACCATGAGTGTAAAGATCCGTTGCCCAATAGCCATCAGGATCTACTTCTACCTTCAGGCCTCGCGCCTCGTTCTTGCCGCAGTTGAAGTCAGAACTGTCCCAGGTCCTCTCCTGGCCAGTCCGGGGTTCCATCCCGTGCGAGCAAAAAATCCGATGGCTGGCCTTCTTTTGAGGGTACCCCTCTTGTGCTGCGGTGGGAAAGGGAAACCAAGTGGAACACTGAAATCCAGTTTGGGGTCCCAAACGAAGCGAGCAACCCGTGGACGTGCAAAGCAAGGGACGATGTTCATCTATGTTCGCTTGCAGAATTTCAGGGAGTGGCGGGCTACACCCATTCGCCAGAATCTCAACTCCGCACTAACTTTGTTCAAAACTGCGATGGGGATTTTGCTTAATGTTAACCCCAGAGTAATAAACCCTGGTTGATTAATAGGGGGGTGTCCGCTTTTAGTGGGGATTCATCACTTTTGGAGGGAACACCTCCCTAATAATGGGCCGGGTTTATTAATCATGGGTCAACATAATTTCATGAGTTCCACAAACTTCCTGGCTTCTCAACAATATGTCCAAGCCAACCCAAAGGCACTTTTTGGGGGGAAGCCTGTCAAATCTGCAGGACCACTTTGCTCGCATCCCCATTTCGCCCATTTTCCGAGGCTTCGTCTTCCATTCATGTCCTTTTTGGGAAAATAGATGGCAACCACCAGGTAAACCAATCGCCCTCTATTGTTCCCGCCCAAATCAACCACTTCGCAAAGAGGACACCTATTGCATTCCGCTCGGGACCCAAACTCCCTCCTCCTCCTCTTCACCCCAGAGGTTTTTGCGCCGCCTCGCGGGACGGGCGAGAAGACCCGCTCCAGATGCATTTCTCGGTGCAATTTTGCGGGAGTTAGCTCTGGTCCCAAATTGTCCCCAACCGTCGCGCGGCCTAAAGGCATATTACTACTTGAAGCAGTTTGATGCCCCACGATGTGCCAAGATACCGTGGCTGGACGAAATCCCCTTGGCAGTTGGCATTGGTGGTGTACCCACCGGGGTATTTGCAGGGCTTCGGGTTTCATTCAGGCCAATTGGCGCGGGATCTTGGCCATCCACTGTCTTGTGGCTTTCCTTCTGCTTTGCGCAACCTGAGGATACCCTCGAAAGACACACAGCCACCACCCCAAGAAGCGTCTGAGGAACCACGTTCGGTGTCTTAAGGCCTGCTCCAGCTGCCTTCCTGTGTCAAACGGAAATTTGGACTCGCGGATGTGTACCCTGCCCAGCTTCCCTCGAATTGGTGGTTTGCAGTCCGGTGATTTGGTGGTTTACTAGGGGTTTCACCAATAAGCAGCTACCTGAACAAACACGAAGTGAGCACTTTTTTGGGGGAGTCTGCCCAAAAGTACCACAGAACCCACAAAACTGAAGTTGAATCCCCTACCACAAACCTCCCAAAACTGAAGTCGATCGTCCTGAAAGTACCACAACTCCAAGCTGAAGTTGATCCCCCGAGAAATACCGCAACTTCAGCCCAATTGTCTCTGTCCAGATTTCTTTCTCGTTTTTTCCTCCGGCTCGCACCTCTGCACCAAGATCTCCAGCTCCCCTGGCATCCTTTCCACCGCCTTCAGGAACGACTCCAGCCGCCGCGCCGCGAGAGAGTCCTGCGGATGGACCTCCGCCATCTCCGCGCGGGCGTCCAGAAGGCCAGGCGGCAATGCGAGAACCTCCGAGGTCGGGCGGTCGGCACAGGTCGCGGGGACCCACCCAGGCAAAACCAGCGAAATGAGCCAAACTGCGGGAAAAGGCGAGCGCGGCGGAATCGATATATCGCGATGTATCCTAGCGGCGTGCAGAATGGACTCCTGGCGCAACCCAGCAGCGCGTCTCGGCGAGCCCTGAATTGGTGGCTTGGCGGTTTGGATGCCGAGCCTTCGCCATCTTTCAAGCGGAACCGGGGTGCAAGTCCCAAAACCGGGGTCCAAGCCGTCCCAACTTTGGAGAACCCGAGGTGAAAAACAGCCCCGCCTCACGCAGCCTAGGGATGCAGGAGCCTGCAGGCGCGGCGCGGCGAATGACATCGATCCCGTTTCGACCCGAGCGCCCACGGGCGCTTTGAAGCGAAACCGAGGCCCAAGAATCGTCGTCGATTCCAATCCCATTCTTTTCAACCATCGTTATTTTGTCAAAAAACCTGATCGGTTTTCTAGAAAGAAGGATTTTTGGAAAGAACGGTTGGAAGGTACCCTTAGAAAGAAGAAGCTTGAGAACTCCAGGTACGACTCGATCAATTCCTGGATTGGCCAAAAAGTGACTAGCGTTCAGGAACGGAACTCAGCAAGCGAGCGAAGACTTCTGGTGGCGAACCAACCGGGGCTTTAAAGACGTGAATTTGGGGATCGATTGGCCAAACAAAAAGACTCGCCGAAGCTTTTTTTCGGTCGCCGAGATGGTCCAAAGGCCGCGCCGGGTTCCACGCCTGGAGAGCATGTCGCAGGGCGCGCAAAAGGCGAAGAGGCCGCCTCGTGGCAACCGAAAAGGAAAAAAGCCGACCGAGAGCTTGGTTGCTGTTGACCCCCCAGCAAAAAGTGTTCAACTTTTGGGGGGTTTAGTGAAAAACACCTTTATTTCCCAACAAATAGAATCTAAAGATCCAACCCAATAGCAGTCAAGGAGAGGGGCTGTATCTAGAAAATGATGTTTCGGATGCGCTTTTGGTGGAAAGCATCTGTTCTTCCCCTTGTCGGTCCTTCTTTTCAGTAATCTTTGAGTACTCTTTTCATATTCAACCGGGGTGGATCCGCAGCCGCATCCAGCTAACCCACTACCATCGGTACGGTAGTGCTTCTCCAAGTGCTGGGCGTTTCAGTGGTGGAACCTACCACTTTTCTTGCAGACCTCCGATCGTTAGCTCCGAGGTCGGCTCCTTCAGATTCAAATTTTATGATACGCACCTTGGCTCCCGTGCGACCGGCGTCAACAAAAAGTTGCTTGTACAGGACAATGCTGGCCCCCCAAGCTCCCTGGCTTTGGGAAAATGACCCCCGGAAAAAAGGGGGAAACAAAAAAAACAAAAAACGCCACATCCATTTGGCTGCTCCAAGAGTGCCCAATCCGGGCCTATCATAGGACCCGATTCAGCCTTTTCGGTGGCTTGTTGTTTTGGAGGTTCCCAATTACGCTCTACAAAACAGGGATCCTTACATTATACACCTGAACATTGCCTTGTACATGGTGGTGTCCCTTTATTTTGGTGTGGAAAAAGCAACATGTTTCAAATGGTTGCAAAATGGAGATCTTTTAAGGAGCCCTGCAAAACCAAAAGGGGTTCAAGTGCAAATCCAAACCAATCCAAACACACCTGAACTTCCCAATTACGCTTTCGAGCTCTTGGGATTGGGGGATCTTGGGGGGGGGAGAAACGGAAACGGATGGAAGCGGCACCGAGGCAGGCGCGGCCCTTGAAAGTGGTATCCTCCGGCTCCGGCTCGTACAGGAACCTGCGGGAAGCTTGCGGTGCGGGAGGCTTGCGATCGGAGACGGAGTTTGCGGGTTTGCGATCGGCTCTGACCTTTCAGCCTTTCAGCCTTTCCCCCAAAAGGCAAAGATCACCAGATTTCTGGATGCCAGCTGATCATGGGGAGCCAAGGCAATGAGAGGAATGACCCCCGAAAATTCGAAGACCCTCGGAGGGGCTCAGAGGATGGCTACATTCCTGACAGAACCCGAAGGCAAACCACCCAAAGGTTGCTTAGCAACACCCGAACCACCTCTTGACTTGCTGGCTCGATAGGGAATGAGACATGGAAACTCCCGAAGAGCAAAACAAGACAAACCAAAAAAAAAACACGAGTGGGTGGTTCTCCTCTATTCTGGACTCCCAAAAGAGGATTCATTCCACCAAAACCCGGACTCGGCTCCTCTTGTCCTTCCCTACCCATCGCACCAAACTGGTTGATTGAAGCTTACGGAGGCCTCTCGCGGCTGGTTTGAAGTAGATTGTTGGCTTGGCAACATGAACATTTGACAGTTTCCTGGTGCCTTGCCCTGTAAACCCAGCCAAAAAGGGGGTGTCCCCCGCAAAAAAAAGAAAGAAGAGGCACCCACCGTGGTTTGAACTACTGATCAGACCCAATTAGTTCTCAAACCTCCATGGTTTAAACTAGTGTTCAAGCAACCGGGTGTAAGCCACGGATTAAAAACAGCTCCAACAACCTGCTTTCATTTCAGCCTTCCCTCTGGGCGCAGCCTTCAATGGCGCACTCCGTCACTCTGAGCTTTTTACGGCCAGGGCTTCTTCTGAGCATTCACCCGGGTGGAGAGCACGGCCAAGATGAACCTCGGCCAGGCCGGCCAACTTGCGGTTCGGCTTGCTCAGTGAATTGCTGGTTTCGATAGGAGAATGGGACATGAAGCTAGGTCCTCCAGATTTGAGAGGTTACACTAAAGGTACCCACTTTTTTCGGTGTTGTCTATTTTAGTAGGGGAACCCTCCCCAAAGATACGGTAAAAGGGCACCTGGCTGGGGACCTAGGGAATGAGCACTTCGAGATGTTGGGAATGGCAAAATCGCCGAGGTGGAATCACTGGACCTGCGTCGCCTTCTTTTATCCAGACCCAGTGCGATAGGCCGGGAATGAGAAATGACCCCCGAAAACCATCATGCCCGATCTGGTTGCCTTGAAGAGAATCCCAAAACGGTTCATTCCCAAAACCCGGAAGATCCTACCAATCGCACCAGGAAGAAACATGGGCGCACCACAGAGCGTTCCGCGTCCAAGAGTCTAAGCACCATATAGGTGGCCTTTTGGAAAAACAGATGGCCCTGGTGTGTGAAATATTTTTTTAAACCAGTGCCATCTATTTTTAACCAAACTAACCTAAAAAGGACACCTATGCTAAGCACCCTTTGTCATACTGAGTCACTTTAGTTTGCACGTGAGCGCGAATGGAACAGCACGTGCAGCCAAAATACGACTCGAGTGTCTCCTCTATCAATATCCTCCACTCCCTCTGTGCAATTTTGCATGTACGGTTCCTTTTCTAGAAATACCACATGAGTCATAATCATCAACTGGTACACATGGGATCTGCCACAAATCATCATCAAACACATCAAAAGGGCGGATATATATATATATATATACAGTGTGTGTATATATATATATATTATGCATCTACTTCTGGGTGGGAAACTGTCCTCCAACCTTCAATCATTCGACCCGAGCGGCCGGCTCCACCCAACCCCAAGTTTCTTTTGGAAACAATCGCTCGCCAAACTGAAACCGGCGCCCTCTGTGTTTTTTTCCCCAAAAGTGACCTGGCCATGGGTCAAAACCCCAATCGTAGCCCCAGTGAACATCCCAATCCACACTAAAATGGGTTCTAAAATACGCGAACCTCGGTTTTTGTTCCCCCCCCCCCCAAAGTGAGCCAAAAGGCCAGAATACTTCCAAAGGCAAAATGCTCACCGTCAGAAGCTCAAAAGGTGACGTTCCAAGACTACTGCCGTGATCCATTTCGAAAGGCCCGACTTCACCAGACTCCATCTTTGGGTTTTGCTGAGTCCAGCTTGGCGTTGGGACACTCAACTACCCACTGTTTTTCGGTTTTGTCTATTTTAGTAGGGGAACCCTCCCAACCAAAAAAGGAAATGAGAAAGGGCATTACTGGGGGACCTAGTCAATCAATCAAACCCCGCCCTCGCCCGGAGACCTTTTCTCCGCCGCCCTCACTCTGGGCGCATCTCTGCCGCGGCGTACCGCAGCTCGCTGATGAGCTCGTCGATGTCCTGCCTGAAGTGAGGCAGAGTAAACGCGAATCAAGATCTCCTCTTCTAGGTCCTCCAGATTTGAGAGGCTAGAAAAAGGGTACCCTTTTTCTGGAGTCTATTGTAGTAGCGGAACCCTCCCGTAAAAGGGCACTACTGGCGGACCTAGTCTTGGCTGTTCATGTTAAATGGAAACCCCCTCTAAACCAACTAAAACCGTGCTGAGGGGCGCCTGGAATGAGCAACACAGCCAGCCGCGAGAAAATACCCGCGCAGGCAGGCGCAAAGACATCTCTTGAGTCCTCAACTCAAAAAGGCACGCCCTCGAACCTTTGGGTCCGCCGTGCGAAAAACCCGCAGCTCCCCTTTGAAAGCCAACAGCGGTGCCCCGATGCCCCGAATCGCCCGAAATCCACAGGAAGGCCGCGGAAAGGGAGGTCCCAAGGTGGCAGGTCTGGGTGTCAAGAAGGGGATCCGAAATCTAAAACCCAGCCTCTTGTCGTTTACTTGGGGACGGGTTGTCAAGCACCCAAGCCTCGAAACTCATGGTCATCACTGAACCGAAATCCAGGAAATACCGTGGATGGACGAAATCCAGCATGACCTAAGAAACCAACAAACAGTGGTTTCAGTCATGTTTTCAAAGTGGTGCGGGATTTCGTCCATCCAAGGCACTGCAATGGCTGCAAACAAGACTCATTCGTTCCGATTCCTGGGAAGCAAACAACCCCAACAATAGTACAAACCCATGAAACTAAGGCAAGGGCATTTGATGGAGAAAAAAAACGCTGATCCCTTCTGTATAGTTGTTCTTGATCGTTTTGCGGAAGGCTTAGGCAATGAATACGGAACGACACCTGGGTTCCAAAGATCCATGTATTTGACGTTCGAAGCGGCCCGCCGCCATGCCCCTTGGGGGCTCTTGCAAAGGGCAACCGAGTGAACACCGCTCATCTAGGCGTTGGCTCGGCTTGCTGCGGTAGAGATTCTCACCGAAGGAAGCGACAACAGCTTGTCCCAATTCAAAGTTGGGGATGGAATGTTCACCCCAAATACTCTTCCCTCTGCAGGGTTGATAGGGGGAACCACACCAAAAATATGTCCGCCATCTCCCCAGCTAACAAAGCGGCCAAACAATCATCCAAAGTGTTCTCTTACGAACATACTGTGGATGGACGAAATCCTGCACCACTTTGACACCATGGGAAGCCAGAATTTTTAGGGGAATCATCAGAAACCAGGGTTTCTAGGTGGTGCGAAACGGATTTCGTCCATCCACAGTAGTACAGCCCCACCAGACGGCCCTCCCAATCGCGTTGAAGAATAATTCAGCTGCGACCTCACACTTCGAAGTGGCTTCGCATCCCATAGTCAATCAAAACATGGGCATGCGGCGAGAGATATGGTCACCCTTTAGCCAGCCTGAGAAAGAAAAAACCCTCGAAAACAAACAAACAAACCAAACAAACAAACAAACAAACAACCAAAGAAAGAAAGAAAGAAACAAACAAGCAAACCAACAAACCCTCTTTGGTTTTCCCCGCTACTCTTTAGAGCACAATCGTCCCCTCTCTGCACACCTGGAGGTGGACCTCCAGATTGGTTCCTTTGCTCTGCTTTCCCTCTTAACCAACCCCAAACTCAAAAACGGAAGGAGAGTACGTTGGGCTTTGGATATGGGAAAAGCCATGTGTTTTTTTTGGGGGGGGCATGGACACTTACAGTCCATGTTGCAGCCAACCCCAAACAAAAACCACTACTCTGAATGAAGGAGGGGTACAAAATAGACGCGTTCAGTGTCCATCATAGGGGGGGCTGGGAATATTCTGTCAGACTTGGCGACCTCCGCCACTGGGTCGAGTCTTCCATTGGAGGCCTCTCCACAAGGAACTTGGGACCTGTTCTTGTAGGGACCCTCTGTCTGGTCTCAGGTTAGAAGTGAGTGGTACCTGGAGTCTCCTTCAATGGGTCCATGACCCCCTTTATTTTGGGCAATGAACCGATTTTGTTTAAGCTCCAAAGAGTACCTGGGGAAGACCAAAGAGAAAAGGTTTGTTTGTTTGTTTGTTTGTTTGTTTGTTCCCCACCCGACAGGAAGGGGTTGTCAGATTTTATGTTGGAATCCGCGTTTGCGATGCTTCTACACCACGCCCCCACCCAGTATCCCGCCAGAGCAGCTCGCCAGTGGATCCCACGAGTGGATCCCGCCGAGTATCCGCCAGAGCTGCTCGCCAGTGGATCATGGGCGCTAGAACCCGCGGAGCCCGCGCAACGTGCTCATCCCTCTGCCATCTCCAACTTCTGGCTCGCATCCCATTGTCCACTGAGCATGGGAGCACAGAACAGAGCAACTATTGGCTGCATCTTTCCCAACTTTCAACTCGAAAGTTGACTCATCAAACATCAAGCTTCGGATGAAAAACCTCAAGGGCTGATGAGCCGACTCCTCCGCAACCTTCTGGCAAGATTCTGCCTGAGACCTGCACGTGGCAGCGGCGCAAGCAAACCTGGCAGCCCCCGCCTGGCTCCCTGAAGCGCCCTTCATCTCGATAGCCAGCTGCCTGCGTGCGGCGGATTCACTCCCAAAGCCTGCGCGAAGCACGGCCTCTGGAGTCCAGGTCTTCCATTGGCCTTTGCCGGCTGATTTCTGCCTGGTCAAATCTTCGTTTGTCAGCCGGTAGTCAGCAGTGCGCGCTTGGCCCGTCTTGTTGAAAGCTTTGCTCTGAAGAACTAACTGCCGCTTTCTGCTGGCCAAGTTGGCATCTCTTTGTCTGACTTGGGCGTTCCGGGCTTGGTTGCGTTGCCTCGAGCCTCTACCCAAAGGCCTGCGATGGCCTGCGGCCGATCCGCCTGGCAGCTGCAGGCGCAATTTCCAGTCCCCTCTTGGCCGCCCTTTCGTCTCTCCATCTCGCCATACTGCTTCGCCAAATTTACAACTTGTTCTAGCCCCAAAGCTGCCATGATGGGCGGCCCCAATTTGAGCCAATGGAGCAGCTGCGAAGCGCACAAATAGACAACAAAACCTGGTGTTATATTCTTACCATTAACCACACCATAGCCGCAATCATACTCGCATGTCACTCGGGGAGGCTTTCATTGGGCATCACAATGGAGCACCAGCTTGTCTGCAAAAGGATATAGATTAGGACTCGCCACTGTGAGTTTATTGACATAAATGCGCGTAAACTGTTCTTGGCTATTTCACAAAATTGTTTGAATGTCTGAGAAATATGAAAGGTTGCTTTTGAAAGTTGTTAAAAAGACCTTAAAGAAGTTAAAGAAGTTGCTATTTATAAAAAGTAAGCTTCATAAAGTTCTTTAAGTTGATGTCAAGCGATAAAAATGGTTCGAAAGATGTTTTTTGTTTCAAAAGAACATTGTTGCTTTCCAAAGTTGTTTGTTGCCAGTTTTTGTGTGGGGCGCTACACAGGCTGCCTTTTGAAAACGCGCAGCAGATCAACATCGATCTGGAGAAACGGGATCTCAAGGACAGGAAAGACCAAATGCCTGGTGCGCTCAGTGATCTGTACTTTTTCCAGGGGGGCTTTGGATGGCGAGGAATACTAAGCCATCGATCGATCTGGCTGGGAATCAAATTGCTCTTACTTCGCTTAATTGGGGAGATTGGGGGAAGACTAGAAAGCCCGGAGTGTGTCCAACGGGCGGGGTTTCTGAAACGCAAACATAGAAATCCGTGGGCTTTCTCCAAGGCCTTTTTGCGATGCCCCAGAATGACACAGAAGATTTGCCTGACATGGTGGACTCAATCCAAAGCAACTTGAAGGATACTCTTCATCTTCAAGACTATGATTTGAGGGCAGGCATCTCATCAAATCTGGATGACCGGAAATCGGTGGCTCTTTGCAACAGCCTCAAGCTGATCTGGTTGTGTGGGGTGTGTGAGGCTAACATGAAGGGCTTTCTGCAAGTCTCAGAAAAGGGTCAGAGCCTCGGACGAGCTTGCCAAGAGCCTCAACTGATGGCTTCTTTCCCGACAGCAAAATGGGATGCAACGCGGTATGTCTCAACAACCACCACGCTGGGGGGAGGGGGAGTCCTGGCTGACATCACGTCCTAAGCAGCTGCACTCAACCAATATGACATGCTAAGGGAAAAGTAACCCTTTGTGAACAAAGAAGGTTCAAGAAAAACCGGGAAAAACAACTAGAGAGGCCGGCTTGTGACCGGGCCCTGGTCCGAATTTGTTTGAGTGGGTTGTTCTTTACTCCTAAACTGGTGGACCTCTCCGGGTTTACCTTGCTCCCAAGACCCGCCCGCGTTGCCGTGCCTGGGTGGGCACCTGCTGTGCCTGGAGGCGACTTGCCATGTCCAGCCAGCGTCGATATTGCACTGCTATTCGGTGAGCTTGGCTCACGTCATCCCCTTTTCAGTTCAGGATGCTGAGTTGCAAACAATGCACCAAGAGATTCATGGCCAATGATCCGCTTGCCCTTGACACTTGGCCACCCTCCTCCATCACCTCGAGCAGCCCCCAGTCAAAGAACATGGCTGGGGAAGGAAAGAGAAAGAGAGAGTGAGAGAAAAAAAAGGAGAGGAAGAGACCTTTGAGCAATGATGCGATGGGACGGTGTGATAGACGAGATGGGATGAGATGAGATGAGATTTGATGAGGTGACTGGCCTGTTCGAATTTCCGGGGGGGGGGCCGAATCACAATCCGTACTCCACGTAATCAATCTTCAGGTTGGGACTACTTTTAATCCGCAATCTGAGCTGCAAATTGTGGGTCGAAATCTAAGGTGATATGTGATGTGTTGTAATGTGGTAGAACTTCGCTTATTTGGTGTATTGAGATGAATCGCAGTGCACTATTATGTTGTGTATGCATGCATATGTGTGTTGCGTCGAATCACAATCCAATCTGAGCTGCAAATTGTGGGTCGAAATGTTCTGTGGTGTGTTCAGCGGTGTTGGGACTGTCGGGGATTTCCGCCAAGACATCGACAAACGGCTAAACTTCGAAAGCGCAGGGTGGCCTACGAGGCGGCAATCCGCGCTTGCCGGGCCAGCCGGCGGGCCCAATGAGCACTACAGCCGTCAAGGAATTCAGTGGAAATGGAGGCCTAGGGGATCCAATGACGTTTAAAACCACATGTCATCAATCGTGGGCGTAATTGTCTAGCACCTGGTAATCATTACCCTTCCTCCAACAATCAAGGATCATCTCTGGGCAAGTCAGTTCACGAGCTCACCGATCTGAAGTTGTCTTTTTCTATTCAGAAAAGGCGTCACTGTACATGGTTTAATTCTCCTCACTAAAGCGGGAACCACCCCTTATTGAGAAGAGGACAGGACTTTCATAGATGAACTTTTGATTATGGACCCCACGTGCTTTATTTAATTGCTGTTAGTGCCGGCGACAGCGGCCCGAAGGCCCTAGAATCGAGCCACTGTGCCCGCTGCCCGCCTGTCTGGCTCGATGTACTTCTGCCGCATCTCACTCTAAAGGTACCTCACACGGACCGGCTCAGAGACTTGCGCCTTGAAACGCCGATCTGAGGCATGAGGTTCTCTCATGGACATCTGGTTAGCAAGTATGACCTCTCAGCTTCGCTTTCCCTCTATTTCGTGGAAACCTACAGGAGTTTCACAGGACATTGGCCAAATACCCGCAAAAAACCAGTTGTTTTCTCTGTAGAATGTCCTGTAGCTGGCTTCTTGGATTGTTGATGGTTTCATCTGCCGACTGAACAGTTTGCACGGGTCAGTCGCCTTCCCGGTCCCCATCGTTGAAAAAACACACAAACACAAACACGAAAACACACACACACACAGACACAAACAAAAACCCCGAAAGCTGACAGGCAACGATGGCCTGGGCAACGCCTGATCCGGCTGGCCGGCCTCATCTTCCTCGGCGTTTTTCACCAGGCGTTTTCCAATGCGATTGATGACCATCCTATCGTATTGAAACTGCAAATTGCTTCTGCTGAGCCACGTAGCTACGTAGCTCCAGCGCAAAGCACAAACCTAAACGCTCTCAAATACCCATTTAAGATGTTTGGCGCCTGACAAAGGGGTGGGCAAACTGCCGTGGGGCTGAGCCAAACCATCGGACCTAAAATGGGCTCCTGGTTTGGGCCATTCTCTTCAAACAGGGACCTGAGTGTTAAATGCGGGGCTGGAAAAGATCGCAAATCCCGCGTCCCCTTTTCATGTTCTGCCAAAAAAAGGTTAAAACTATGGGCAATTTAGCGCCAAGGAATCTGGTCTTAGCCGGGCTTGGATCCTGGCTCTCTCGCACTGAGGTCCTGTGCTGCGCTTCGGCGTCGCCGCCTTGGCCTGCAGGCTGTAACCACACAGCCATTTTGATTACAATAGGTGTGGATTCCCAATGTGCGTGGGTGTGTCTGTGTGCGTGTGATTGCTTTGAGGGGGTCGCTATGTTCAATCAAATGCACATGCCTGCTGCTCCAAACAACTCTCAAGAACCAAAAGGTTCTGGGAGGAGCAGGTGGATATTGCATGAAAACGGGGGATCCTGGAGCAGCTGGCCCGACGAGTATCCCGCCAGAGCGGCTCGCCAGTGGATCGCGCCGAGTATCCCACCAGAGCAGCCCGCCAGTGGATCCCGCCGAGTATCCCGCCAGCCAGTGGATCCCGCCGAGAATCCCACCAGAGCAGCCCCCCGCCGAGTATCCCGCTGAGTAGGTAATTGTGGATCCCGCTGAGTATCCCTTGCCGGTGGATCCTGCCGAGTGTCCGGCCTGTATCGAGCCGGAGCGGCTCGCCAGCATTTGCCAGTGGATCCCGCCAGTATCCCACCAGAGCAGCTCGCCAGTCCGGGGTTGTGAATAAGCAACTTCGTTTAATCCTCCGTCGGGTTTCTTTTTGGAAGGGGCTTGGCCTTTGTTAGCGGAACCGATGTTTGAGTTCTCCAGATAGGCTCGCGGACAAGTGGAAGTGGCCGATGGGAAGGGAAGGGGCCGATGGGAATTTGGAGTCGATGTCTCCAGGATGCGGAGGAATTTGTTGTAACGGTCGCAAGCTCGTGAGTGGGGATTGCTCGAAGCAAAGTAACTTGTTTGTTTGCTTGCTTACTTGCTTGCTTGTTTGATTGTTTGATTGTTTGATTGTTTGTTTGTTTGCTTGATTGATTGTTTGATTGTTTGTTTGTTTGCTTGCTTGGTTGGTTGGTTGTTTGTTTGTTTGCTTGCTTGCTTGCTTGCTTGCTAGCTTGTTTGCTTGTTTGTTTGTTTGTTTATTTGTTTGTTTGTTTGTTTGCTTTGGAGGCCCCCCCCCTTCTCAGGTCGGGTGAGTCAGAAGGAGACTCCAGGTGCCCGTCGTTTTGGGGAGAGAAGTCCAGCAACCCTCTCGAGGCAACCGCCCGTAGACCCACGGCGGTTTGTCGCAGAGCCGAGGCGCGAGATCTTCCCCAGGCGGCGCTTCACGTCGGCCAGGCCGGCGTCCACGTGCCCGTCCCCGGGCTGGCGGGGCTCCGGACGTTTGGGCGCCACCCAAATGGGGCGTTGGGGGCTGGGGGGGAGGGGGCAGGAGGGGCTTTGGGGATTTTGGGTCATTACTTTTACTGTGGCAAGGTCAGCCAGAAATTGGCAAGGGCCATGCAAGCCAAGGAGGTCACAGGGAACTATGCCATGCTTTGTGTCAAAATGGTTGTTCGTTTGACCATTTTGGGGGGTTATCAAAGCTGGGCTGCCCTCAGATCCCCCGCTAAACGCTTAACTTTTAGTGGGTTAAATGGAAACTACCACTAAACACTAAAAGGCTAAAAAGCTAAGGGGATGGCTGGGAGCCACCAAGCAAAGTAAATGGTTGGTGGTTTCCCTTTGACCTACCACTTGGGGGGTGACTTCGATACTGGCCGAACCATGGACCAATTGGGATGCAACACAGTTTTCAGGGACCCCCCCTAACTTCCATCTGTGAAAAGAAGAAGCAAATCACAGTCTTTTTTTAAGGTTGGACCCAGCAACCTTTCAAACCGCAACAGTTGGGTACCATTCAATCAAAGACATGCCCTAATGGGATGCAGGGGGGTTTTCAGGGGTTCCATTTACAAAATTGAAAAAACACCCTTCCACCACCTGATCTGGCTTGGTTTGGGGGATATGAACCCTGCTTCTATAGAGTAGGGGGGCGTCGCAAAATTGGATGCGGGTGAGTCCCGAATTCGAGTGGTCTGACGGATACGTTCAGAAGTCCAGCTTCCCTCAAAACTGGTGGCTTAGATTGGCGCTTCGCTCTGGTGTTCCTTGCCTGGTTTCCCAACGGTAAAGTCTACCCACTGCTAAGGTTCAAATCCTCCAAGCCAATCCAAAACACTACTTGGGTCTGAACTTTCAAACACCTAGTGGGCATGGAAGATGCCAAAAAAGAGACAGCACAACGGATCCCAAGCATAGATCTGACAATGTCTCAGTAGCTCAGCAGAAATCGCTCGACTTTGCCAGTGCCCCACCTGCTTTTTGACAGAGCGTCCAAGAGTCCAAAAAACCAGGCGGGGGGGTAGGTTCTCCTGTCAGCTTCCATGACTGTAGGACAATGTGGTGGACAAAATATAACTCTTCTTGTGATACCCATGGTGGGATTCCCATGGTGCAGGGCTCCAAATACTTGCTGCTCAGCACATGGGGGAATGACCCCGAGATAAACCATCCAACTGGTGGTGTCCTTTTAACTTTCAGAAAATTCCAAAACGGTTCACCCCAACTCATTCCCTGATTGCGCACCAAGAAGGGAATGAGGGAACGACTGGAATGACACCTAAAAAACCCATCCACTACTAGGTCCTCCAGTAGAGAGGTTAGAATAGGGGTACCCTTTTTCCCCGTAGTCTATTTTAGCAGGGGAACCCTCCCCCCAAAAGGGTACAAGGGCAGGCTGACCCAGCCAACTATTTCCTTTGAACCATTCCTATAAGTAAACCATCCCCAGGCTCATTGCAACTCATGAGGTTGAAGGACCGTAGACCTCAGTGCACCAGGGACCATACCCTGAGATAAACCCTCCCTGGCGGTTTCCCCCAAACCGGAACTCATTCCAACTCATTCCAACTGAGAATGTCCCTCATCCTCCTTCTTAGTCGGTGTTACCCCAAAGTTAGTCGAGGTTACCCCAAAGTTAGTCGGTGTTACCAGAGGCTTGTCGTGGTTACCCCCCTTCCTGGCAACTGAGCGCCGTAGACCTCAGGTCGTCATTTTGCCCGCACCTCCAAGAGCTTCCGGCCCTGCTCCGCGTGGTGGGCCGCCACCAGCTGCAGACGCTCCGCCTGAGAGAGAAAAAAACACTCAGCGAGCCGGTCGCGGCCGCAAAGGAAACCCAAGGTGAGCATGGGTTTTGAGTGGGGTTCCACCGGAACAGCAGTTTTTGGGTGGCTTTTGAGTGGTTTTTGAGTGGTGTTTGAAGTGGCGGTTCCACCGAATCTGTGGTTTTTGAGTGGGTGTCCAAATTCTGCGCACTTCCACCATGGGATGAGCCCCCAAAAGCACAAGATTGGATTGCGCAACACGAGAAGGCTGACACGCGAAACATGCTCCAAAAAGAAAGATTTGCCTGTCATTTCCTGAAGCACCTGAGTTCAGAACATTTCTAAAGTTAAGTGGGACCTGCAACAAAAGTCCCAACAACAGAAAATATTTTGGACAGAATAACTGAAGTTCATTCTTGCATGAAGAATGACATCATATGTTCAATAAAGAAAGTTTTGGACTGTGGCGGCCGGGACATTCACTGGCCAAAGCCGCCCAAATCCGCGAAAACGCACCACAACTTGCCAAAAGTCACAAATAACTCAACAAGGCCGCAAAAGCCCAAAAAGCCAGCCCCGGAGAAAAAAAGGGCGCAATTGAAACAAAGAGCAAAGAACAGCCCGCTGTAGTTCTTGCTTTAAACGATTCTCCCCCTAAACCCCTCGCCTCAATGCCCAGTGCTTTGTCTTACTGCTGCGATACAACAAAAAGGGATTCCCAAAGACTAACCCCCGAGCTCAAGGGGGGAGATTCCCAAAAGTACCACAGAAGTGGTTGGAGAACCCCCCCTGATCCCACGACCCTGAACAGCGATCCTTACATTATACACCTGAACATTGCCTTGTAAATGGTGGCTTTCCTGTATTTTGGTGTTGAAAAAGCAACATGTTTCAAATGGTTGCAAATGTATCTTTTAAGGAGCCCTGCTGAATGCCACCGTAATCCCGCCTTCCCGAACTCCACCTTCGTTGCGGCTGCCCATTCGATTCGACCCGCCTCCATGCGCTGTAAGGATCGCAAGGACTGCGCCGCATCGTCCACCTGAACAAGAGGAAAAAGAAAAGCTCAAACCCAAAACTCACCCAAGGAAACTCGCCTTTGTGGTGGGGTGTGTGTGTGTGTGTGTTGGAGTGTGGGTGTGTGTGTGTGTGTGTCAGTGGGTGGGTGGGTCAGGACTCCTTAAATTTAATAACATCACCCCCACCAAGGGACACTCACCTTTCATGGGCCAAAAAGGTGATGTTTAAAATCGCCACAATGGGAAATATAGGGACCCCTGCGGGTGGGTGGGTGGGTGGCTGTGTGGGGAGGTGTGGGGGTGCAATTGCAAGGGCCCGAGAGTGTGTCTGTTTCAGCACCACGAATCTGGGAATCATGGCTATTCTCATTGCAGACTTGTGAATGGGTCGTTCAGTCCGCCAACCATGTTGGAGCATGCTTCCAGGTTCTGAATCTGGGTGCATCGCAAACCCCCAGAACGGCCGGGGGAGTTCCTTTGAAGGGAACCTTCATCATGGGCCGGTAGGGGAGAAGGTGATGTATGAGTACTGAGCAAGTCGAATGTATCATGTGATTCTAGCAGATCTCTGCAAATCTGACAAGAGTTCCCCAAAATCTGCGAAATAGGGGCTATCTGCAAATGTGAAAATAGTAGGAATGCAAACCTTGTAGATATTCCTGGGACTCCTGTCGTTAGTGCCCCTCGCCGCGAAGCGCAACGGCTTGGGAAAAAAAAATCCGCGGCCGCAGGACATGGTACATGTTGTGACAAAAACAACATGAAAAACAAAGCGTCGACGTGCATGAAGTCTGTATTGGTTGGATCCTTTGGTGGACATCGCTTGACGACCAAACATCGCACATTGCATTGCTTGCTCCAAACGAAGGTTGGTGATACAACACACTCGCCCCAGTTCCATGCCCTAAAGCCGAAACAAGGAAAGCAAACCAAGCGTTTTCCGGCACGACACAAGCGGGTGTGTCTTTTTCAGCTTGTTACGTTGTTAGAGGGTACCAAAACGACGTTGTTGTTGTTGTTTTTTGGGGGGGACCAACTCAAAAAAGACAAGCCAATCTTCAGAACTGTAGGCTTTCCTTCTCTAACCAGACTTAAAACGGCCACCTACTGTGGATGCACGAAATCCTGCACCACTTTCAAACCATGGCTGAAACCATAACGTTTGTTGGTATTTACAGGAGACTCATCAGAAACCAGGGTTTCTTGGGTGGTGCGAAACGGATATCGTCCATCCACAGGATGTCCAAGAGTCATAGACTCCCTTTAAAACCACCAGGTGAAAAACTGCAACAAGCCAAAGCAAACTGTCTGTTGGTGTCCTTTCAGGAACAAGGGTCTGAACCAAACAAAAAAGGCCCCTACTGTGGATGGACGAAATCCTGCGCCACCTGGCAAACCCTGGAATGATACGATTTCCCTGTAAATACCAACAAACCTTCTGGTTTCAGCCATGGCTTCAAGGTGCGACATGGATCTCGTCCATCCACCGTATGGCCCCGACCACCTCCAAGCTGCGGCGCCTGCGTGGCCAGCGGCTTGCGGCTGGCCTCAGACCTCCGATGGGCCAAGGGCCCAGCCCACGACGCTGGTTGGGGTCAACTGAAGAGAAACCCGAAAGGAACCCCATGAAAAATAAAGACCTTGGTTGAGACCCGTGGATGTCCACGCACTAGAGGACGATTGGCCCGAAAGCATTTTTCCACAGGTGCTCATCCAGCCGCGGAGACACCTTTTTACATCGCTGCGGCGAGCGTGTCTGCGCGCGGCGATGCTCAGTGTGTATGGTCACATGAGAGCTCCATCTCATCATCCTACTTTCCTCTCGAACTGCGCCGCGCGATTTCTCACGAAAGTGGTCTGCGCAAGCTGCATTGTTCCAGGCTGCTGCGCGCAAGTTGCTCTCTGCAAGCTGCTGCGCGCAAGTGCTCTGTGCAAGTTGCTCTGCGCAAGTGCTCTGAGCAAGTTGCTCTGCGCAAGTGCTCTGCGCCAGTTGCTCCGCGCAAGCGCTTTGCGCATGTGCTCTGCGCAAGTTGGTCTGTGCAAGTTGCTCTGCGCCTGCTCTGTGCAAGTTGCTCTGCGCAAGTGCTCTGCTCTGCGCCAGTTGCTCCGTGCAAGCGCTTTGCGCATGTGCTCTGTGCAAGTTGGTCTGTGCAAGTTGCTCTGCGCAAGTGCTTTGTACAATTGCTCTGTGCAACTTGCTCTGCGCAAGTTGCTCTGCGCAAGTGACTCTGCGCAAGTTGCTCCGTGCAAGTGCTGCCGGAGCTGCGGGGGTGTGCTCCGCGTACTACGTTTGTACTTAAAAGTTGCGATTTTCCAGCCGGAGCTGTGGGGGTGTGCTCCGCGTGCTACGTTTGTACTTAAAAGTTGCGATTTTCCAGCCCTGAGCTGCGGGAGCACGCTCCGCATACTACGTCTGTACTTAAAAATTGCGATTTTCCACCCGGAGCTGCAGGAGCACGCTCCGCGTACTACGTTTGTACTTAAAAGTTGCGATTTTCAAGCCGGAGCTGCGGGGGTGTGCTACGCGTACTACGTTTGTACTTAAAAGTTGCGATTTTCCAGCCTGAGCTGCGGGAGCACGCTCCGCACACTACGTCTGTACTTAAAAGTTACGATTTTCCAGCCGGAGCTGCAGGAGCACGCTCCGCGTACTACGTTTGTACTTAAAAGCTGCGATTTTCAAGCCGGAGCTGCCGCGGACCAGGGGGGAATCGAACCCGCGACCGCGGGATTGCGAAAGCAGGCGCGCAAACCACGAGACAACTTCCAAAGGCCGTTTCGCGAGCAAGAATATTGCACGGCGCCACAGCGAGAGCGCTTCGACACGCACGATCTCCGCAGAGGGTTCGACGCGCACGATCGCAGAGGGTCGCGCGCAGCAGAAATCGTAAAAAGTCCTCAGTTTTTGAACCTCGACCACGCGAATCTCCGCAGAGGGTCGCGCGCGCATGCTAAAAATCGTAAAAAGTCCTCAGTTTTTGAACCTCGACCACGCGAATCTCCGCAGAGGGTCGCGCGCGCATGCTAAAAATCGTAAAAAGTCCTCAGTTTTTGAACCTCGACCACGCGAATCTCCGCAGAGGGTCGCGCGCGGCCAGCAGAAATCGTAAAAAGTCCTCAGTTTTTGAACCTCGACCACGCGAATCTCCGCAGAGGGTCGCGCGCGGCCAGCAGAAATCGTAAAAAGTCCGCAGTTTTTGAACCTCGACCACGCGAATCTCCGCAGAGGGTCGCGCGCGCACCGCAGAAATCGTAAAGAGTCCGCAGTTTTTGAACCTCGACCACGCGAATCTCCGCAGAGGGTCGCGCGGGCATGCTAAAAATTGTAAAAAGTCCCCAGTTTTTGAACCTCGACCACGCGAATCTCCGCAGAGGGTCGCAATCCCGAGCGGCGATCAAACTCCCGCCCCAGCGCCTTAGAAACCTAAACTAACTTACATAGCTGCTAACGCCGAAGCTCTAAGCTCTACCTAACCTTGGCTCTATATGCTCTAACTAACTTGGCTCTATGTAACTTGGCTCTGTGGCTCTATGTAACTTGGCTCTATCTATGTAACTTGGCTCTATGGGCTCTATGTAACTATGGCTCTATGTAAACTCTGGCTCTATCTATGTAACTTGGCTCTTGGCTCTATGTAACTTGGCTATCTATGTTGGCTCTATGTAACTTGGCTATCTATGTATGTAACTTGGCTCTATGTAACTTGGCTCTATGTAACTTGGCTCTATGTAACTTGGCTCTATGTAACTTGGCTCTATGTAACTTGGCTCTATGTAACTTGGCTCTATGTAACTTGGCTCTATGTAACTTGGCTCTATGTAACTCTATGTATGTAACTTGGCTCTATGTAACTTGGCTCTATGTAACTTGGCTCTATGTAACTTGGCTCTATGTAACTTGGCTCTATGTAACTTGGCTCTATCTATGTATGTACTCCTCACTTGGCTCTATGTAACTTGTCCAAGGGCTCCGCACGGAAGAACCCTTCGCGATGCTTTCGGGGAAAAAAAACGGCACCTGTCTTGCAACTTGGTGGCTTTGCATTTGGATTCCCTTTAAGAACCAACCGAAAAGCCTTCTTCTCGGATTCAGATCCCTTTCCGAACCAAATGCTGCAGAGCTTGCAGTGTCTCAACCCCCCCCCCAAAAAAAAAGGCCGCCCAACACTCCCAATGGCTGCGAAGTCCCCTCCCTTCACGTTGGGGTGGGGTGGATAGGGGTGGGTGGGTGGGTGGGTGGGAGGATTGCAAGATGAGTGGCTTCCTGTGTAGGAGCTGCGAAGCTCGCCCCTTCAGAAGTCACTCCATGAACCATCTGCATATCTCCGAACCCATGGAACTAACGAACAAAATTGCGACGGCAAAATGGGGAGCCCTGTTCACTCTGCTCATCCCCAACAATACACCCAGAATAGTGTCAGGAATACATCTCATACGGTTGCTTCCCATTTTTGGGGAACCCTTTTAACTTCCTTTTAAACCAACCCCTAAAAGAAGGTACCACCAAAAGAAGACGAGCCACCCAAAACGTCTAATACTGTGGATGGACGGAATCCTGCACCACCGAAGAAACCCTGGCTTCTGGAAAATACCAACAAGCGTTATGGTTTCAGCCATGGTTTCAAAGCGGTGTGAAATGGATCTCGTCCATCCACGGTGGCGACTAGTCACTATAAGTAACCAAAAAGAATAACTTAAATTCCGGCCATGGCTTTCCCATGCTTTGCTCTGAATCGCTAGCAACTCATCAACCGTGGAAAACAGTCATGAGTGGAATGGGGTCTCAGACTAACAGCCGGAAGCTCCCAGTGCTCCGTAGATGGAAGCAAGTGTTCCCTTTCAGGGTCCTGTGAGACCCTGGAAGAGGGTGCCGGAACCCCCATTAGGCAATCAAATCAGAACCCCTCTAAGTGCAACCACCTGAGACCATGACCCTCTGTCTCCATTTGGTGTCCCTTTAAACAAGCTTTAAAAGGTTAGTAATGTTAAACGACACATATCCACAATCAAATATCTGAGATTGCAGAGTTTTACCCAACATAACACAGACACATTTGGGTGTGGCTCAAAATTACACAGGAGGGGTTACGCAGGTGTCGGTCCATGTTTCCACTTACCAGGGCAACCCATTTTGGGGCACCGTTTTTTTTGAGCCACAGCCATTTTTCTCACTTGACTCGTCCAACCCTTCGGCACTTCGAAGCCTAACTTTGTCAAGTCCGCCTCGTCTCCAGCTGGGCGGCCAAAGCCCTGACCCCCTGCGAAGATGGGCGCTTCAATCCTTTGACGTGCCCTGTGTGTTGCGGGTGAAACTTTGGAGGGAAACCAGCAATGTTCAACACCTTCTTCATCTTTTGTTTAAACTAAAAGAATTAAACTTACCCGGATTTGATTTTTCCATCAGGTATATGACCAAATGCGAACGTACTACTGATTTGTTGGCGGAAACCACCCATTTTAGCTCAGATGGAAACCAAGGTGTATAGATGAAACCCACACTACATTCTAGTATTTGCCTTCTACGCTTAGATGGAAACCACCCATTTTCGGACGATCCTCGATTTTGAGACATGGGTGCCACATGTGGTGCCAAGTCCTCCTGCAAATGGACGAAATCCACGAAATCCAGGCAGCAGTTGCCATAGATGAACGCCTATTATTAATAAAAGAATAATAATACCAGTAGAGCCGGCGAAGCCGGTGGGCGGAAGTTTCAAAAATATAAAAATTATAGTTATCTTTCTCTTTCTTTTCTTGACTCTTTTTCTCCGTCATTCTTCCTTTCTTCCGTTCTTTCCTTTCTTTCCTTCCTTCCTCCCTTCTTCCCTTCTTTCTATCTGTCTTTTCTTTCTTTCTTTCGTTTGCTTGTCTATCTGTCTTTCTCTACCTATCTATACCTAACTACCTATTCTATCTATCTCTCGTGTTATCTATCTATCTGCTTATCTATCTATTTATCTCTCTATCTATCTTCTCTATCTATCTCTCTATCTATCTTCTCTATCTATCTCTCTATCTATATATCTACCTGTCTCTCTATCTCTCTATCTATTCATTTTTCTACATCCCTCTATCTCTGTCTCTCTCTTTCTCTATCTGTCTATCTTTCTATCTCTCTATCTCTCTTTATTTCTATCTATTTATCTCTCTATCTCTTTCTCTATCTCTTTCTATCTATCTATCTATCTATCTATCTATCTATCTATCCATCTATCTCTCCATCTGTCTCCCGCGTATCTATCTATCTATCTATCTATATTTCTAATTACCTATAGATCTACTTATCTATCCCTATCTACCTCTCTATCTCATTCTCTCTACCTATCTATCTATCTATCTATCTACCTCTCTGTCTATTTATCTATCTATCTATCTATCTATCTATCTATTTCTCTATCTATCTACATATCTATGTATCTCTCTCTATCTCTGTTTCTATCTATTTATCTATCTATCTATCTATCTGTCTATCTATCTGTCTGTTTATCATTTATCTATCTATGTATTTGCCAGGAACAATATCTTGCAAATCACCCGAAACGAGCAAACCCCTCCCCCCCACACCCCCCCTCCCACGGCTCCGTACAACAACGCCAAGCGCTTCCAGAAGCGCTGTCCGTCACCGGCCAACCAAACACCTTCTGGATATTACCGGAAATTCCCCCTTCCCCACTTGCAATATTTTGGGGAATCCACCGTACCTACTGAAAAATGAGAAATATATGTCCAACAAGCAAATGGAAGCAGTGGTATCATCCAATTGGAAGCTATCTTTTGCTGGATGTCTGCCTGCCGTGATCTATTAATTCTACGTCTACCTAAATCAACTGGGGGCTGATGTGTGAAACCAGCCCAGACGTGGTATCGCCTACCAGCCCAAGAGGCAACCTCTTCAGAACCCATGCTGCTTCCAGCTGTTGGGGATAAACTCATAAGCTACCCTTTGCTAAAGACACACAGAAAAATGACATCTTTTCCAGTAGTGGTGGTTTCCTTTTGCCAATCAACAAGGGACACGACAACATCAACCAACATCAGCCCATCAGTAGTGGTGGTTTCCTTAACAAGGGGGGGGAAACAGCCCATCAGCACATGTTCTTTTAAGTGGAGACGTTTCCCACGATGCCACGCCGAGCGCCGCCTCAACGCCGTGCTGCGAATCCCAGCGGTGGATCACTGCATCGCCCGCTGCCAGGGACACCGTGCTGGGCCTGGCAGATGGCGCTGCCACCGAAAAGCCTGCGCAGTCAGTGGGGACTGTTTCACCCCCACAAAATGCCCGTGATGGATCTCACCCTTGAGAGAATCTGCCTAATATGTTTGCAATCATTCAACAAACCCTGATTTAAGGAACCCCCTGGCTCTTGCTCCTTTACCAGGTGAGCTCGTTTTATCCCCCGGTGAGCTCTTCTTAAAATGATGCAGAACAATCCTGTGACGGATCTCTTATTCACCAGCCCAAAAAGGTCCCAAATTGAAGGTGCTGGAGTGTGCTCTCTCAAAGCCTTCCCTATGTGTCTTTCTCCTGGAGCCATCTACAACAACTCACCTTGTGGCAGGTGTGCGCTCCATTCTAAAACTCTCATCTCTTTTTCTTTTACATATATTATCCACAACCAAGTCGTTTTTTTGCAATAGTGGAGCACCTGCTTTTGCAATAGTGGAGCAAACCCAGAAAGTACCCTTGAGCCCCTGTTTTTTAAACAAGTGGCAAGAGGGATAGAGAGGGTCTTTCATTCAGGGAAGAGCTGCTCTAGCTTTCTCGCATTTTCTCGCTGTGTCTGAGGCGACGGAGATTCAAAACAAGCACTAGTGATACCAGGCTTTACCTCCCCACTCACTCGAAGGAGAATCCTCCCAGCCTTGTTTTTCATCTGCTCCCCTCAGCGGTCGAAGCAGATTCAATGCGCATGTTGGCATTAGTTGACTGGAAATACGCCAAGCAAAACCTGCAGAGAGACCTGTGTACAGGTGATTTTTTCCATCTCGTCATTGTGAGCTGTTGTGGATCGTGTCCCCAGTCAGGGTGCGAGGACTGGTAAAAGCATTCATAGCTCTGCGCAGATTGTGCGGTCATGAGTGCTGGAGATGTCACAGCTGAGCTGCCTAAGCTGCCAGCTCTAGGCTTGTTGTGAAGCTGAACTTCACACCTTTGACCGCGAATTTTCAGCCACGATGCCACGTCATGGTATTGCCTCGGGCGCCATATGTAGACATCAATGTCCTCTGGTCCGTCCTGAAGGAGCGCCCTCCAAACAGAATGCCCGAAGTGTCTGTACAAAAATCGCAGCAAAGGAATTGGAATCTGACGGAAGGATACAGAGTAAGCTCTGTAGTAATCAATGGGTTTCATGCCCGCACCAGTGTAAGCCTGGAGAGGGTAAAGGATTGCCGCGATGTCTGCGCTCATGTTCACAGCTATAACATAAAGGTCTTCGGAGTCTTTGAGAGTGCCGTGAAGTTCCTCACCTGGACGGTACTGTGCCACCGCTTCTTTGACGGACATGGAGACCGCGTAGATCAGCCTCCTTTCAACCAACCGAGAAGCTTGCGTGCCAATTTTTTTGGCAAGCTTCTGTCCCGCTTGCATCCAAAATTTGACAGCGTCAGCGTCACTCTGGTCATTCTGCAGAAGAGCCGCAACGGCTTGCTGGTTCGATGCATCAAAACGCTGCCGCATTTCTTCTAAGAGACGAGGTTGCTTCCTTTGAGGGCCTTCCGGAACAAATCCAACGTCCATTGGCTGCAAATCTTGCAGTTTGGCGCCTAGAGCCCAAGATACGCTGTGGCGAACTGCTTCTCGCAAGCTTTGGCTGAAGAGCAGTTGCGCTTCACTCGTGTTGCGTATCAGAATTGCTGTGACTCTGATAGGAATGGCGGAGTTTAAAAACTTTCCTGCCACAACCCACCTGAAATATCCACCACTGCCTGAAGAGCGAATCTGTTTGTTGGAAAGAAGTCCACATTGAGAATCAGTTGTCTATCTATCTATCTATCTATCTCTTTTTCTTTCTATTTATATACCTCTCTATATCTCTATATCTCTATCTCTCTGTCTCTCTATCTCTCTATCTCTCTATCTATCTATCTATCTATCTATCTGTCTATCTGTCTGTCTATCTATCTATCTATCCATCTCTCTCTCTCTCTGTCTCCATCTATCTTATCTATCTATCTACCTATCTATCTATCTATCCATCTATCTCTCTATTTCTTTATCTATCTATCTATCGATCTATCTCTCTTTATCTGACTATCTGACTATCCCTCCATCTATTTATCTATCTCTCTATCTATTTATCTATCTATCTGTCTATCTATCTAATTCTATCTATCTATCTATCTATCTATCCATCTATCTATCTATCTATCTCGCGTGTATCTATCTGTCTCTCCATCTATCTATCTATCTATCTGTCTATCTATCTATCTATCTATCCATATATCTATCCACATATATGTATTTAATTATCTAACTATCTATCTATCTATCTCTCCATCTCTCTGTCTATCTATCTATCTATCTGTCGGTCTGTCTGTCTATCTATCTAACTATCTACCTATCTATCTATCTATCTGTCTGTCTATCTATCTATCTGTCTATCTATCTATCTACCTATCTCTCGCGTATCTATGTATCTATCTATCTATCTATCTGTCTATCTATTTCTCTATCTATCTATCTATCTATCTATCTATCTATCTATCTCTTCTCTATCTCTCTATATACCTGTCTATCTCTCTCACTATCTACTTTCTTTCTAATCTATTTATCTATCTATCTGTACCTAAACTTGCGAAAGTGCCGCGCCTGCCACGAAATCTGTACTCGACCTTGCGAAAGTGCTGCGCCTGCGCCGAAATCTGTACTTGACCTTGCGAAAGTGCTGCGCCTGCCACGAAATCTGTACCTGACCTTTTGAAAGTGCTGCGCCTGCCACGCAATTCAAACCTTGCGAAAACTTGACCTTGCGAAAGTGCTGCGCCTGCCACGAAATCTGCACCTGACCTTTCGAAAGTGCTGCGCCTGCCACGCCATTCAAACCTTGGGAAAACTTGATCTTGCGAAAGTGGTGCGCCTGCCACGAAATCTGAACCTGACCTTGCGAAAGTGCTGCGCCTGCCACGCAATTCAAACCTGGCGAAACCTTCGCGTTGCCGTGCCAATGGGCCCGCGCTCCGAGCACGGTCCGAGACTGCCCGAGCCCGCTGCGAGCCCGCTCCGAACGCGCTCCGAACGCGCTTCGACCAGGCGCCGCGAACAGGCTAGCTTCCAGCTCTCCGGAGACACCAATTCACGCACGGGGCCACGCTTTTTGCAGATTCCTTACTCCCACCACACGCGCGCATATTTTCTCGCGTGCTTATTCCTTCTCTTCATCTGTCTCAGCGAGAGCTGGCTTTCAATTAGTTGCCGTAACACGGAAGTTCCTTCTAAACTTCCTTTGAATCATACTACTAAACACGGGTTGATAACCCTACCAACTGGTGCTGGATTTTATGCTTGAGCCACAGCTTTCATCAAGCATATGACCCACGGTATGACCCTACCACTGTATGATCCACAGTATCCACAGAATGACCCTACCACTGGTGCTGGTTGAAACAGCCTCCTTTTAAATCTGTGGGTGAGGAAGCGAATGTTCGATGGGCTGCCAATCCTTGCTAGACCCAGTTGCCCTTTGAAGGGGACCGCCTTCACCAAACCAGGGTTCCCTTGCAGCTGGGTTCCAAATATTGCCTGCATTTTTATTTATACCTCCTGAAGGGTTGCAGACCAGGGTTTGTTTGCAACTGGGTTCTAAGTATGGCCCGCAATTTTAGCAATTTCCCCAAGCCAGAAGAAAACTTGATGGATTTGTCCATGTCAGACCCCTGATACTGGGGTGTTCGGCCAAGTTCGCAAGTTGCTGGTAACCTTTCGGTTGTACCCCACTTCTAAGTCCCCCATTCAGTGGGTTTTTCCTTGCTATTGGGGGGTGAACAAACCCAAGTGGCTAACGACTTGCTGACTTGCAAAGGAACATCCAAACAGGCAACCAAGGCAATGGAGTGCCTTTGTGAAGAGGCAAACTCAGCTTGTCGCGGAATCAAAAGGACGGGTAATATTTCGACTGCCCTATACTCATCTCCCAAGTGGATGGGCCCCAAAAAGTCCAAACGTGTTGTTTGCCACTACAATTGTCGTCCCAAAAAGTTCAAAGTCCCTGAACTCAGGGAGTGAGCGTACAACACGCATTTTGAAGGACATCCCCGAAAAATTGCGATGTCTAACCTTTTCCAAATGAGGGGCACCCCAAAAAAATGGAAAAGACAAGGCGAGCTCGCCGCCAAATACATACAAGTAGGTGTGACTGGGGACCCCAAAAAATCTTCTTGGCAATCCGACCAAAATGAACAGGGTAGCAATCCCACATGGGTGTGTCTTTTCAAGGCTTCACCCAACAAAATGGCTGGTGTCCTTTTGGCGTCCCTTTAACACCAACCCAAAAAGGGGAGACATTGAAGTATCACCATATTCTTTCAAATGGTTCATCAAAACATCAAACTATCATGACAATGCCGAATAATAAGTGGTTCAAACTTATTCGTATCTTGTTTGGGATCCCTCCCAAAAAACAACGGAAAACCGCCCCCAACGTGGGGCCTGGGGCCGCTCACCGCCCCCCTCGCTTCGCTGCCCTTCGCTTCGCCTGGGACAGGTGCTGGAACCGCTTGGTGGCCATGCGCACCACGAAGGGGTACAGCCACGCCAGGGCGCGTGTGGCCACGTCCCGCGCCTCCGGAGCCAGGGCTGTGGGAAATGGAACCCACTTCTGCGGTATAGATGAGAAAGGGCCTACCCCCCAAAGAGGAACCCCCCAGAAAACAACGGGGGGGAGATTCCCTTGCCCCCAGTTCAAAAGAAGATTCCCAAAAGTACTACAGAAGTGGTTTGGATTCACCCCCTTGATCAACCACACCCGCTGCTTCCGCGGAAGCCCGAAAAAGGCGTCGGCTGATGAGGCGGAGAACCCCCAAACCCGCCCCCTGGTGTTCACCCTTTTTGTGGGTCCCATTCGGAAAAAACACTTCCCACCTGGGGTCAACCAAAAAGTCCAAAGATCCGCTAGCAAAAAGCCACAAAGGACTCTACCCTCCCACCCCCCCCCCCCACCCCCAAAAAGACCCTACCCCCCCCCGCCGCCCCCACGGCCCCCACACACACACACACACACACACACCACACACACCACACACACACACACACACACACACACACACACACACACACACACACACACACACACACACACACACACTCACACACACACACACACACACGCACGCACGCACGCACGCACGCACGCACGCACGCACGCACGCACGCACGCACGCACGCACGCACGCACGCACGCACGCACGCACGCACGCACGCACGCACGCACGCACGCACGCACGCACGCACGCACGCACGCACGCACGCACGCACGCACGCACGCACGCACGCACGCACGCACGCACGCACGCACGCACGCACGCACGCACGCACGCACGCACGCACGCACGCACGCACGCACGCACGCACGCACGCACGCACGCACGCACGCACGCACGCACGCACGCACGCACGCACGCACGCACGCACGCACGCACGCACGCACGCACGCACGCACGCACGCACGCACGCACGCACGCACGCACGCACGCACGCACGCACGCACGCACGCACGCACGCACGCACGCACGCACGCACGCACGCACGCACGCACGCACGCACGCACGCACGCACGCACGCACGCACGCACGCACGCACGCACGCACGCACGCACGCACGCACGCACGCACGCACGCACGCACGCACGCACGCACGCACGCACGCACGCACGCACGCACGCACGCACGCACGCACGCACGCACGCACGCACGCACGCACGCACGCACGCACGCACGCACGCACGCACGCACGCACGCACGCACGCACGCACGCACGCACGCACGCACGCACGCACACGCACACACGCACACGCACACGCACACGCACACACGCACACACGCACACACGCACACACACACACACAAAAAAAAAAAAACTACCCCCTCCCCCCCCCCCACCCACCCAAAAAATAAAAAATAAAAGTCCCCACCTGATGTAAAATGGAATGACCCATTCCAGGCGGCCTGGTGTCCCACGCTGAGCACCATGCAGGAAATGCTAAAGGGCTACAGGAGCAGTGTGTAACTATGTCAAGGGTATGTACATGCGGGTCTGTAGTGTTGTGTACAGTATTGGAACATCTGACTTCTGCAAAAAAACAATATTATACATGGTATGTACCCCATTTCGCCCTAGGGGTCGCTGTGGGCGAGTGAAAACCTCGGCTAGCGGGTTGCCTTGATAAAATAATGGTTGAACAACACACAAGTTGGGGGGTCATACCAGAAAAGTCATGTGAGGTCAAAACTGCTTCCCTAAGAGGACATCGGTACAAAAATCGGCGTCCGCCTCCTGATTTTGTGGGATTGGTGACCCGAGGTAAGTTGGATCGAGCCTCATAAACCCCAAAATGGTCACTTGTGGATCCGCAAGAAATCCATGACCGGATGTTCATCCCCAAATTACCCAGAATGGAACCAGAGAATTCGAGCTTTCCAAATTGGCCAGCAGGAGGCTGGTCAGATCTGGCTCCCTACGGGTGGCTTCCGGAGTGGCACACAAGAGAAACAAATAAGCCCAGGTGAGTCACAATCAAAACCCGGTACTCAGATGGTCTGCCCAGAACCATGGAAGGAATTAAGACTGCGGATATCCGCAGCAATCTATGGCCAGGAGATTGTCCCCAAGCTTCATCTATCCGGGTTTCGAGTGTGGCTCAGGTGATTTCCCCAGCGGAACCCGCCGGAAAAAGCGAAACCTCCCTGAAAACACCAAACACCCCAGAGCCCATCTGGGCATCTGGGCCTATCGACCCCATGGCTTGAAGCTTTCGGAGCAAAACGAGCGAAAGGCGAAGCCCTCGTGCCCAATTCCTTCCCGCTCACAAAAAAGGTCTGGCTGAGCTGCGGGGGGAAGGCCGTCTCACTCCAAAGGGCCCGTTTACTCTTTGGTCTGTATAGATATATATATATATATACTCGGTTGCGAAATCTGCGAAGCCCTGCTAAAAGTTTATAACTTTTAGTGGTTTAGTGGAAAACCCACTAGTTGGCAACAAGTTAAAGTCCTAACAGCCAAGCAAAATGCACCAAAGTATATATACATATATAGCCTCCTGTCCAACATGGAACCCACCAAAAGGTCCTTGTTATAGGAAAACTGTCCTCGGGATCAGACTTCATGTTAGTGGATGGGAGGGAATTTCTTGAGAAATTCGGGTTTCCCAACCAATCACCTCCCGAAAAGTCAGGCTTGACATCATACCCCGGAAGGCTCAAAACACCCCATCTACCCCTCACCGCCTGATAGACAAGGATGCTCCTTTCACGGGAAACGATCTTGCAGTGATGAGGAAAAAAACAGTAGAAACCATAGGAAAGAAAAATCAAACGAAGACAGTATATGGATTCGTCCGGTCACCAAGGGAAATGATGGACAAAATATTGCCTATACGTATGTATACACATATGTGCAGTTTCCCCTTTCAGCAAAAGAAGCTCCGGTTGAAATGGTCGGTCCCAAGAGGGAGGTTACTCTATGGACATGTAGATTAGAGAATCCCCGCCTTTTTTGGGGAGAAGGTTGAGTCTTTCATGTCGACTCCCAAATGAACCACCCACTGCATTGGACCGAAGCTGTTGCAGAATCATGGTGGTGGTCGGTCAAAACCCAAGTCGGTTAGCCCCCAGTGATCCGATTCAATCCCCATGTTTTTTTTGGTTCTAAAATGGGTGGTGAATTCACCAATCCCAACCAAAATGGGATCACAAAACGGTTTCTGGCCTCCATAAGGTACTTGAAGGCCGCATCGTAGTCCTTGTACACGGCCACACGCTCCTGGGGTGAAGTGTAGGCAGGTCCATGATCCCTGAAGGCTGGTGTTCGTATCGTCTCTTCGCATAAAGGGAATACGTCTGTTAGGAGCAAGAAGCTGGCACCAAGGGGTGTGTATCGCAGATGGTGTGCAAAAACCTAGTCCAGTCACAAAAAAGTGTGACGCCCCGTCCGTGTCAGCCGGCATGAATTCCAACGATGCATGGTGAAAAAATCGCCCCTGTGGATGGCCGAAATCCATTTCGCACCACCCAAGAAGCCCTACCAACAAGCAAAACGCCCTGCCTCACCCCCAAGACCCAAAAGGGTGGGTACTCATAAGGCGCGGAGAAAAAACATGGTTTCAGCCATCGTGTCCAAGTGGTGCGACATGGATTTTGCAACCATCCACAGTTCGTGTTTTGTTGTTTCTCTTCTTCCACCTAGCCCCGGTAGTGCCCTTTCTCACTTCAAGTGATTGGTTTTGCAACCATCCACCTATCGCTTGAAGTCCTAGGAACCAAAAACCAGACGACCGCATCAACCAGTCCACCCTGCCGTCTGAGAGACCGGTCGCTCTCGCCGTATCAAGGCTCCCTAAGTTCATGTCCAACCTCAGATCCGGACATTGGGCGAAATAGACAGGGGTCCATGTTCTGGCACAGTGGAACGCATACACATGGCATATATATATATACACAGAGAGAGAGAGAAAGAAAGAGGGAAACAGAGATGTATATACTGTATATAGGCATGCGTGCATATAATACTTACGAATATTGCTGACACCATTTAGGAGTTCTAATCACAAACGACTATGACAGAACTCCCGATTTGAAAGACTCAAAAGCGCGGAAGGCCGCAGCGTGCCTCACTGAGACGCGATAGAAAAGCGCCAAGTGATGGTCAGTTGGCTCAAGATCATCGAGGTTCCCTGTGGTGTCCCTTCAGTCGCGAGCTCCCAGTGACCCAAGGGTCGAAAGATCGGATGCAGGTGGCGAAGTCCGAGCCTCGAAATACCCGAAATACACGGGCCCCCTGCGTTGGGGGGAGGGGAGGTTGCTTTGGTCCACTTCTCACTTGAGTGGACGGGCAACCAACAAACGCTCCCAAACGCGTGGTTGGCCACTAAAAATGGTCCAAACCCAAAAAAGTTCAAAGTGCATGAACTTAGGAGGTGAGACATGAGCATGGGTAAACTAAAGAATCCCTGGTGTGTGGCTGTTGTTGCGTGTATTTTTCTTGGGGGGGAGGTTGAGTTTGGAGTCCCCCATGTCCATTTCTCCGCCACTGACTCAGGGAGTGCGAAACTCCCTTTTGCTTGTTGGTCATGATATCCCCCTTACCTTAAAAGGGAGGGGTGGGGAGTCCCACAATTCCATGCATTCAGTTTTCCCCACAAAAGGGCAAATGGAACCCTAAATGGAATTCCAGGGGTCACCCCCCTCACCCAATTCCATTTTGAAGTGGGGTGGGGATGTCACGATCCACCGCCGGGTCCGGGCCACCGCTCCTCCTGCAATCCAATGGCTGCCAACACCAAATCCGCCGCAACGTTCCCGTCGAAGGGAGCGTGCTCCTTCGTCCCCTCGGACTCCTCGGTCTTCGGCTCCTCCCAAGCAGGAGGGTAGAAGAAGAGGAGAAAAAAAAAAAAAAAACGAGCTGTGGGGTAAACACTTTGAAGCCATGGGGTAAACAAGTACACACCACACAGGCAGAGGTGGGGAGAGGGGGATTGTTACTAGGGCCTCCAGTCGAGAGGTTAGGGTTTAGGGTACCAACTTTTTTCAGGACGTCTATTTTAGTAGGGGAACCCTCCCAACCAAGAAAGGGTGAGAATGGGCACTACTGGGGGACCTAGGTAGAAGAAGAAGAAGAGAAACAACAAAACATGGATGGTTGCAAAATCCATGTCGCACCACTTTGAAACCATGGACGACCATTGTTTGTCGGCAGTTACAGGGGAATCATCATTCCAGGGTTTCTGAACAGTGGTGCAGGAGTTCGTCCATCCACAGTAAGTCCAAGAGTGATAGACTCCGATAAATACCGTCTGTTGGTGTCCTTTCAGGAACAAGGGTCTCACTTTTTGAACCAATTTGCCCCACCCGGATAAACACAAAGGGCGCCACACCACAAGTTGGCTGGAAGGCGCTGTATACCTCGAAAAGGCGAGGAAAAAGGCACGCCCTTCTTGAGGTTTGGGGGGAAGCCAAGATTCAAAGAGCCCTCCTTGTTGGGCGGACTCCCTCTTCCTTTGAACTGAAACTCCCTCAACCTGGACCCCCAAAGGTCCTCCCAGACTTTCAGAGGTCAATTGGGAATGGACGCCCTCTCCTGAAGTTGACGCATATATTTTGAACCAACCTCCACCCCCAAAAACACAAACCATTAGGGAGTCCTCCTAGTTCCCCAAAGAAAAGCACTGGAAATCTGCCTCGCAGACACACTTTCCCTCTGAAAAATTCGCACCTCCCTTTTGGCTTGCCTTGTCACCCCCTGGCGAGACCCCTCTGCGAAAAGTGTTCAACGTGTCGCGGGTCCAATGGGGAAAATCCGAACACTGTTTCCCATTTCTCTTTAAAAAAAGAAAAGAAAGAAACAACACACATCCCCAAATCGCCATCTGCAGCTTGGGGTAAACCCACATGGCCCTCTGAAGCGAACCCCCCCCCCCCCAGCAGCTGACTGGAGCTCCCACAGCTAATAAGTGATGGATGATTGGGTACATATTGTGCCGTTGTTCAACATGATGTACAACATGGATGCCCTTTCCATAGCGGCGCCCAGCTTCCCCTTTTTTGCCACATTCTTGTTTTCCCGAACTGGCCCTCAGCTTGAAACGAACGAACCCCCCCCCCCAACCCTCCAACCCCCCCCCCCCGGCAGCTGAGTGACTACTCGCTTCGCGCCTCCGCCAGCTTGGGGAAGCGCTTCAAGATCGCCTCCTCCGTGAGCTCTGGGCCCAGCGTTACGTTCTCCCCCGACTCGTCCAGCACTTGGCCCAGCGGCGCCTCGTCTGGCGCGTCTGGCGCGTCTGGCGCGTCTGGCGCTGGGGGAATGGGGGAAGGACCACGCGCCCCCTGGGTGGCGTAAGACCACAATGACGTTCCCAGACGGCACAACCCGCACAAGCTCTATGATTTTATGTAATGGGTATATATAGGGCATGGAATGGACCAGAAACTTGCGATTGGTGCGATAGGTAGGGAATGACCGAGGTAGGGTGTCGGGAACCCCCGCCCACCCAAACACCCCGAAAAATTTCATCGGCAGCTACTCGGAGTTGGAGGGGGGGATCCAGTGAGCGCCCTGCCTGGCTTTGCTCCTGTGGGTAGCCGCCAGCAGGCTTCGCACCTCTGACTGGTCGAACAATGCCATTCGCCATGCGCCAGTGGTACGGGGTGGCTTCAAGAGGAAGTAGATCTTGATCAACTTCCAAGTACCCTCTCGCAGGGCCTTCTATTAGTGGGAGGAAGGGGTAGCCTTGTGATTGTTTTTTTGCGCGCCCCAGCACAGAAGAAGCCTCCCCCAGCAGCCTCGGACCCGCCCAAAAACCACCCCGAGCGAGCCCATCTGGGCCTATCGACCTCCAAAATGCTTTCTGCTGCTGGGGACGAAAAGGTAACGACCCCTGTGCAACAGTTCAGCTTCTTGCAGCAAGGTTCTTTACTTTAGCAGAGATCCTTACATTCTACACCTGAACTTTGCAACTTGTAAATGGTGGGTTCCCTTTCTGTTGGCGTTGAAAAAGCCACATGTTTCAAATGGCGACAAAATGGGTCGATCTTTCAAGGAGCCCTGCTGAATGTTGACTTCGGATTCCGGATGGTACTAACCAGGTGGTTCCATTTCGAGTAAGGATCAATCTAATTCGGTGACTCCTCTGATCAGTGGGTCCTCCGGAGTGACATTAGAGTGACATTACCCGCCTTTCGTCCTCTTGGTTGCGTTCCCTCTTTTGACAAAACCTCATGCTGGATTTTAGTGAATCCCAAGCTGATTCTTTGTTTGTTAGCATTCTGTCGAAAAGGTTCGTGAGTGCGATGACAGCTTTATTGCCCGCAGTCCCAGCTCTTTGAAAATGAAGGCATCCCTCCAAAGCGGGATTCTGCACAGTCAAGTCCTGTTTTAGTGGTGCAAAGGAGGTTCCTGGAGACAAACCCGTCTTCACTGTCCATTCCAACTGAAACACAAAAGGGGAAGCCACCAGCAAGCTCAGCGATCGATGCCGGGTGGCCGCAGCAGTGCTTTGCGCCGGAGCCTCTCGATGGCCAACAAAGGGGCAGGGGCTCAGGTTGGTTCATGGGGGGGGACTTGATGTACAAACAATAATGGGGGGGGGGTTGTGTTTTTTGGGGAGGGAGGGGGCGTTGATTGTTTGGGGGCCGTTTTTTTTTTTTTTTTTGGGGGGGGGGGGGTGTTCTTTGGGGAGGGAGGGGGCGTAATTGTTTGGGGCCGGGTGTTGGTTTGGGGGGGGGTAGAGAACCGGAGCCCTCTTTGGGGTTGGCCAAGTTGAGCGCCGAAGATAGATTTCGATGCGGAATGGCTCTGAGCTACCTTCAGAGCCCTTCTTGAAGCTTTAACGAACACCTGGAATTGGCCACGAGTTGATGTCTACCGACAGGACTAGTCTTGGGAAACCCCGGTTTCAGCAGCTAAAGAAACAACTCACTTCAAGTTGGCAACCATGATGTTTCTTGGTGACTCTTGAGATGGCCTAGCCCGGAAAATGATTCATGAAATGGCCTCCTAGGTACATATCGTGTACCTAGTTACATATCATGTATGGGGTTGTCTCAAACGCATGGGACCCCAAAATCGTTTCGCTTGGGTGTCCCTTTGACCTTTGAGTCAACCCAACACAGGGTGCCAAACTTTGACAAATGACGCCCTCATAAACCCCCCTCTCCCTCATGCTTGGATGGTCATATCCCATTGGGAGACAAACCCAGCCAAGTTCAAAATCCTCATACGGTCAAAGGTCGCCTTTGAAGGGTTCCATCCCAAATGGGTCCCGATTTCCCCTCACAAGCACAGCTCAATTTCCGGGCCCGGCCAATGTCTCTCCTTACACAAAAAGACAGCGTTCTTTTGCAGGCAAAGAGAATCTAAGAGCACTTCAAAAGGAGGCCTCTTTCAGGGGAAGTTGCCCTGTTCATTTGGGGGGGGGGGAAGACACGTTCAAAGGCTCAACCAACATCTCTCATCGCAAGAATAATCAATGTTCAAGGGACCTTCATGGTGGAAACGTTTAAGTTGAATCCCCCCCCCCCCGAATCAGAATCGGTGCTTTTAGACAGAAATGTTGGACCCCCACCTCAGGCCTTGGTTCCCACTTTCAACCAAAACGATATCTCCAAAAAAAGGCACGCCCATCAACCCAACCCGAAAAATATCGGGGATCCCCGGAAGGAAAGTCCCAACCCCCCCCAAAAAAAAAAAACAAATCGCATAAGTAAGAAGGGCTCAAACACTCCGGAGAACAAACACCCAGGTCCGAACCCCCCGCCCTGCTGGTGAAGGAATTTTGGGCCCCCGGCCCTCCGCACGGCGCAGGATGTCCAGGCACGCGCCCGCGTCCATGGCCGGAGATCACGCCGCTTTTTTTCTGGAAAGGTTCGGATCGAAACGAGAGAAAAACGGGGCCTGGACTCAGACAACCCCAAAATGGCTTGAAACGAAACAAGACTGGAGCCACAATCCCATGTTTGAACATGGAAACAAGTCAAACTGAGCTTGGGTCTTCCCATGTTTCATGTGCAAATGTACCACAGATGTATAACTCTTCTTGCATATGAAGCCTGTCGGTTTGATTCGCGGGCGAATCCCCACATCCTCTGTGGAAACCAACGGCTTGGAGCGCCCCTGATGACACAAACACCCTTCCACAGAGATCCACCCAACGACCCCCGGATAGGTCTAAGGGAAGGCCAACCGAGGCATGGGCGCGCTTGGGGGAGTCGTTGGGTGGGGCATGCTGCCTTAGGGCCACGAGGGGAGTCATTGCAGCCCAACAACTATTGCCGGGTCAAAGGATTGACTTTCCCATGGCGCCTTGCTGCTCTGAATCCACATTCCACTGTTGGGTGTTCAAGTTACTAGCAAGTAGGCAACCATGGAAACTTCCCGGCCCAACCCCAGCCGCCCCAGTTATTATCATGGTTAGAACCTACTTACTAAGTTGCTACACCCAAGTAAGCCTGACCCCTCCAGAACAACAACAAAAAAACGGATCCCAAAGCCTTAGGGTCCTGAGAAAAAAAAGAGAAGAAAAACAACTGAGGCCGGCGCCAGAGCGCGAAGAGCACTCCGAACTCCGACTTGGGGTCAGGCCTCAAGGAGAGTTATTCTCCTGTTACGGAGGAGATGTTGTTCCATGTCAAGCTGCGAGAATGACACCAAAAATTGGGCAACAAAATGACCAAAACAAGTGCTGGTTCGTCCTGGTTGGGCCACCAAAACGCCCTCCCTCCAACAATCGGTGGGTTCCAACGAATCCACTCCAGCTTTTGCGAGCCAAACATCATATATTGATTCTCTGGGCAGTGAAGCTTGTACACGATGTCAAAAGAGATCTCAGATATGGGCAAGTGTTTATTTGGTCGGACCTTTTGCCGGATATCATTCACACGAGTCAAGGTGTCCGTCGTGCAAGTTTGAGGTGCTCCCGGAACTTCGCAGCCACGTGGGTGCTTGAGAAAGTCTCGTCAAATTCTGAGGGTACCTTTCCCATTCTTTCTAGGGATCTTTTTTTTGTAGAAAACCTCGGGAAACGGCTGGTTGTTGACAAGAACGATGGTTGAAAAGAATGGAATTGGAATCAGCCCCTAGAAAAATGACTCGGGTTCCTCTCGGCAGACCTCCGAAAGAACGGGCGCGGGGTGTGGGGTGTGGGATACGGGGTGCGAGAGCCGGAGTCAGAAAGGCGAAAAGGAGGCCAATGGATCCGACACCCAAGTTCACATTGCAAAGAGGAACCTCCTAGGGCCTCCTAAAAAGCGACCCTGTGTCCAGTAATTTTCATGGAACCCGCCACAAGGCCCTTCTTCAAGACAAAAATCGGCTAAACCAGGACTCCTTTTCGTGAGGTTCCCTGTGGACAGGTCCACATGTGGTCACCACAGATCCACAGATCAGAGCGAGTGCCGCGGATCTAAGGCGCAGGCGTCTTCATCTCGCAGTCTTTCTGGCACAGGCTTACAGGCTCGGGAGAGAAGGCTCCCGCAAGTGGGCTCGATGTTGCGAGACTGTGAAACGAGTCAAAACACCCCGTTACTTGGGGTAGGGATATGGACTTCAAACCAAGACATGTTTTGAACAACCGTCATACATCATACATCATGCATGTGTATATATATATATATGTATTAATCTCTATATATATATATATAATAATATAAATATATATATATATAGACATTTGTATAGCTACGCTGTTCTGAAGGCGATCATGATCCTGCCCGCATAAGGAATTTCGACCATGGCACATATGAGGAACACTGTCGGCTTCAACATTCTGGGCTTAAAAAAAAAAAGGAAACGCAAAACGCGAGTGCGCAAACCGCCGAGTTGGCAAGCCTGAGATACTGAGGGCAAGTAATTCGTTGAGCAAGGCGGGAACCAGCACAGGCAATGCTTGTGGACAGCGACGGGGGGCCATCAAGCGTACAACATTGCGTGAACAGGCCTGCCGAGGAACCTCAATCCCGTACCTGCTCGGCCCGCCTTCCCCCCCCCAGGATTCGTAAGCATACTGTAGATGGACGACATCCTGCACCACTTCGAAACCATGGCTGAAACGATTGCTTGGTTTTCCCGAAAGCATGGCGAAGGGTTCTTCCGCTGGTTCACTTGAGTTGTTCTCATGAGAGTCATTACAAGGTGTCATTGCAAGGAATCATCATCATGAAAGTCATTGTCATTGGAAGGCAAAGTCATTGGAGTCATGGCAGGAGTCATTGCAAGGAGTCATGTCATTCATTGCAGGAGTCAGGAAGGCAAAGGAAGTCATTGCAAGGAGTCATTGCAAGGAGTCATTGCAAGGAGTCATGCAAGCAAGGATTACAACTTGCACTTGACTTGCCTTGTTGCACTTGCACTTGCACTTGACTTGCACTTGACTGCACTTGGCTCCTTGCATGCACTTGCAACTTGCTCTCATGACTCCTTGCAATGACTCCTTGCAATGACTCCTTGCAATGACTCCTTGCAATGACTCCTTGCAATGACTCCTTGCAATGACTCCTTGCAATGACTCCTTGCAATGACTCCTTGCAATGACTCCTTGCAATGACTCCTTGCAATGAATGACTCCTTGCAATGACTCCTTGCAATGACTCCTTGCAATGACTCCTTGCAATGACATGACTCCTTGCAATGACTCTTGCAATGACTCCTTGCAATGACTCCTTGCAATGACTCCTTGAAACAAGCAAGGAGTCAAGTGCAAGTTGCAAGTGCAAGGAGTCAAGTGCAATTGACTTGCGAGGAGTTAAAATCTCTTCTTAGGGCGGCGGGGTAGCCGACGACACTACACGAAAATCGACCCTCTGCGGGGATCGGCGTGGTCGAGGTGCAAAAACCCATGGTTTTTTGCGATGTTTAACCTGCTCGCGCGACCCTCTGCGGGGATCGGCGTGGTCGAGGTGCAAAAACCCATGGTTTTTTGCGATTTCTGCGCTGCTCGCGCGACCCTCTGCGGGGATCGGCGTGGTCGAGGTGCAAAAACCCATGGTTTTTTGCGATTTCTGCGGTGCTCGCGCGACCCTCTGCGGGGATCGGCGTGGTCGAGGTGCAAAAACCCATGGTTTTTTGCGATTTTAACCTGCTCGCGCGACCCTCTGCGGGGATCGGCGTGGTCGAGGTGCAAAAACCCATGGTTTTTTGCGATGTTTAACCTGCTCGCGCGACCCTCTGCGGGGATCGGCGTGGTCGAGGTGCAAAAACTCGAGGTTTTTTGCGATTTCTGCGGTGCTCGCGCAACCCTCTGCGGGGATCGGCGTGGTCGAGGTGCAAAAACTCGAGGTTTTTTGCGACTTTTGTTGTTCGAACTGGTCCTCGGGAGTTGTCTCGTGGTTCGCGCGCCTGCTCCCGGAACCGGCGGGTCGCGGGTTCGATTCCTCCCTGGTCCGCGGGCGGGCGTCGCAAGATGCAACTTGCATTTTAAAGCAACTTGCGCAGAGCAACTTGCGCAGAGCAAGTTGCACAGAGCAACTTGCGCAGACCAACTTGCACCGACCAGTTTGCGCAGAGCGCCTTGCCTAGAGCAACTTGCGCAGAGCAACTTACGCAGAGCAACTTGCACAGAGCAACTTGCACAGAGCAGCTTGCACAGAGCAACTTGCAGGGAGCGCAATTTGCACAGAGCAACTTGCAGGGAGCCACTTGCACCAACTTGCCGGAGCAACTTGCGCGGAGCAACTTGCGCAGAGCAACTTGCACAGTGCAACTTGCGTAGAGCAACTTGCGCAGACCAACTTGCACCGACCAGTTTGCGCAGAGCACCTTGCCTGGTGCTGTCTCGCGCTTGCTTCACAAATGCTTCGTGTAGGGAAAAAGAACGCATCCTGCAGCGTTGGGCCGACCTCGCTTGCGATGTTCTGCTTTCGGGCCAACCGTGGTCTAGTTTTACAGGGGAATCCTCAGAAATCAGGGAACCAGGCTTTCTGGACGGCGCTGCGAAATGGAATTTGCCACCCTCGGTAGCTTGGGGCCTCAGCAGCTGACTTTTCCTACCCAAGCGACCGCTTCGAGCGCTCGGCGCCGCGCCCCCAGCCAGAGCTTATCACCCGCTTCCGGGCAGGTGGACAACAGCACGCCCACCGCAAAGCCTCGGCCGGCGGCGGGTCAAACAACCAGCTGCCGGTCTAGTCCTTCCGAGGCTTCCAAATACATTTCGGTTGGGTATGGGCCAAAATGAAACCACCAGCATCGGTTGGGTCCTTTCCGTTTATGGGGCCTCCAAACTTGGGCATCCTTCTCCCACAAGCCGTCGCATTTCTGGGGTACCTAGATCAAACCAGCGTGTGAGAGCCCGGGCCGCTGATCACCCCGACGCTCATGAAGAAGAAGAGCCACCGGGACCTCAGGTTGCTGGCTCATACGCAGAGCAAAATAAAATTGCCAAAAGAATGCTTACATAGACTCAGCTTGGCGGATTAAAGCATGACATGAACACCGAGTCACTCTCAGGGAATCTGTTCATATTAAGCGTCTTTGTTGGTTTTATAAAATATAGTTTAAAGAGAGCGAGACTTTGTGTGCAACCCAATTTTTAGTGTTTAGCTTGTTTAAACACCTAATAAACAAACTAGACAATAACTGTGATCAGTGGTTGACTGGACAACTGGCCGGACAAAAGCCATCACCTCAGCCCTCGCGATCTCTCTCAGGCGAGGTGCCTGCGCCCATACGTCTCAGATCAGAAACCCCGGGACGCAACGGGATCCAGATCCCTTGGGGGAAAATGTCATCCCCTAGAAACTGCCAGGCTGTGGGTGAAAATCCAACATGGAGCTAGATGAAAATCCACCAACATGGAACTTTGGTAACTGGAAAGCACTGAATCCTGCGGTCCAACCCCGACCTCGGCCGCCGCGCCAGCAGGGGCACTTCCGTGCGATGCCGCCGCAGCGCCGCGTCTTCGCCTCGAAGGAATGAACTCAATTCGTGTTCCTTTGAATACCAACCGACAGTGATTGCTCTTTGATTTCAATACCAACCAACACTTGAATCTATTTCAATACCAAGCAGCAGTGTTTGCGTTCAAATCAAAGACCAACAGCGATTTTCTGAGCAGCTGGTCCACTAGGCGCTGCTTCTTCGGTGCCCGGCCGTCATCTTCTTGGCGGACAAATCCTCCATGTGCAGCTTCCGCACGTGGCTCAAAGAGCGCTTCACGAAGAACATGAAGATCCCCTTGGCCGAGTCCGTCGATGGGCTTCGGGGCTTGGATCCCCAATCCTGAGTTGGACTTTGTCTAATGTTGACTTGTGCTTTTGGTTTGTTTGTTTGCTTGTTTGTTTGTTTGTTTGTAGGGGGGGAGGGGGATGGGGGGAACCAACTACTCTACAATATCCCCCAACCTTGTGGGAGGGCGTTCTCCATGAAAATGTATGCTAATGGCCAAAATGAGGCTGCGATGGCTTGCTATGGCTTTAACATCGGCACAGAAATGTTCAGCTACTTGGCTGTGGCGCTCTTCGGTTCGGCTCGAGTGGAAAATTTAGACAGACGTGTGTATCAAGTAGCTGGACCCTCAAACCACCGAAAAGATTGGAAATCACCCCAGCAGCGTGGCGCGACATCCACATTTAGGGTAGTTTGAAGTCCAGGTAGGATTGGGCGAGTCAAGCCCCGTTGCTTGCAAATCTCAGGGCCTGGTTGCTTTGATGAATCCTATGTTCATGGGAAATTAAGACCGCCGTTCTATCCGAAAGCTCAAGAACGTATTGAAGGCGGTGCTGGTAGCTATCCCCCGGTATGCCCTTTACATGGCCAGAGTGCTTGGTTCTAGTTGACAGCTTGACCTGCCGGTTTTTTGTCATCGACACCCGGTTCAACACGAAGCCTAGGATGATTGTCCAAAGGTGCCCTTTTGGGAGAACGGCCCTGGTAGGTGATGAAACAAACCAGGTCAACCAGGATTCGCCATTCTCTGTCGTCGGATTTTGCAGCGGACTGCCGAAACATGACAGAGCCCAGCTGTCGCAGCTGTTTCGTGCTTCTTCCAGGCATCTAGGGGGGGTATTTCTTCTTTCCCCTGGTTTTTGAAACTTTTGTGCGATCTTAACATGCAACCTGATGCAAAATGTGCGATGCCCGGAGTGCCCTAAAGTTCCGCAATCCACCCCAAGGTGAAAGAACTACAAGGGCGGACCTTGGCCGCCTCAGCTTTTGAAAATGCGAGAATGCCCCCTGAGTGAAAAACAAACGCGCGGACCCGTTACCGTTGGCTGATCGCAGTGTAAACAAACTGGGCACTGAAATGACTACGACTCATGTCCCTCAGCCCCCGGACGGAGGCTGCAGCAAAGATGCCCGTCATCTGGGCAGGGTGGGACTGTTGAAAGCAGTCTGAGCGCTTTGCTCCAAAGTGACCAACCAAATGCTCGTGAACCTTCGGCCATACCAAAGGATGCTATCCGAACATGAATCGGCATTCAAACCAACCTCTGGAATGGCCTCCTGGCCAATGCTGATTAACCCTGCCACCTTTAATCTTGGGGTGCCTTACACGTTGCACCCCGACCCAAACCTGCGTTCCGGACCGTCCCTTCCGATATCTACGGCCACTGGTGGTTTCCAAGGGGAGTGGGTTCCCCAAATTTAATCTGGGTTGTCCGTTGTCTGATCCCCTGTTGAAAGTGACTAGCTTTTCAGTGGGTGAAATTCGGAACCCAACCACTAAACCAACTAAAAGCAACCAAAACCCACAACCTTCTCGCGGTTCTGATCCAAGGGTGGTCTGACTTTTCATTGGAGACCCCCAGTAGACATCATTCCAACCATGAAAAGTTAATGAAAAGTCATAGCCAGTCGGTGAGGGAGTGGGCCGCAAGCGCTTGCGCGTTGGCTTCGCGACCCTTGCCTTCCATGGAGACCTTTGTATTAATCCAAATCACCAACTCGCTTGGGTGCTGCTGACCCCTCTGCAAAAGTTTATCTTTTTGTGGGTCCAACCAAGCAGTCAAAGTCCCAAGATCCAACCACATAGCCACAAAACTAGGGGGTTAGTCTCAACCTCCCAAAAAATTGGGGCACCGCGCCAGCATGGCGGCAAAGCCGGCCGGGCAAACACTAGCATACCTCCGACATTCGTCCAGTTGGGACCGAATCGAAGAAACAAAAAAAACGGCCCTTACAAATGGACGCTGCCTCCAAAAAAGTAGGGCAATGGCCCCAATTGTTTAACGAGGCCAGCTGCTGCCTTGCTATTGTAGCAACTGTCCCGTACCGTGGCTGGACATTTAGCGGCAACTTGGCTAGCTAGGGTACAGGTCAATACGAAAATTGCTGGGTACACATCAACGGACCTTTCCCTCCACCCTCACGCCCCCCACCCCCCGCCCCTCCCAAACCATCGTCCTGGCAGGGATTTGCTGAAGATTTTGTCCGAAAAGAATTTCGGATGCTTGGGTTCTGCTTTAGGCTCAGGTTCCTTTAGGTTGCGGGGAGCGATGAAAGCTTTGACGACGGAGCTTTCCATCTCGCTGCATGCAGAGCTGGGTCGGGGGCGCGGCCGTGTGAATGGGTGGCGCACGAGGCTGGGCCGTGCGGCGAGGCTTGGTTTAAGAGTGCACAATGGGTGCGCGAGACAGCCATGGTCGCAGGACGGCCGTGTGGCGCAGAAATGGGCGCACGACGCTGGGTCGGAGGCTGGGCCGGGACGGCTTTGTGGCGCAGAGGGGTGCGCGAGGCTTGCAATGGGGCGCGAGGCTGGGTCGCGAGTCAAGTTTAATGGCTGTGTGCGAGTCACGGCGGTGTGAGGGTTTGAGGTTTAGGGCTTAGGGTTGTGGAGGTAGGGTGGATGAGGGTTGGATGGATGGATGGATGGATGGATGGATGGGTGGATGGGTGGATGGGTGGATGGATGGCTGGCTGGCTGAGGAAAAAAGGCTGTGAGGCTGTTGTGCCATCCTTATGTGCCAGTGCGGCCTCTGTGGGTCTGAGCCTACCCATGTGAGCCACCAGTCCTTCGCGCCTTTTCTCGAGATTTGAGGGCTCGGCCGTACAGGTGCGTGAGGCTGGGTTGGGTGACGCAGGCCGTGTGGTGCGCCCTGCCTGTCTGCCTGTCTGCCTGCCTGCTTGCCTGGTGGCGCAGAACGGGCGCTTGATGGCCGTGGTGCACAATGGGTGTGCGAGGCTGGGTCAGGGGATGGCCGTGTAACGACGGTGCGCGCGAGGCTGGTCATGGGTGTGTGAGGCTGAAGGTGCAGAATGGAAGCCTAACATTTGTGGGTTCTAGACTGTCTGCTTTTTTGGAATGATGGAATCTGCGGCTCAACGCCGGAGAGACAGTGTAAGGGAAGATGTTGTTCTAGAGTCTCCTGTTTTTTTCAGAGAAGGCCGCTAGAATGGTGGAATCTGGGAGGGCCGGAGCAGCAGCGTTTCATAACCCCCGGCTCCCCAAGCTCAGTAGCTGCGACGCTGGGCTGCTGGCAGAGAAGACGGAAGAAGTATGGAACATCGCGGCAACGGCTTTGGTTCAGCAATCTCAAAACCCGTCAAGGCCATCCTCGCAGAGCAAAACGTACTACCCGTCAGGGTCACAACGATTGTAGCTGCAAAGATGCCAAAGGCGTAGCCCAATATTCAGTCATGGACTCGTCTTCTTCGTGCATGTCACTAAGGCACAGAACGCCGCTTCTGCAGCTGGTTCGCTTACGTGCTTGCCGAGAAGCGTGCGGGCGCCGGTCTGACACATATAAGCTCACAACTCCAAGAACACACACACACACACACACACGCAACTAGCATTTAAGGGGGTTTCAGGCAAGCTGCAGGAACTTCCTAACTAGGAAATGAGACCTGGAGATCCGTCTTGCTTGCTTCGCGGAAACAAAGGAGCTCGACGGCCCCACACTCGACGGGCACCATGAGGTACCGTCCACCCAACACGACTTTCCCATTACCATGAAAACGTCGCCCTCTGCGACCGGGGATGTCTTGCGCCACGATGTCGTCGACGACCGCAGAGAAGTGACCCCCTTTGCAACGATGAAGCAACTCGGGGCCTGTGCAAGACTTTGCAAGTTGGAAACGCGAAAAACCAGGCCCCGAAAGACCCCAGCCTGTATAATAGGGGCTCGCGTGCAAGCGGGATCCTGCAAATGGGCGCACGAGCTGATTCATAGCAATCCCGCGCCGCGTGCGATAGTAATCTATGATCTGGAAGGCAATGGTCTCGATCTCGTTTAGTTGCGGCGGGAGTCCCAAGTCCTCCTGATTCGTTGCGCACACAGGGACAATGAGACAATACGCTTTCTATTGATTTCTGCCGGTGCCGAAGCGGCTGGGAGAAGACGGTTGCACCTGCAAGGGCAAGTGAAGTCTTTTGTTTGAAGGGAAGCTAAGAAAGGAATGCTGAAAGCGCGCTGCCAATGACAGACGAGCCCATATCAAGATTGTATTTAATCTCGGCTTCCTCTTCTTGCATATCAGCCCAGGCGGTGCGGCCACTCTGGACTCGTCTTCCAAAGAGAACCTCAGCAATGATGGCTCGCGAGCAACTAGAAACCAAGCCAACAAACTATGATTGCTGAAACAACTTCAACAAGATACAGCTTCGCTCACAGGGCCCACGTCATTCTGAGTTGGAGCAGCCTTAGCAACGTGTCAAGCAGCAGCCTTGAGACATCATGCTCGAGGGTAGGAAACAAAGGCGCTGAGACATGAACTGGCGGCCAAGGCTCAGTTGCAGACTCCCGCGCAGCGCTGCTAACAAAGGCGCGAAGAAAACTTGCAACGAGACCGGTTGAAACGTGCAAAGTGGCGGTTGTGGCCAAATTCGGTTATTTGCGTCACTCGCCCACGCAATCATAACTTACGGCCCACGCATGCCTGTGCTCCTGGAACTTCAGCCCTCATTATCCAAGACCGTCAGGGAACGTCAACGTTTGTACAGTAGCCGCCCAGTTTCCCAGCCTCCCAGCTCCGCGGTTCCTGATTTCCCGGCTTCCCGGTTTCCCATCCCGGTTTGCCGGTTTTTCAGTTTTTCAGTTTCCCAGTTTCCCGTTTCCCGGCTCGCAGTTCCCGGTTTCCCGGTTTCCCGTTTCCCCGGTGCGCCAATTTCACGGGTTCCCGGTGTGGTTTCCCGGTTTCCCGGTTCACGGTCGACTTTGTGGGTTTTGGAGTCCCTGTGTCTTTGAAAAAAGGGGGACTCTACGAAAGGGTGCGCGAGGCTGGGTGGGGGAAAGCTGAGTGTGGTGCAGAATAGGTGCGCCAGGCTGGCTGTAGAATGATGGGAAGGAGGGCCCTAATTAGCATGAAATAATCTGGGCCCTGCTTTTAGGGCCGTTCCTCCTTGCCCAGTATCGCATACACTTCTAAGAGGTTCGCATGTGTCACAACCGACAACACCATTACAACACGTTTTCAGAAAGGTCTCAGCTGGTTGAACTCACGCGTTCCTTCACAAGTGAGACTTGGATCTTCTTACCTTGAAGGTACCTTCACCTTTCTTGTCAAGCTCTTTGGCACCAGCGGGCATTTCGTCAAACAAAGCACCGATGGTTTGTGTCCAGCCCTGCCACCAGAAAGGCGGATCGAGTTGGTCCTGCAGAGCTGCACTTTCGGACTCTCTTTTTTTCCCGGCGGTGTTCCGAAATTTTGGGGTCGCCGGGCTCCGCTTGTTTTCCGGCCTAGACACGGAACCAAAATATGGGTGTGGCTCAACATTAAACAGGAGGGGCTACGCAGGCATTTTGGTCCATGTGTCCACTTGCCAGGGTCCCATTTTAGGTACCGGCTTTTTGAGCCACGGCCATATCATTTGTACCTAGATAGCCAAGTGGCGATCGCTTTTTGTCAGTCACTGTTGCGATCGGTTTTTGGGGTAAAGTGCATGGAAAAAAGCAGCAACTGGCGATCCAGGTAGAGCAATCTCCCTTCAGAGATTCTTATTGGGCTCCATGTCAACCCCGGAGAAACTCACAACACAATATTCTAGGGGTTGATTCCAATTCCATTCTTTTCAACCTTCGTTCTTTCCACAAACCGGATCCGTTTTCCCTCGGTTTCCAGAGGTTTTCTAGAAATAATTATCCCTGGAAAGAATGGGGAAGGTATCCCTAGAGATATGCGTCATAACCACGATTTCTTTCAAATCGTGGCTGCTGTTGACCCCCTCTGCACAAAGTACAACTTTTTGTGGGTTGAATGAAAACCCCGCTGTTTCAACCCAAAAGTCAAAGCCGAAAGATCCGACCAAGTAGCAATCAAGCTTGTGGAATCTAACAGCACATAGCCAATATGGGTATGGGTCAAAATTGAAACACCAATTTAGGGTGGTAGTCCATGGTTGTATTTTGAAATGGGTACGTTGCTTTTGACCCACACTCATATAGATCCGTTCCAACTAGTCCGAAGAAGACCTGCTGGCAGCCTACAAGGGGCGGACGGGCATTTGATGGCCAGGTAGAGGGCGATGGTCCTCAGAGAGGTGAAAAGAACGACCCAACTCGGTGGCGCCCAAGAAAAGAACCGGCTTCACCAGCTGAGGCAAGGATTCTTGCATCTACCCGGTGAGGTTTAGGTGTACCCTTTAAAGGGACCACAAAAAAAAAAAAAACAAGTGGTGCTTAGTGGCCGCTTATCTTGGAAACACCCCATTTTGTGGGCCAAGATGGCACCGACTGTTCACCCGGACTTCTTAGGGCCACCTGAGGGCGTCCATGTTCTCGCCTGGTGGGTCAAGAAAAGTCCACGGCCGGGCATGTGCCCCTGGATGTGGTCAAACTTGAGAACATGTGGGTGAAACGCGCAAAGAACATGGGGGGAACAAACACTTTGTCGCAGACATGTCTGTACCCCCCCCCCCAATTTCTCTCGTGGGTGGTTCGTAGAGCAGCACAGCGCCAATTTCCAAACGAGCTGGGTAAGGTGATTGATCCCAACCGGTGTCTTGGGGCCTCCAAAGGTTTGCAGGGTCCCATTTGTCCTGTATCAGGAAGCCAGGGCTTGGTTGTTCAGTGACCCTGGAAAAAAAGGGAACCCTTTTTGGGGCTTGGACCATTTTTAGTGGGGCCACCAAAAAAGGGAAAAAGGGTGCCACTGAACAACTGAGAGGGGTTCAACTCATCCAAAACCACAAATTTTAGGGGTGCCTCACAAAAGGCAGGTCCACAAGCTGCACGCTGAATCCGCTTCCTTTGAGGGGGGGGGGGGGGGGGCAAAAATCCGTGGATTCCTCTCCTGGAATTCCCAGGGCGCCTCAAGAACCGCCGCCGGCTTGGGTTTCTGTCCGGGGCCCAGGCGCGATGACGAGGCAGAGGAACATGCCCCATTTGTAGAACCTGGCTTGCTCCGACTGGTAGGAGACCGTTTTTGGGCGGTGAGTCATTGCACCAGGGCTACCCCGATCTGTTTTCCGGCTTCGAATCAAACATCAAAAGGGAAAAGCGACATCCTTCTTTTTTTTGGGGGGGGGGGGTGTCCCCTGCAAATCGGCGTGCCCTCGGGTTCTGCTAAAGGAAACAAAAGGACACCAAACAGCTTCGTACTTCTTGTTGGGCTTTGGTTGGAGCGTTGTGAGCAACCCCATTGCGCGTCACACACGTGCGCACTGGCAGCCCGCGCTTTATGATGTCGCAGGCCATGGCACTAAGCTCACTAGAGGGGAGCGATTGGGGGGGATGCGGCTGCCGAGCTCAGACGTGCGGTCGCCTCGCCGGCTTTTCAGAAGAAAACGCGCCAACTTGTCTTGTTGGTGGCAACTCCTCCCGTCCGCGACTGTCCAACCACTTTCCTCGGAAAAGGGCCCCCAACTCGGGGCGCTTTTGGACAAAAGCCGGCGGGTGTTTGGGTCGAGCAGAGAGCAGCGGGAGGCAAGGTGCAGCACTTCCAAAAAAGCTGCCGAAAGGTAGGCGTTTCCTCACAAACGCGTCCTGAGGCGGGACGACTTATTTGCAGTTCAGCAATGGTTTGGTTCCCACCTAGAGACCGTAAAATTGTGTGGTTTTCAGGATTGCATCTTATATTGGTGTAAACAAGATGTCCGTTCAACCATTACGGCACACCCAGATGGCGGGAGCAGACCGATTCTTCCAAATGCGCGTGTTGCATCTTATCTTGAGTTCCGAGCAGTGAAGCCAAAGCCAAACCAGTTCTCCGTATCAGAGAATGATTCACCAATCACTGGCCTCATGATTTCGCCATGATCAAAGTCACCCCCTAAATGATAAATCAAAGGGAAACAACCTCATTTTCTGACTTTGACAACGCCTAGAAACACTCAAAATAATGACCCCAGAATCACGAGCAACGGGTGTGTCTGTGTGGAATTGTTTATCAAGTTCCCTTCTCACCTTGGTTCACAGGGAAACCAAAAGCACCAATTCCACCCTACTTTGGCACATGCCCACCAAAAACTGACCAGCAAACCTACATGAAGCCGGTCGCGCACCAAAACCCCCCAGTCGCAAGGCTCATTGGCGCGGGAAAGCCAGGTGGCCACCCCCAAAACTTGAATGCCCTGCACCCAGGTGTTTTTTTTATTTCTCCGGGCCTGCACCTATCACATCAGATTGCCCCAAAGGCCCCAATTCTTGTGTTTTGATAGGCTAACCCCCAAAAAAATAACCCGTTGGTCAGGGGCACCCCGCCTTTGCAAAACTTATGGGGCTCGGTGGCCAACGGGGCAGTTGGTATTCTGTGCCCCTTAAGGCTTACATACTCCACTTGCTCCCTGAAACGGCTGCATTCCTGATCTTTCAGGTTCCAAAAAGTCTGGAGTCGCTCGCTGCCTTTTTTCTTTTCACACAATTCCGCGCTGTCAGCTTCGCTCCCGGCACGCACAGTACCTCAGACGCCACATCCCCTTGCAGAATTGGTTCTCATTGGGTGTCAGCTTGGAACCCTACAATAGATGTTCTCGGTTGCTTTCCGCTCCCCTGCTAAAAGCTTGACTTTTAGTGGTTTAATGGAAAACCCATTAGTTGGCAAAAAGTAAAAGTCCTAACATCCAAGCAAAATGCACCAAAGTGTTGGGATTTCTACCCTCCATCAGATGTCAACAGCCGCTGTGGGTATCAACTCAACTTCGACATGTCCCTTTTGGAGGGGTTGTGGGGAAGCAGCTTTTTGTCCCCAGATTAAAATGGAACCTCAAAAACCCTCAAGCGGAAACTCCTTTTAGCGGACCCTAGGCTCCATGTTAGCTCACAGAGATGAACGGCCGAAAACATGCGCGTCAATCCAAGGAAGGATCTAAAGCAAACCATGCCTCTTGGATTCAAATCCTGTACACCGGAAGCATGTAGTGTGAAGGTGTTCGGAATTTGGTTGGATTTGTGTGTCATGGTTGTTGTCCTTTCGGTGCGGAAAAATGTTGGCTTCGAGGCTCCTGTAGCTCGCTGCAAGCGTTGGCATCCCTCTGCTTCGCCAAGTGTCCACCCTTGGTATGTGTCATCTTTTGACCGGAGACAGAAGAAGAAGAAGGAAAGTAAGAAGAATAAGAAGAAAAAGAAGGAAAAGGAAAAGAAGAAGAAGAAGAAGAGCAAACAATAGCGGAAGATCCTTGCTTGAGCAAATCGGCTAAGGCCAAACAAGGCTCCGGAGATGTCCGACTTTAAACCGAAACTTTCTAAAGGTGGCGCGTTAAACCACCAAAGTGGGAAACATGCAAACCCTGCCAAAGGAGCGAAGCTTGGCCCAATCCGGGTACGACAAAACACCTGTTTCAGCATGCCTACCTTAGACTCTGGTCCCTATTTTGTCTACCCTAAAACCAAAACTCGGTGAACATCTCCGCACTTCCTGAGTGGATTGACCAAAGAAAGTTCGGTCTGTTAGTTGCCGCAAAAATGGCCCAACCCCAAAAAGCAAGTCCTCTTCCCCGAAAGCGGTTTCGCGCATTTCCCTGTAAAAGGGACCCTCTGATAAGTATCATGTCAGTGGACTACCCCAGTAAAACACTTGTAAATGGATCGACCCCCAAAGGCAAGTAAGTCAGCCAGCCAGCCAACCAGCCAGCCAACCAACCAACGAACCAACAGCCAACCAACCAACCAACGAACCAACCAACCAACCAACAGCCTCGCCATTTCGCCCCGCCTCAGTCGAAGAAGGGCGCGTGCACCAGGCCGCTTTGCAGGCCCGCGTCGATGAACCCGGGCCGGAACATCATCTCCATCTGCCAGGCCTCTAAAGGCGGTAGCATTCCAACATGGACTCAACTCACTTCCCCAGTTCATGAACTTTAAACTTGGGTTTGGCATTTTCGTGGCAAATATCAAGCTTGGGAGTGTTTTAAGGCCATCCGCCATCCACTCAAGTGAGTCAAAGGTTTCCCCTGGTTCAGATGGCCATGGGTCAAAACCCAAAATTCCGTACCCCCAGTGAACATCCCAATCCAAGCACTAAAATAGGTTCTAACATGGGTGGTGAATTCACCAACCAACCAAAATGGGATCCCATTGGTTTTGACCCACAGCCACATGTCGCGTGGGCTACAAACCAAGCTGAAAGGGGTAGGGGGCTACAAGCTTTCTGCGCCCCCCCCCCCCAAAAAAAAGAAGCTCGGGCGATATTCCCAACAGCACCACACCCTCCCAGAACCCTCACGGAACGCCCCGGGACCATCCTTACCGCCGGTGTTGCTGAGGATGCCGCCTTGTAACTTTCTAAAAGCAAAGCTACGAGTGACAGCGCAAGCTCGCCCTGACCGGGGCCCGACGGCGCAATCGGGGCCCGATCGGGGCCCGACGGCGCAATCGGGGCCCGATCGGGGCCCGACGGTGCAATCGGGGCCCGATCGGGGCCCGACGGTGCAATCGGGCCCCGATCGGGGCCCGGCGGTGCAATCGGGGCCCGATCGTCCCTTGGTGCAACTCAACGCCGGTTTTCCTTAGCATGCGGATGACAACTGTATCTATAGCAAAACTAGGCGATGCCAGCTTGGTACAGCTGACGGGGCCCGACTGAGTCGGGCCCCGATCGGGGCGCGATGGGGCCGATCGGGCCCAAACGGTGCAATCGGACCTCGACAGTGCAATCGGGCCCCGACCTAGGCCCGGTGAACCTCGCAAGCCGTTCTCGTGCAACTTTCGTGGAGCTCAGCGTCTCGTGGAATTCTTGGAGCGCAAAACCCACCAAGCAGCAATGCCAAGCATTTACTCTGCTGCACCGTGAGCCCCGCAGCGACGTGATCTGATTTGCCACAAAGCCAACATTTGCCTGAGCAAGTGAGCAAGTCACAAAACAGTGAAAGTGTGCTAAAAACAATTGATTTCGGTTTTGCTTAGTGTTCCGCCCATGAGCAAAGCGATCTTGATCCGATGGCTTTTCAGACGACGGGCGCACGACACACTGCTTCCCTCCAGGACAAACCACGGAACCTTGCAGAACATTTCTGGAACCCTTGGTGGAACATCGTGGAGCCTTGTGGAACCCGTGTGGAATCCTTGCAGAACTTTGTGGAACCCTGTAACACTTTGAAACTCAGGGCCCACAGCCCTCGCAGAATCTCGTGAAACCCTGAAACCCTCACAGAACCTTACCTCAAACCACCCCAGACCACCCCGCAGCCCTCGCAGAACCTCGTGGAACCCTGCTAGAACCGTGCTGGAACCTTCATGGAACCTTACCTTGCAAAACCTCAAACCAGCCCGGACCGCTGGTGGAACCCTGGTGGAACCCTGGTGGAACCCTTGTGGAACCCTCGTGAAACCTTCCTCAACCCAGCCCGGACCACCCCGCAGCCCTTCAAGAAATTGGTGGAACCCTGGTGGAACCCTCGTCGAACCTTACCTCAAACCACCCCCAGAACCTGGTGGAACCCTGGTGGAAACCTCGCAGATGGTGGAACCCTGGTGGAACCCTGGTGGAACCCTGGTGGAACCTTAGCTCAGGGTCGCCCCGAACCACCCCGGAGCCTATCTGGGCTGAGACCCCAAAGCTTTCAGCTGTTGGGGAAAAAAAGAAATATCGGCTTTCCCGAAAAAGAAAGACTGGTCTCCTTTGCCCTTCAAGGCCAACCAACAAACATGGTAAACCCCTTAAAAGGTTGGAAGACTCATTTCAAATCATCGTGCTTTGCAGAGGGCGAAACCTGAAAAGGAAGCCACAAAATATCCATGTCCAGGGGGGGCATGCGCCACCACAAAAAATGGTAAACCCTATAGCCCCAACATCCCAGGTTTTGCGTACGGAGGAAACGGCAACACGGATCGACCGATCAACCCCTGTCTCGCTTCCGTGGATCGTTGTCTCAGTCGAAGATGGCGCTCTTCCGGGCCGGATCCAAGCAGAACCCCCGGCTGATTCTGATAGATGGGGGTGTCCCCGGGGAACACCCTCCGGTCAACATTAGCCCTTCCGAAAGGATAACCATTTCTGGGTTCAAGTCAACCCGGACCATCAAAAAATGGCCACCTCAACAAACAAGAAGAACATGTCTTCAGCTCCTCGAACCATGAGGATTCGGGGAAGTGGCGAAAGAACTGGAAGTGGTGGATCCTTGGTGACATGTGGAAATCCCCAATCTCCCTTGAGCCACAGCCAAAGCCCGACATTGAAGGTTGGCAAGGGGTAGCCCCAACCATTAAAGGTGCGGCCGCGCTTCTAATTCCGCGGGTTTGGGAATGAAGCAGTTTAGAAAGATGCGGGTTGCCTCTCGGGGCGTGCTAGCACCAGACAAGCTTGTCACATGTTGGAAATGAGGCACGGCACGGTTCCTAAAAGGACCCTGACTCCTTGCATGCTTTGTCTTGGTGCTGAAGGTATTTGGGTTTGTCTTAAAAGTCGGGAGCCCTCGCACTTGTGCTTTTTGTATTTACTGGCCCGGGCAGGCCTCCGCTGGCCGGTTGGTTTGCTCGCTGGCTGGCTGGCTGGCTGGCTGGCTGGCTGGCTGGCTGGCTGGCTGGCTGGCTGGCTGGCTGGTTGGTTTGTTGGCTGGCTGGCTGGCTGGCTGGCTGGCTGGTTGGTTTGCTGGCTGGCTGGCTGGCTGGCTGGCTGGCTGGCTGGCTGGCTGGCTGGCTGGCTGGCTGGCTGGCTGGCTGGCTGGCTGGCTGGCTGGCTGGCTGGCTGGCTGGCTGGCTGGCTGGCTGGCTGGCTGGTTGCTGGGTAGGTAGGTAGGTTGGTTGGTAGGTTGATTGGCAGGTAGGTTGCTTGGTAGGTAGGCAGGTTGCTTGGCAGGTAGCTTGCTTCGTTGGTTGGTGTGTGGCGTGTCTCTGTGTGTGTCTGTCTTCCCTTCTTTGAACCGGAAACCCAAAGGCCAGAACAACACCCCGCCTCCGTCTCGGGGAGCTGGTTCACACACACCGCCACCGGCGCGGAGCCCCAGACACGCACCGGGAAGTTGCACTCAGATCGGCATGCGGATCGAAGCGCTCGAGTCGAATGGAGCTGGTTCTTCAATTTTTACTTGGATTGCTTACGTTGTTCCCTAACCTACATCTGTTTCTGAAACCTCCCTTTGGTTTCTCCTTTGAATTTCTGGCACTCATTTTTGGTTGGGAGTACCCATAAGTCTAACCTTCATCTACCCTGGTGCTGATTGTGGCTCGTTTGGCTTTTGTTTGGTGTCCCTAGCCTTCTTAAACCAACATTTGTTGATTCCTATTTCAAGGATTGGCTTCATCATGCTTCATCTATTCATGGGAATCTGTTCAAAAGTAACTTCCTAGAAATCTGTAAGGGCTCCATCACCTATGGCGGATGCCCTAAAGAACCATGGTCATTTATGGTAAATTGGAGGGTTACCTTGTTCCCCAACTTGCAATACTAGGTCCTCCAGTAGAGAGGTTATAATAAGTTGGTACCAACTTTTTCTGTAGTCTATTTTAGGGGTGGAACCCTCCCAACCAAAAAAGGGGGTGGTCAAAGGGCACCCAGCTGGGGGGCCTAGAATATGTAGGGCATCCACACGGCGCCAACCCCCCTTTTGGGAGCTCGCTCCTTTGACCCGCTACTGTGGATGGACGAAATCCTGCACCACCTAAGAAACCCGGGGTTCAGATTCGATTCCCCTATAAATACCAACAAATACTGGCATCAGCCATGGTGTCAAAGTGGTGGGAAATGGATTTCGCAACCATCCACAGTATGGCAACTGACACAGGGCATTCCCCACAAAAAAACGGATCTTCCAGCTGCCAACCCCCCAAAAACCGCCTCCCCAAGAAACTCGCTCCTACCCGCCACCTGGATGGAGAGATTTCTCTGAGCGCCCCCACCACTTTGAACTGCGGGCCGAAGCCCATGCCTCGCGGCGGCATTTTTCCCCCGGCGCGCCCCACCCCCCCCGAGGGACTGAAACACTCCCGGGCCGCGCGATCCGAGCCGATCCCGTTTCGGGGAAACGATCCGAACCCCCCGGGGACGGTGGACTTGCTTTGTGTCCATATTGACGTGCGGTGTGCGTAGTGTTGTCATTTATTTGTGTCTGGTTCTATTTATTGTAGTCTTCCATTGAAAAAACAAGTTGATTTGTGTGTTTAGTGATTCATGGTTCGATTTAGTTGTTGATTGATTGAGTTATGCGTCTATGTGTTTGTCTATTGTATTGTTTCTTTATCTGGCTATTTATTGAGTGATTGAATCAACTTCTTTAGCCGGCTTGTTGGTTCTGTATGTGTTTCTGTATTGTTGATTTACTTGTTGATGTTGTTTCTCAACTAATCGATTTACTTGTTTGTGCATTTATCTACTGATCTATGTTGTGCCCTTTGTTTCTCTACTTATTTGCTTTCCTGTTTAAGTATTTGCTCTCTTTTTTTTCTCTGCGCACTTATCCATTCATTTGGTTATGTATACATACCATTTAATGTTGACCCCGGATTCATAAACCCCCGCTTATAATATGGGGGTGTTCGCCTCCAAAAGTGATAAATCCCCACTAAAACCAGGGACACCCCCTTATTAATCAACCAGGGGTTGATTCATCCGGGGATAACATTATTCATTTGGTTATGTATACAGATTGATTTCATATAGATAGGTAGATGGACATATCCCCGACTTGTTCCAGCCTGACATCCGATGCGCCAAGTAGAAGTCCAAGTGCCGCACTTCCTGTCGAAGCCGAGGCGAGAAGCCACCGCCCGAGGCTTCCCCGAAGCGTCGGGGGCCCCGTGGGCGTCGAGAACCCGAAACGTAGACGGCCGAGAACTCCCGAAAAAGACGAGGGGGATCCGTTGACGCATGCTTATTGGGAACCCACCTATCAAAGCAAAGAAGTCTTTGGTTGGTATTGAGAACCCCTGCTACCTGGATTTTGGGCGCCTTTCCCAAAGGCCCGCTCCTGGATTCGCTTCTTGCTTGCCCCAAGCTGGAAGGCTGTGGTTCGGTCTCAACCGGAAGGCTGGCATCAAGCGAAGCCCACCCTAGTCAGAGGCAAAAAAGAGGTGATGCGAATTTGGCAATGGGCCCCTTTGGCGGTCGAGGTATATCCACCAACCACTTTTGTGCGGCTTCCCCACAAAAACACCGCCACAGAATACTGGTCAAGACCACCACAAAGGGTGCCGGCTTTCCAGCGAGGCTATCTTCCGTGTCAGCTTGTTTATTGAATAAAACTGGGCGCCGGGCGGGCTATACCATCTTCCAAAATCGTACCTGGACCCTCGAACTATCCTATCAATTGGGATACTGCCCTCACATGATGAGTACTGTCCCAGTTTTAGGGTAATGTTGACCCCATATTAATCAACGCCAGTTGACTCATAGGGGGGAACACCCCTCCGAAAAATTGATAAACTGCTTGGTTGATTAAATCATGCATCGACCCCGCCTTGCCGTTCTGCTTCTGGGTGTAAGGCTTCTCCACGTCCCAGCCCAGCTCCTCCCTGAAGCGGATGTCCAACCACCAAGCTGGGTACGAGAAAATCGCGGGTCTGCAAACATGACGGCAAAAAAGGGCTGGCTGCTGGACACAAATCGCAAATGCCCTTTAAGGAAGGAAGCCAGCGACGCTTTGCTACTTGTATTACCCTCCCAACACAACGCGCCACTCCTTTCGGAAGACAATGTTCATGTTGGAAAGGAGTCCACGTCCGGAAACAAACCATTCTGATGCTGACCCCGTATTCAAGTAGAGCCTGGATTGAAGTGGAGACCGTATCAAGTCAAGGATGCCCTCAAAGAAAAGGTTGCACTCCAAACACAACCAGGCGTGTATTTTATCTTGGGTCAAAAGTGATCTAGCCTATAGAACAAACCGGGAGTATCTGGGGTTTGCCTGGGACACAACCCTCAAAAGATCGACAAGTTTCTCGAAAACTCCGGGGTCACTCGGGACCTTCTCACTCGCAAAGACCTGGAAACCAACGGTGCCCTACTTCTCCCCTAACAGCATCACGCCTATTGAGGGAAACGGTCTAAAGATTCACCAAATGGGGAAGCATCAAACGGGAACCCGAAGATAAGAAAGGTCAGCAGGTCCGCTTTGGACAACGGTAAAAGATGCAACCCAAGCACCTGGAAACGTGTTGAAAGTAACTGCTTACTCACCAACTCACGGCCAATCCCTTTCAAAATCATGGGGCAAATTCGCATGTGAATCCCCAAGTCAGCGATCTTCATCAGCTACATCCCGGGGTTTTCGCCCGGGATCCGTGAGCTGGGGAAATATGTTACCCCTTCACCGTCCCCAAACGGACCACGTACTGATTTAGAGCCGTAAGGGGCGCCAGTGCAGCCTAGTGACCATTGACTACCCTCCAGCACTCTTAGAGGTGGTCGTTTTGGGTCGTCCCCCAAAAGGATTGCTTTCGTCTTCCCACACCCCTCTGTCAGCTTCCAGTTTGGAAGGAGGACACCCTCCCTACAAACATAGCAGCTGTGGGAGGGTACCTGAAAGATCCGTTTTCCTCTTGGGGATGCCCTGTGTCAGTTGCCATACTGTGGATGGACGGAATCCTGCGCCACTTTGAAACCATTCGAAACCACCATTTGTTGGTATTTGCGAGGGAATCATCATTCCAGGCTTTCTTGGATGGTCCATCCACAGGAAGGCAGTGACTAGAGGCCACTCAGCGCAGACGCCCCAAAAACAACCCCAGGACCTTCCGCCCCCGCGCCTCAAGAACTTCACGGCCTCGGGGTCTCGGCTGATCAGCGGCACGATGTGATCCGCGATGTCCTGCGGCAAGGCACGGCCCAGCGCAGTGCCAAGTGGTCAAAACCCCCTGGACCTACAAGCTAAACCACGCGAAGGTTAGGCCGTCAGTGAGTGGAATGCCTGTTTATAGACCTTCATCCATGACCATAACCGTCGCCCTCCTCACATCATCATCACAATCACCATCATCATCATCATCGTCGTCATCGTCGTCATCATCGTCATCACCATCACCATCACCATCACCTTCACCGTCACCATCACCATCATCATCATCATCATCATCATCATCATCATCATCATCATCATCATCATCATCATCATCATCATAAACATCGTCATCATCGTCATCATCATGATCATCGTCATCATCACTGTCATCACCATCAGCACCATTATAACCATCAGCATCATCGTCATCAGCAGCAGCAGCATCATCATCATCATCATCATCGTCGTCGTCGTCGTCGTCATCGTCGTCATCGTGATCGTGATCGTGATCGTCATCGTCAGCATCATCAGCAGCATCAGCATGAGCATGAGCATGAGCATCAGCATGAGCATCAGCATCAGCAGCAGCAGCAGCAGCAGCAGCAGCAGCAGCAGCAGCAGCAGCAGCAGCAGCAGTAGCAGCAGCGCCACCACCACCGCCGTCGTCATCATCATCATGATGTTCATCATCGGTTCTTATGGGAAATAGAAACGGGCAACGACTTCAAAGCAGCACGGCATTCATCCTGGGATTTATCCTGACCCCCCCCCCCCCTGCCCATCTTGTTCAAGTATTGGGCAAAGCACACCATGGTCCTTCGGACCAAAACCCTGCCACGTATTCCAATCGCCAGACCCTGTCATGCCAAACCCTCCCAAACTTAGGGGCAACTACTGCCATCACCAAACGCAGGTGGGTGTGCCGTGATTTCTTGAGGGAACCCCTTTGTGGTTGCACCGTCTTGGTGGAGTCACTCAAATGGCTGTGACTCAAAAACATCTACCAAACTGGCACCTTGGTAAAAGAGAACCAAAGACTCTCACCTGCGTAACCCCAGCATAAAAAAAAAAAGAAAGAGCCACACCCACAGGAACCAAGGGGCTCAACACACGTGTTTCCCCCACGAAAGGGAAAAAAAGAAGAAGAAAAAACGAACCCGACCGACCCTGGCTCGTTTTTTGTGAGCCACACCCAAATGATCCAAGGGGGGACCACTTGGCCGAAGCCGCGCCTTGTTGGTGACAAGGCCCCCGAAGGAGTTGAGCCTCTGCTCCGCCTCCTGAAGCGAAGTGCTCTCGGCTCGTGTGGCTTTCGTGAAACCAAAATGTCTGTGTTCTTGTGGCGTACCTATTCTTGCAGGAAAAACTAAAGCAACATTTTGGGGGTGTTCTGGTGGTTGACCTGTATTTTGGGGGGAAATCATCCAAAACAAGTTTGGGGGATGCCAAGTGTGAAAGGGAGAGGCTCCCCGGTTTCTCTGCAAAGGAAGGAAAGAAACCCCGTTCCGCGGGGCTGCCCCGACAGGAGCTCCCCGGCCCAGAAGGACCTTCCGTGGCATGTAGTACCAATCCAAAGCCGGACAGCCAACATGCGACCTTTTTAAGCATAAGGGGTCCAAAACCGGGGAACAAACACCACAACCGCAGAAAAGAAGTGCCCTCCAAATGATTGGTTTGTGCCTGAAAAGCACCGTTCCCAGAGTATGTGAGGCACAGTCAAAATCTGTGGGTGGCTTCGCAGAGTTGGGTTGCTTCCGGTTGTCTGGCGAAAGCCATTTTTCGGGGGGTGTCGGATACTCCCGTAAATGAACGAAAGGAACCCAAAAGGGGTCCCAGCCCTGAAAATGTGGGTTCCTTCCGTTCAGACTGAAAAGCCTGTGTTTTGAGGCTTGGCTGTAAAGGGAGACTCCATCTGCTTGGCCCTTCTTCCACCAACAGGCTCTTCAGGTTGCCTGCGGGCCTTCCAAAGTCATCAGAGACAACAAAGGGTGGGGCTGGACACCTATGCTCAGAACCAATATGCCCTTCCTATGCTCAAAAGATATGTCGGACAGCTCTTGGTTTCCTACGGGGGAAATCCGCCGACCCCTTTGCAAAAGCCAAGTTAGTCTCTGCAAAGGGGCGAGGCGTGTTCTAAGTGGTGGTTAGGGGAGTCTGAGGGGGGGAGGGGGGGTCCCGCGGCGGATTTTTGACACGCCTAACCTCTAACTCTAACCTCTAACTCTAACCTCTAACCCTAACCTCTAACCCTAACCTCTAGCCCTAACCTCTAACCCTAACCTCTAACCCTAACCAACCTCTAACCCTAACCTCTAACCCTAACCTCTAACCCTAACCTCTAACCCTAACCTCTAACCCTAACCTCTAACCCTAACCTCTAACCCTAACCTCTAACCCTAACCTCTAACCCTAACCTCTAACCCTAACCTCTAACCCTAACCTCTAACCCTAACCTCTAACCCTAACCTCTAACCCTAACCTCTAACCCTAACCTCTAACCCTAACCTCTAACCCTAACCTCTAACCCTAACCTCTAACCCTAACCTCTAACCCTAACCTCTAACCCTAACCTCTAACCCTAACCTCTAACCCTAACCTCTAACCCTAACCTCTAACCCTAACCTCTAACCCTAACCTCTAACCCTAACCTCTAACCCTAACCTCTAACCCTGATGATGACGAAGTCGATAATGATGATGATTGATAATCATGATGATGATGATGATGGATGATGATGATGATGATGATGATGATGATGATGATGATGATGATGATGATGATGATGATGATGATGAATGATGATGATGATGATGGTGATGATGATGATGGTGGTGGTGATGATGTTGATGATGAATGATGATGATGATGATGACGATGATGATGATAACGATGATTATGATGATGATGATGATGATGGTGCTGATGATAATGATGATGATAATGATGATGCTGATGATGATGCCGATGATGATGATGATGATGATGATGATGATGGATGATCCTGATGATGATGCTGAGGATGCCGAGGATGATGAGGATGTGGTGATGATGACAATGATGATGATTGTGGTGATGGTGATCATGATGATGGATGATCATCATGATGCTGATGATGATGGATGATGATGATGATGATGATTATGATGATGATGATGATGGATGATAATGATGATAATGATCATGATGATGCACGATGATGATGATGATGATGGTGATGATGACGATGTTGATGATGGTGATGATGATGATGCTGATGATTATGATGATGATGGTGATGATGATGACGATGATGAGGATGATGATGGTGATGGATGATGATGATGATGATGATGATGATGATGATGATGATGATGATGATGATGATGATGATGATGATGATGATAATGATGATCATGATGACCGATGATGACGGATGATGACCGATGATGATGATGGATGATGATGGATGATGATGCTAATGATGATGATTGTGATGATGATGCCGATGATGATGAGGATGACGATGATGATGATGATGATTGATGATGATGATGATGATGATGATGACGATGATGATGATGGATTATGATGATGATGATGATGATGAAAATGATGATGATGATGATGGTGGTGATGATGGTGATCATGATGATGATGATCATCATGATGCTGATGATGATGGATGATGATGATGATGATGATGATGCTCCAACCTTAAGCTCTAACCCTAACCTCTAACCTTAACCTCTAACCCTAACCTCTAACCCTAACCTCTAACCCTAACCTCTAACCCTAACCTCTAACCCTAACCTCTAACCCTAACCTAACCTCTAACCTCTAACCCTAACCTCTAACCCTAACCTCTAACCCTAACCTCTAACCCTAACCTCTAACCCTAACCTCTAACCTCTAACCCTAACCTCTAACCCTAACCTCTAACCCTAACCTCTAACCCTAACCTCTAACCCTAACCTCTAACCCTAACCTCTAACCCTAACCTCTAACCCTAACCTCTAACCTCTAACCCTAACCTCTAACCCTAACCTCTAACCCTAACCTCTAACCCTAACCTCTAACCCTAACCTCTAACCCTAACCTCTAACCCTAACCTCTAACCCTAACCTCTAACCCTAACCTCTAACCCTAACCTCTAACCCTAACCTCTAACCTTAACCTCTAACTCTGATGATGACGAAGGCGATAATGATGATGATCATGATGATGATGATGATTATGGATGAATGATGATGATGATGATGATGATGCACGATGATGATGATGATGATGATTGTGGTGATGACGATGTTGATGATGGTGATGATGATGAAGCTGATGATTATGATGATGGCTGCTGAGGATGATGACGATGATGAGGATGATGATGGCGTGATGATGATGATGATGATGATGATGACCGATGATGACCGATGATGACCGATGATGATGATGGATGATGATGGATGATGATGCTGATGATGATGATTATGATGATGATGATGCCGATGATGATGACGATGATGACGATGACGATGATTATGATCATGATGATGGTGCTGATCATGATGATGATGATGATGGATGATGATGGTGATGATCACGATGATGCTGGTGAGAATGATGATGATGATGATGATGATGATGATGGTGCTGATGATGATGATGATGATGATGATGATGCTGATATTGATGACGATGATGATGATGCCGATGATGATGATGATGATGGATGATGATGATGATGATGATGACGATGATGATGATGGCGATGCTGATGATGATGATGCTGAAGGATGATGATGATGATGACGATGATGATGATGCTGATGATAATGATGATGATCATGATGACGATGATGATGGTGATGATGATGATGCTGATGATGAGGATGATGATGAGGATGATGACGGCGATGATGATGATGATGGATGATGATGATGATGATGATGAATGGTGATGATGATGATGATGATTATAATGATGATGATGATGATGGCGATAATGATGCCGATGATGATGATGGATGATGAGGATGATGATGATGATGATGATGATGATGATGATGATGGTGCTGATGATAATGATGATGATAATGATGATGCTGATGATGATGCCGATGATGATGATGATGATGATGATGATGGCGATGATAATGATGATGATGGTGGTGATGGATGATGTGGATAATGATGATGATAAGGATGATGATGATGATAAGGATGATGAATGATGACATGATGATGATGATGACGACGATGATGATGATCATGATGATGCCGAGGATGATGATGATGATGATGATGATGATCATGCTCTAACCTTAACCTCTAACCCTAACCTCTAACCCTAACCTCTTTCCCTAACCTCTAACCCTACCCTCCTCTAACCCTAACCTCTGGTGGATGATGATGATGATGATGACGATGATGATGATGATGCCGATGATGATGATGATGATGATGATGACGATGATGATGATGACGATGACGATGATGATGGTGGTGATCACGATGATGCTGGTGAGAATGATGATGATGATGGTGATGATGACGATGTTGATGATGATACTCATGCTGATAATGATGATGATGATGATGATGATGATGATATTCATGATGACGATGATGATGATCATAATGATGATGATGATGATGATGATGACGATGATGATGATGAATGGTGATGATGATGATGATGACAATGATGATGATCATAATTCATAATGATGATGATGATGATGATGATGATGATGTTCATGATGAATGATGAGGACGATGATGATGATGATGATGATATGATGATGATGATGATGATGATGATGATGATGATGATGATGATGATGATGATGATGATGATGATGATGATGATGATGATGATGATGGTCATGATGATGATGGGGATGATGCCGATGATGATGATGATGGATGATGATGATGGATGATGATGATGGATGATGATGATGATGATGATGATGATGATGATGATGATGATGATGTTGATGCCGATGAATGATGATGCTGATGGTGATGATGCATGGCGAGGATGATGCTGATGAGGATGATGATGAGGATGATGATGACACTGATGATGACACTGATGATGATGATGATGATGATGATGATTCTTTCGTTGCCTATCTTATCTGGACACTTGTTTTAATGTTGGGTGATCTTCATTCGAGTACTCTTTTCTTTGATCCAAGATTTCGAGGAGATCCAGTCCATCTTTTATTACACGTTAGAGTTACTTCTGTCTTCTTCTTTCTTCTCTTTTTGCGAATCTGGCCAATTAATAATAATAATCATCATCATAATGTTTACCTCGTACCTCGAATTCTTAAAACAACATTTAACACAACATCAACAATAAAAGCACATTGGGGGTCGGCGGCATCAGGCGTCAGCCTGCTTAATAAGGCCTTCAGCCGAAGTCAGCCATTCCATCCCCAGCTTCTATCCCACGGATCTGCCGTTCCCAACTCGAAGAGCAACTGCAGACGAATATGGATCCCAACAGACAGCTCTTCCAAAACACTGACCTTTGGGCTGGTGGAAAGAAGTGTCTTTGCACAGTCAGTTCCAGGCTGGCAAAGTGCGGCTAAAGTGCCAAAGAAAAGCCAAGCACTTTGACCCTTGAAAGGCGACCAAGCAAAAAAAGCAGCTATGTGTGTGTGTGTGTGTGTCAAAATAAGGGGGCCCGGACAAATGATGGTTTCCGGTTCAGGGCCAATCACGCTCCTCGATCGCAAAAAAAACAACTCGGCCCTGAAAACTATAGGAAGCAAGAACCGGTTAACATACCCAACCAATAGGTACAGTTAGCACACGTGTGGAGATGTTTCCACCCGGACAAGGGCCACAATTGGGTTTCCATTCATAGGTGTCCTTTTTGAGAAAATAGATGGCCCTGGTAGTTGATTGAACCACCAGGTTTCAACCAAGTCAACCAAAAAGGAGACCTATGTTTCCATTGGTTGTTGCTCACTATACAGAAAAAACAAGCCAATCTTCTACTCCTCGGCTGTCAAGGAGCCAAAAAACACTATTTTACCATGCGTGTTCTGTGATCACAGTACACAACCCCCTGTTACAGGGGGGTCTTTTTGCCACCTCTTGTGAGAAAATGGGTGACACCCTCAAAGAGGGATCCTTCACTACAAGGGGGTCGATCATTTTTCCACCAATGGTGGCAAAAGACTCCCCTGCCCCCGTTCTAATCTACCAGGCCCAAACAGACCCCAAAAGAGTTTTCCGGCTTCCCCTTTTGCCCAAGAATCAAGAAGGGTACCCCCAACTAACGGCCAATTGGGTGTGGTTGTCAAAAATAGTTGGCAACCGAAAAATGGGTTGCCCGATCGGTAAATGGAGGGGACTAAAACCTACGGTCCCCTAGACCCATCGGCTTTGCTCTCGACCTATACGGCCAAAAAAGCCGACCTGGATTGCCAGTGGCTTTTTTCCCCATGCACTTTACCTCAAAAACCAGCAACAGTGACTGAAAAAGCGATCGCAACTTGGCTATCTAGGGAGTACCCATATCCCGGTGGTGTAAGTTACGACCCATACTGTGGATGCACGAAATCCATTTCGCACCACTTTGAAACCATGGTTGAAACCATTGTTTGTTTGGTATTTACGGGGGGAATCTTCAGAAACCAGGCTTTCTCAGGTGGTGCATAATGGATTTCGCAACCATCCACAGTACCACCAAACTGGCTACAAAAATCTCAAAGGCTAAGGATCCGGATGGCCGGGCTTGCCACAAGTACGGCCAACAAGGGCCGCAACTAGGCCACCCCTTTGGCTCGTGCAAGCTCCACGGCTTCCCGCCTTGGCCGCGGCGCCGTCCCGCTGCTTCACCGCGGCGACCAGGGTCTGGGGGCCAGCCAAAAGGCGAGCGGCTTTGCGACAGCAAATCGAGTATCGAGAAAAGAAAAAAAAAAAAAAACAATATATGAACAATATATAAACAATATGTGGTTGCATCGATCCGGATGGTTGTGAAAAAACAATATATGTATATATGAGCGGGGATCGATCTGCATCGGTGCAGCGAGTCATGTATGTTGTTGGATGGTTGCGAGTCATCCGGAAATCGCGCCGCCGTTCACAAACCCGTGGGTTCTGACGATGCATGCCCCAACCGAAATACTAACGAACCATGGGTTTCAACCAGGGTTTCATTTCGTGGTGCGTCCACATGGAAGATGCTATCCACCCGGAAAGCTTGGAACGAGCAAATTGACGAACCCCACTTCCACCCTCAAACTTGGGATATTGCCCATAGTTGTCGGCTCCTCGTTTCGAAGGGCCTGGTGGAATGTTCACGCCCTTCTGTTCATTGAATTCCTGTAAACGTGGGACCCGGCGATCTGCACTTTAGGGATCCCTTTGTTGTTTGGGCCAGGGAGTAAAAGCCAAACGGAACCTGTCCTTGAGAGTTCCCATTTTGAAGTTGAGTGAGAGAATCTCCAATATTGACCAAACCAGCCCTGTTTCTGTATTACATGCCAAACAAAAAAGCACTGACTTTTTTTTGGGGGTGGGATTGGTTTCTTTGCTGCTTGCTGAAATCGGGCAATCGGGAAGTGGGAAGGCATCCTCCAGCAGAAATGCTGCACTTGCAGGCGGGTAGCGATTGAACAAAATGCGTTACCTCGTTCCCGGTGATGGTGACCCCCTGTTTATTAATATGGGGGTGTCCCCAGGTAAGTAGGGTTTTTATCATTTTTTGAGGGAAACACACCCTTATTCATAAACAGGGGGTTTATGAATCCGGGGGGTCACCATTACCCAAACCGACTTGTGATTCCAAGCCCAAAACGGTTGAAGATGTGCTCCGTCGCTCGCTTCCCTTCAAACCTTTAGATGGTTGCCCTGAGGAAACGCACTTCAGCCTAAAGGATTCAGACAGCAGAATCAGGTCGGGCGCGCTTATCCCCATGATCTGTTCCCCTGCTTCCTTCCAAACAACGAACAGCTATGAACTGAATTCTGAAAACTTTCAAAAATGCACCACACTCACAGGCTGCGTTTCCTTCGCATTTTTGAGTTGGGCCCCCAACCCCCGGAGGAAATGGATTCCGACGCCCGATTTCGGCGTCCATGGGGCGTTTTTGGTACAGCCATTCGACTCAAGGAAGTCCCCCCACAACATAAGAAACCACACCCGAATGACTGGTTTCTCGTCACTCCTGTCGGCTTCCCTGCCACGAAGGGCACCCACAAAAGGAGCCCAACATGAAACTCGAGCGAGATGTGCAGAAACCAACTGGGACCCCCTTATGTTGGGTCCGAAATATTTGGGTCCACTCATGAGTAGATGGTGCGATATTTGGTGGACCACCAAACTCTGAAAGAGGACCCACATCACGGGGTCGCTGGAGATCCCCGCTTTAGGGACACATCCCCTGCTGGTTCTCAGGAATGAACAGGAAGGGAAGCCATTGAAGGATGCCAGTTCAATTCGAGGATTCAGTTTGGGGCTCCAACTTGAACCAGAAAATTAAAAAAAAAAAACAATCATCACTGTGGCGTCTCAAGAGAACCTCCGAACCTTCAGCTCCTTCCAATTGCCGCCAGGTTCGCTTTTTGGTGGTTTTTGGGTGGTTTCTCCCCAAGAACCAAACCCACGGTGTCCATCGTTGCCATAGGTGACCTTTTGGAAAAATAGATGGGTTTCCTGGTACATGTGGCATAAAACCAATCTAAACCAGTGCACCCATCTATTTCTCAGAAAATCTAACCCATCAAAAGCACACCTATGCTCACAATCCGAACCATCCAAGCTAACAAGTAAGGGTCACTTGAGGTGTCCCATGTTCATTAAACATATTAACCAACAAAGGTCAACGGCTTCTCATTGTGCCATTCTGACATGAGATGTCAAAAGGACATGCGATCTAGACGAAATACGAATCAAGACAATTCAAGTAAAGAGTATGCCCAAAAGTGCTATGGCGGCACCGGAAGCTTCACTCGCACAACCTGTTTTGCCTTGAGCCAAAATGTACAAGTCATCCAAGGCGAACTGACTGTTTCTCATCAGTGTCAACCCTGGAAACTTGATTCAAAGGAAAGTTCAAGCAAACATGAATTCCGGGGGCAAGGTTGAATTAGACATGCATGCACCACCTACCATCAGGAAAATGTGGATTCCAGCAGGGGGCATTCTTCTCCCCCTTCTCACACTCGGAAAGTGTCCTACGCAGACTCCAGTTTAGTTATTTAACTATCTGGCCTACGCCTACGGGTCTCGGAGCGTTTCCGCTTCACGAGATGGCACTTTGCAAGTTGAGCTTAAGGATGCCATGTTAAGTAGGTCTAGTGCATGGTCCCACTTGCACACCGGCAATGGTTTTGTAAACACATCTGCTCTCTGCTTGTCCGTTGCTATGTACAGGAGTTTGCAACTTGGATCTTCGAAGACCTCATAAGCTGAACCTAGTTCGATCTTCTCCGTCTTCGTGAGGTGTCGCAATTTGGGGCTATAACCTGCAGCCACGATCTGGATTACAGCTGAGTTGTCCTGAAAGCACTCTAGCGTGACCTGACGGTCCAAGATCAATTCCAGGAAGCCTTGTGCTGGCAATGCTTCGCCAAAAAGGCCTGATCCTAGTGAGATCATCTCTGCTGCTGTTGTGCTCCTGGCAGTCGCGGTTTGGCGTTTACTGCCCCACGCGATTGGCCACAAGGTGTTAGGGCCCTCAATGGACAAGAACATGCCACTCGTGCTTCTTGTGTGTTCGATGCCACTACAGTGGTCCGCATCTGTGTACAAGCACAGCTTGAGCAGCTCTGGCGGGTCGCCTATATGTCCTTGTAAAGTATACCCTTTTGACCCATACAGGTAGCACATTAGCCTATGGAGCCGTTTATCATCTGCTCGGCTCCATAGGGTAATCCTACGTGTCAAATCCCCTATCCCTTTCATTAGGTCGGGTCGGCTTAGCCTAGCGCACCAGAGGATTTTCATCAAGATTTTGCATGCAGAAGTTGCCAAAACCCCTTTACTTTCAAAGTCAGCGGTTGTAAGGCTACCTTCTGGGCAGAAAGGACTTTTAGCTGTGCTCAACTTACATTGAGCCAAGTCCTCATACACTGCACATGCATTCTCGATGAAGTCGAACATTTCGAGCGAAACCTTGGTCGATCCATTGGTCCGGTCGAATTTATGCTGTCTGCCCAGCACACGTTCAACTTGAGTTGGAGGTTCGATCTCCAAATGCTTTTCGATTTCCTGCCAAAACTTGTTTTGTTCTGACGACGGCCCTGAGCACAGAATGTCGTCGACGTAGCAGGTTACAAGAAGCTTCCTTTGTGGAAACCAAAATGAAGATGGAAATTCATCAACATGTTGACCTTCCAAAAGTTTCATCACTTCCCTTAGCCTTTGATCCCAATGGTATCCTGATTCGGGATGGCCATAAAGGCTCCTGACCAACCTCACACACGGCTGTTTGAAGTGCCGGTATTCTGGAGGAGTCAATTCCCAAGGCAAGATCACCCATGTGGGCACCTTTGTCCCAAGGTACGCTTGGGTGTAGGCTTTTACTACGTCTGATTGACGAGTTTCGTGACCCTTGATGGCGCCGTATGCTAGATTGATGTTGACACCTGTCATTCCGGTCGGAGTGACTTTTGCTTCTTGGAGCACCGCAAGATTGTTGTCTTCCGTGAGGATGTGATCCCCTCGGAAAACTATCCTGGCCTTGAGTTTACGGAGTTCTGGGGTTTCCCAATGCTTTATCGACAAGATGGTCATTAGAGAAGCAATGTTGATATGCTCCTTGTTCCTTTTACATCTTGCCAAAAGGTCCTCTTTTGAGATTACCTCATCGAAAGTCCAGGTTCCGTTAGCTACTAGCCCATTCACTTCATTGTCAATGGCGTCTTGCGCTCCAGGAAAGTTACCCCATTCTTTCCTCTCCAACAACTTGTGGATGCCAGCAAACACATGTTCTACTCCTGGCAGCTCCTGATGACCTGCCTCGTTCTCCGGGGCGTGGTCGCCACACAGGAACTCTTGCACGGAGTTTGGCCCAGCTGACACTTGCACAGGCATTGCAGGCGGTGCGTCAATCCAGGGATACAAGGACTGAGAAATGCACCTCGCCATAGGCATCGGGTAAAAGGCACTTCTAGGTGTCTTACTGCCTGCAAGAGGTGAATGCTTATAGTCACGCGGATGTTGGCACTTGGCACTGTCTAGGTTTTTAGCCAACCTCCATGAAGAGGTTATAACTCTCCACGTCTTGAGGTGACATTTACCTTCTTGGTCACAGAGTCCAAATGCACAACCTTGAGGTTCCGCCACGAACAAGTCATGCCTCTTGACAAACCTGATCAGCTCTGGCAAGTCCCATCCGGCACATGTCTTCGGCCACTCGAAGGCAACGTGGCCCCCTTGACTGAGGACTTTGTCTGCACAACGAATGTAGTTTGCTAAAATTTTTCTAGAATGCTTGCGCATTTTCTTGAGTTTCTTAGCAAACGGTTTTCCGTATTGATGGAGATTTACATTCTGCCATTGCGACCAGGGGCCGCAAGGAATCGATCCCCACAAATCACACCCGGGAAATTGTTCTATGACCTTCAAAAGACTGTCATTTTCCCACTGGCTTGACATGTCAGAGTTCTTTGTTGTGAGTCGGAAATGGTTGATTCCTCTTTCTTCGTTGATCTGACCCAACGTTGAGTTCTCATCGCAACAAAACTCAAAGAGTGTCGGATTCGCCGATCGACCTTTGCGGTCTTCACGTGCAGGCTTGACCAAGTCCTTAGTGAGTTCAAGGATTTCTCTGGCCTTCCTAGTTCGTGCTTGGCTGTCACCGGCTTGCTCGATGAACCTTTTTATAGCTCTGAGATTACCGTCTGAAGGGTTGGCTGCGGCTGCACACAATTGCGCTTGATCTGGCGACACACGTCCTTTCGGAAAGAACCACGTCTTACCAAACCAACTTTTGGATGAAATCCTTTGATACGGAGTCTCTTGCCAGTTGTCCCTATGCACGGAAACCTTCCCCTTGCATCTCCACTCGGTAATGCGTTCCGGTTCAACCTCGTTGGAGTCGAAAGGACAATCCTTACCCACTGGTGCAAATAGCCTTTTTCTAGGTCTTAAATGCACTAGTACCCATGCGTGCCTTACTTCATCAAACTCCCAATAATCCTTGGTTTCGGAGTTGTCCTTAACCAAAGACTTTGCCCCCTTGACGTCTGATCTTGGCCCTTTGTTTTTAGAGTCTTGAAAAGAACAGTTGTGACAAGAGTCGACGGCGGTGGTACCAGGAGCATCGGTTGCTTCACTGGCCCTTTGGGTTAGCGTGATGATTGCTGCTGGAGTGGGCGGAACTGGTGTCGAAGGTGCTGGGCCAGATCCAGGAGTTCGAGGTACCGGTGTATCCCGTGAAGCAGGAGTCGGAGGCATCGGTATCCCCCTTGCTGCTGCTTCTTCCCGGGCCTTAGCCTTGGCCTCCTGTGCCAGCCTCTCATCCTCGAGGAGGACACGGAATCTGTCGTGACATGCATCGGAGTGCGGTACTCCTTCCGAGATCCTTTCACACCCTTTGCAACCCGGGGTTCTACCAAATTTGATGGCCCTCTCCAACGTCACATAGGTTCGTTTTCTCCTAGGGACAGGATCTGGGACTTCATCGTCAAATGGCAAAGCCTTCCTGGTTGAAATGGATGTTGGGGTTGATTTCGCACTGAACAGCTGAAGCCTTTGTTGCTCTGCCTCAAAAAGAGGGAAAACCCAATGTCCATTTGAAGGTTCGACCAATTCTGTTTCGTAAACTTGGATTGGCTTACCACAACCTTGAGTGTTTTTGCGAAGCGACTCAAAGTCTAGGACGAGGTGTATGCCCCTAAATTTGTACCCTGCGTCAATCCTCCAGCCAACGAATATGCCGGGGTATGTCCTCGGCTCGAAGTCCGGAAGCTCTCGATGCTTGGGCGGCTTGTAAAACACCAGGCAACCAAACGGCAGCTTCAAACCTGTGAAGGCGTCACCGCCGCTCGCGGCTTCATATGCGTTCTGAGTGGCTTTGAGATTCTTGACATCATCCGAATCATTTGGATGGATTGCCGCATTTGTTGACACGGCTAATGCGGTGCACACGTACTCGACACTTCTTGGCCAAAACTGGTGAGGCAAACCAGATTTCAACTGAACAGCTCTAGCGGCTTCCTTAATGCTCCTGATCTTCCTTTCCGTGACTGGATTGTGGATCTGATCATTTGGAACACTAGGATCTGGAAGCCATCCAAGGTACTCTACGGCACCCTTGAGCTCTTCTGCACAGTCGGTTTTGACCTGACACAGTGCCTTACCATGAGCTCTGGTTCCTCCAAAGTGCTGAAGACACCTGATGTTGCTATCGGTGTCCCGCTTAGTTTGCGGATACGCGGCAAACGCACCTGAATAGTCATCTAAGACTACCAAACAACAGCTTTCCCCATCTGACCCTTTTGACAAGCCCGTGATCATGTGATCTGCTCTGAGTTTGTGGCCAAAATGCAAAGGAGGTGTTTCCTCCGGATCTATTTCCAGACCCCTTTTGCGGTGAACCTTTGCGGTCATCTTAGCCCTCCTGCAAATCTCACAGTACCTGTTCTTAGGAAAGTGCGTCAACTGATGTTTTTCGGAGTTGGCTTCTTGCTGAAGCTTTTCACGCAATGAGGGGGTCCACTCCTCATCTTCAGAGGTTAGCGGCTCGTCCCCAGGTTCCTTTTCTGGCTCTCTTGCTGCGAGAAGTTCCTCTTCAACCCCAAAATGAGGCAAAGAGTCGTCGAGCTTCACGCCCCTTTTTGACCTCGGTAGGTCTGAAGGGTGGCCAGGCGTGGGCGGAGCTTCTTCAAATGCTTTTGCGTCCGGTGCAAGCAATTCATGAGGTCTCACTGACGGCCTACTTGTGTCCCCTTTTGATGAGGACGAAGGCTCTCCTCCTGTTGCTGGCATTCCTGACACGGCATCTGGTGCTGCGACAGCCACGCTTTCGGATAGGATTGGAACGTTTTGCTCCACACGATCGGCATAAATCCTGGCTGACTCCGGAACGTGATGTACGACATCACTCACCCGATCTGCTTTGATTAGGTATGGGAGTTGGCCTGGAAACCACACAAATGGCCTGCCATGCTGTTCCACTTGAAGGCCTACCGACAAGGCATGAGGGCAATCCTTCAACATGTAGAACGTGTTTGTTCCTGACAATTCCCCTGAGAGATCCACCACTTCAGCACTAGGCCTGATGCCACCGCCGGTGCAGAATTCGATCGGCTCATTTGCCTCGTGCACATGCTCCCTGAAGGATTGCGGCAAACTCTTGCTTGAGATTAAGTTCCTACCGGCACCTGTGTCCAGCAGAAACTCTTGCTGCACTGGCTGGCTAAGGCACGCAATCATGGTTGCCACGGCTTTCATGCATTGCGACAACACGGGAGTGCAAAATGCGGTCTTCTTGCACTTCTTGGCTGCTTTCTTAGCTTCAGCAACAGTTCCTTTCAAGGCATACGCGGCTGCGAAAACCTTTGCTGCCCCTGCGTTGACGGAGGCTGCACCTGCTGGCGATGACGTCTGAAGCCCTTTTGGCTTGGGTCCCTTATAGAGATTGTTGGAATCATGCAGATAGAAGCACTTATCACCTTTGGTGCAAGCATTATACCCAAAGTACATGCAAGGCTGCTTCTTCTTCTCTTCATCCGTTAGCCTAGGAGTGCCCTTAGGAGTTGTGTCCCCCTTCTTACCCTTGCCACCCTTACTCTCGCCCTTGCCTTTCCCCTTTGCGGGTGCTGCATTCGCTTCTTTAGGCTTCGGATCTTTGGAGTCTTTGGGCTTCTGGCTGGATGAAGGTTGCTCCTTTTGGGCTTCCCCCTTCTTCTCTGCCTTCTTCTTGTCGTTCTTGTCTTTCCCTTCCTTTGTCTTGGCTGGCGCTGCTTGGGACTTAGTTGCGGATTGCGTGTACACCTGATCGATTGACACGACATTTTCATCTAGCTGATGAATCTCGATGATTTCCCCGAGCTTCGCGTAAAGCCAAGGCCAAGTCCTTTTACTGCTGTTTGGACTGGCGTTCCTGAAACGGTCGATCACCAAAGCCATTTTTGGATGTCCTTTCAATTGCTCGAAAAGGGTGCTCCTAATAGCTTGGTCACTCGGTCTCTCGGAAACTTCCAAGGCCTGGTACACGAAGTCGAATCTCTGACGGAAATCTTCGAGTGCCTTAATGTCGGTGCCGCTCATCTTGAGGCCTAAGAGATGGGTTTGAGTCAAGGCAATTCCCCTATCCTTCTCCATCTTAAACCTCTCAAAGATGACCCACAACAACTTCCGCCCCTTTGGCTGCTTGAAGACCCGTTGCTCTTGCTCCTGAATGGATTGGAAAAGCATGGCAAACTTGGTGTTCTTCGACAGCTCAAGCAGCTTTGAACCCAACACTCGATCAAGAATTGGAAACGGAAGGCTCGACTCGAGATCGGCTTTGGGATTAGTGCTTTCGGCGATCCAGCTATGGATTAAGGATTCGTCACCCTTTGCAAGCCTACACACAAGGTTGAAAACCGAGTTCCTGAATAGGCGAGCGTCTGCCGCCGTTTTGGGCAGCTGAGGCAACTTCATCTCATCATATGCCTTCACACGCATGAGTTTCTTTTCCCTTGAGTAGGCATCGATTGCCGCGTCAATTTGGGCCATTCCCTGATTTCCTTGAGGGGGAATTGAGGGGCCCTGAGGAGGTCTTTGCGAGCCTCCTGGCGAACCTCCTGGTCTCCCGCCGCCTCCACCCTTGTTGGATTCGCTTGATGAGCTATCCGAGTGATCTGGCGACCCAGGATTAGAACCATGCTGTGAACCATTTTGCGATCCACCCCCCGACTGCCCTCCCACAGATCCTATGTTGAAAACCTGAGGGACCTGCCCTGTTCCTGCCTGATGAATTTGCGGCACAGTTTGAGCGGCGGCAGTCTGGGATGCAAATAGCTCAAAGGCTGATGTGAGTTGATCCAAACGCCTTTCTAATGCACTTAATCCCGGATTCGGTGCAACTGGAGAAGAATCCCCAAAAATGTTTCTCACAGCACCTGATAAGTCCCATGATGAAGCATTTTGTGCACTGATTCCGGTGCCCTGAGGCATCACGGGGCTTGCCTGATGTGAACCATTGCCATGCGCTATCGGTTGGGGGTTTCCGGTGCCCTGCGGCATCACGGACCCGTCCTGCACTGGCTGGCTGGTGCCCGAAGGCATCACAGCAGGATGCCCACTCGCCTGCAGTGGCTGATTATCCGCGCCATTATGGATGCATGCCAATTCCCTTTTTAAGGATTGATTTTCGGCCTCAAGAGAATTCAACCTTTGCTCCATTGCTAGCAATCGGTCTGCCAACTGTTGCGCCCTCTGCGTTGCTTCGGCCTCCCTAAGTTGGTGTTCCCTAATCTGGTCACTTGTGCCATGCTGGGTCCTCGTCAAGGCATCTTGGAGTGCCTGAACCTGTGCGTTGGCTTGTGATTCCAAATAAAGGACTCGCTCCTGGGCTTGTCTCAATTGGTCCCCCGATTCATGCTTGGTCCTTTCAAGTGATTCCTGAAGGGCATGAACTTGATTGAAGGATTGGCTTTCCAATTGATTTACCCTATCCCTAGCCTCGGCCATTAAGCATTGAGCTTGGGCTTCAGTGACAACCAACCTCCTATCATTCTCTCTCAAATGCGCTTCAGCTCTTTCGACCAGTTGTTGATCCAATGATTGAACAACCATGGTCGGCTGGTACACTTGGGTGTGATGAGCTTGAGCGTGCATTTCAACATTTGGGGAGAAATGATGATGCTGATGCAACTGAGCACTTTGCATGTTGATCCTACTTCCCATCGGTTGGGATGATGCCGTGGACATGCTAGTGTCTTCATTACTATTACTGGAGTCTGCGACCTGCGGGGGTGAAAACATCTGTACAGATCCCTGAGCAGCTGGAACTATTTCTGATGGCTCCATTGCTTCTTGAAATTGGTCGGACAGGAAAAGCTACTGACGCAATGCCTGCTTGCACCTTGCGGCGCACTCCGGCCAATGGGCCACACAATCCTCAAGAAATCCGACTGGCCTAAACAAATTGTTGGCCGGTGGCTTTCTGCGAAGCTTGATGTGAATGCCCGAGATCTTGTCCTGTACCTGGCGATCGACGATACTGTTGATGACCTCGTCACTGTCGTCAACGATGAATGCCGAGCGGAATCCAACTGACAGCAGATCCTGAAGGACTAGCACCTTCCCACCTTTCTGGGTCCTGGGATTGAAACTGGCCCTCTCAGAAGTTGTAACGATGAAGTCAAAAACTGATGAGATATCCGGAGTGCGATTGAACGCAGCAACCAATGCGTCTCGGCGTTCTTGGCTATGGAGGTAGGATAGGCAGATTGTCACAACGTGGATACCTTCGCGAAAGAAAGCGGCTTTCAGCTGCCTAATCGCTTCGAGGTTGTCGTGGCAAATACCTTCGTAATCCCACTCTGTGCGTCCGCAACGGGCTCTGTCAAGAACCTGGTGATAGTCGATTGCAACCACGCAACTGTCCCGAAAGTCAATGCCGTAGCGCGGCTCGTAGACAAAGGACAATCCTTGATCTTCCCAATTGCTGTTCACACACTTGAATACTCCTGTGGCAAGAGTCAAATCACAAATCACCGCAGCGAAGTGATGCCCGGAAGGCTCAGCGCGCCTCGGCGTACGTGAAGTGCTCTCTGGCCTCGACGCAGCTTTGCTGGTCGCCTGGAGCAATCTGTGCTGCACAGGCTCCGCAGATGACGATGCAGGCTCTTCGGCTCGGAGCGACTCGCGCTGCACAAGCCTAAGAGGAGCAGACCGATCCGCTGCCTTCACAACCCGAAAAGACACCCGATGATTCTGGGGCTCCTCAGTCAGACGCTGTTGCTCGTTCCAAAAGGCCTGTTCGTAGAGCTGTAGCTGTTCCCAGTTGACTTTTGCACGTGCAAGCCTGTCCCAGGTGCTATCCAGCACAAACGGAGGTTCGTTTGATAAAACCCCCTCGGCCAATCCGTCACGTAGTACACCAAGTTTCTGTGACTTGCCTCTTCGTCCGGCTCGATGCCAACCGAAGAGATTCCACAGTTCCGGTGCCACTCCCGGATGCTCGACGCCCTCACCCGCCGTAGCTATCGGTCGCAGCTCAAAAGCTACGGCTGATAACCAGACGAAATACGAATCAAGACAATTCAAGTAAAGAGTATGCCCAAAAGTGCTATGGCGGCACCGGAAGCTTCACTCGCACAACCTGTTTTGCCTTGAGCCAAAATGTACAAGTCATCCAAGGCGAACTGACTGTTTCTCATCAGTGTCAACCCTGGAAACTTGATTCAAAGGAAAGTTCAAGCAAACATGAATTCCGGGGGCAAGGTTGAATTAGACATGCATGCACCACCTACCATCAGGAAAATGTGGATTCCAGCAGGGGGCATTCTTCTGATCTACGTATCAACAATATCAGGAAATATGGCCATGGGTCAAAATCCCGTACCCCCAGTGAACAGCCCAATCCCCCCTAAAATTGGCTCTAGAATTCACCTACCAACCAAAATGGGATCCCAAAACGGTTTTGACCCACGGCCATATTGAAACCCCGGCGCCTGTGTTTTCTGGGCGCTCCACTCGAGTCCCTTGAGCTGAACCCTTGATGGCGCCTCAAGGGCCTGCAGCGCTTGCGGCCGTTGGGGCGCCTGCTCGTTCAGGCCTGCGCTCGAACGACGCGAGAAGGAAACCACCGAGCGGAAATGTTGTTTCTTGGAAAACGCGGGGGGAAAGAAAAGCACGACTCATGCCCTCACCCCTACCTGGGGGTTTGTACTTGTTCGCATTTGCCCTTCTGCTTCTTTGATCTTTTTTTGGGGGAAGGAGTGTTCATCACGTTCTTCCCTCAGAACTACCTTGGGAAATGAACTTGGGGGGTACATTCCCTCACCCTTAACAAAAAAGCAAAACAGAAACGGCACGTCACAAAGCCAAATGAGACACCGCCCATCAGTCCCTCAACTTTTTGCCAAGGGAAGTTCACTGCGCGGAGTACCTTACCCAGCCTTTCTTTCTTCGGATCTGGTTACAGATCTGACGGAATCAAAACCTGCAAAAGCATCCGCGTCCCATCAACGATGGCTTGCAGGAAGCACTTCATGCCAAGGTTGACATACTTGTAATTGAGCGGTTGTATGGGTGGCTCGTGCTTTTTTAGGGCCCCTTTTGTTGGTGGTTTTTAATGGAAGCCAAAAGGAGACTGCCATTTGGGGGGTGCCCAAAAAAGACAGACCCCTGTAGCTTTTACTGGACCGACAAGCTACCCTGATGTCGATCCTCAAAAACCCCCCATTCAAAAAACCCAACATGTGAGCCACGGTCAAAACATGCTGTTACCCAAATGGATGGGACATTAAGTAAGTGTCCCATGTACCGACCCGCCAATTGACCACAAAGGACATGTTGTCCGAACCTGAAGCATCTTTCCACCTAAAGTGAGTTGATTCCTCACTTAAAAGGCGGTTCCCGCCCCTTATGTTCCTCTTACTGATCAAATTAAACCTGAAAACTACAAGTACCCTTTGACAAGTTGTGATTCCAGACCACCCGAAATGTGGGGGAACTCGGCATATTGTTTGCAATAGCACCTGAACAATGGGGATCCTGCACTACGAACCTTCTGCAAAAGTTTAACTTCTATTGGGTCCAATTGAAAACTCCCACCTGTTTCAACCAAAAAGCAAAAGCTTAAAGATAAATAGCCACAAAGGATTCTACCCCCCCCCAAAAAAAAATAATAATAAACAAAAATAATTAAAAAAAAATAAAAATAAAATAAAAAATAAGCTCAGGTGATATCCCCAACAGCATGCGATGCTCTTTTTAGTGCTCGCGCCCTCGAAGAACCTCGTGGAACCTTCGTGGAACCCTGGTGGAACCTTCGTGGAACCTGACCTCAGGGCCGCTGCGGACCACCCCGGAGCCTATCTGGGCTGAGACCCCAAAGCTTTCAGCCGGGGAAAAACCTGCGTTCTACCCCCCCCCCCCCCAAAATGCGCAGCAGCATCCGAAGTCCGGTCGCCAGGACCGGCTCCCGGTCCGGCGGCCTCGTTCGGAGAGCACGCGGCTCAGCACCTTGGCGGCCTGACACGGACGCTTTGCAGCTTTGGTATCACTCGAAAACCCAGCCACACCCACCCAAAAAAAATCGCCCGAACCTACGGCCGTGGCCTTTTTGTTCACATATAATAATCTAGGTCCTCCGGTAGAGAGGTGAGAATAAGTTGGTACCAACTTCTTTCCTTCTTTTTCTCGGTTTTGTCCAATTTTAGTAGGGGAACCCTCCCAACCAAAAAGAAACGGTAAAAGGGCACCTAGCTGGGGAACCTAGACAAGGAAGGGGCCGATCTTCCATAAAACGCGGGGGTTACAAACTGTGGTTTGGGATGGCCAATCCAAGCCACTAAGGGGACCAAATCCTTGCGTAAGCCAAGGTAAGGATTGAGGATTACTTTTGAACAGCCGAGACAAATGGGTGCTTCTAGAAACGGACCCCCTTTCGCTTTGGTTGAAAGGAAAACCGAAAAAAAAAAAAAAAAAAAAAAAAAAAAAAAAGAAAAAGAGAAAAAAAAAAAAAAAACATCCAGTGCCTGTTTGACCCCCCCCACCACTCCCCACTTTGCTTCCTACCCCACATCCTGCCAACGGGCTTCGCTTTCCGTGCGCCCCAAACATCTTTTCGGCCACACATTGCTCTGGACCGCTGTAGCAACTGTGCTCATCATCCACGTTTCCACCGGGGGTTGAGCATCGCCAGACATCGGCAGGTTTGCTCCCAAGCCCACCGAAAATACGATCCCGCCATGGGGGTTGATCAATATTCCGTTCGGCCCCGAAATGACCATGGGTAACTTTGCCCGTGTGGTGAAGGTCTTCTTTTTGGTGGTTTCCCAGCGATCACCCCATGCGGGGACCTTTTGATCAACCCCCATATCGTTTTGAGATTCTGGCACAGCAAATAGGAAACCTCGCACTTCACTGTTCTTTCGCAGGCCCCATACATGTGTTAAACCAACTAACATAGTCCGAATGTGTGAAATGACAAAACCCCCAAATAAATGGCTTCTTTTTGGTGTCCCCTTAAACCAACCCCAAAATGAGTGTCAACTCCAAGAAGGGTACCCCCTTCCCCCAAACAAACAACAGGGCACCCCCAAAAAAGCCACCACCCCTAAAAATACGGGGGCCGCGGCGCCATACACTCCCACTAAGAAACATAGAAGTGTACAACCTTCCAAAAGGACCATGGTCTTCCAAAAGGGGCCCATACTTCCATGTTTCTTGTTGGGGGTAATGGTGACCCCGGATTAATACACCCCTGTTTCTGCTATGAATATGGGGGTGGTTCCCTCCAAAAGTGATAAAACCCTCCTAAACCTGGGGACACCCCCATATTTATGAACAGGGGTTTATTCATCCGGGGTCACCATTACGTTTCCAGTCAAATCCCCCAGGCCCTCGTCGCGCCTCCTCCTCGTGCCGCGCGTTCCCCGTCTTCCGCGCCAACGCCAGCGCACGCTCCGCCGTCTCCGTGGCATCGATCATCTCCTCGGCCCGTGGCGTTTGGGTCTCAGAGGGCGCCAAAAACGGGGCTGCGACCGACACGGCTTTTTTTTGTGGGAGAAACCCGGTCGGTCCGTTTCTTTGTGTTGTTTTACTGAGAAGCCCGTTTTTGGAGTTTTTCCTTGTCCTTTTTGGGAAAATAGATGGCCCTGGTAGTTGATTGAACCAGGTAAACCAGGAATCGCCCTCTATGTTTCAAGCAAATCAACCAAAATGGACACCTATGGCTGCGACCGAGACGGGTTTTTGGGTGGGAGAAACCTGGTCGGTGCGAATCGTCGTTGTTGTTACTGAGAAACCCGGTTTTTGGAGAAACCTTAATTCTTTTTGTGCGGAACCTCCCCGCGTTTTGAGCTACTGTGGATGGTTGCAAAATCCGCCACGAAATGAAACCATGGTTGAAACCATCATGTTTGTTGGTACTTACTTGCGAATTGTTTGTTGGCTAGGGTTGATGCGAACTGGATTTCGCAGCCAGCCACAGTTGTATGAGAGCCATTCCTACGGAAACAGCCATCCGAGAAAACAAATAATGACACAAGAACCCCCCCCCCTCCAATTGTTGGGTAGTTCATGTTGGTACCCTCCAAACAAATGGAACCCAAACACCCACAAAAGAAAGAGTTGGTATATAGTTGATTTGTGTGTGTGAGCTGTTTTGTTTCCTTTATGTTTGTCCCCTTTAGCTCAGTTTTATTGGCACCACAAAGGAACCCAGACTTAACTGGTGGTTGGACACTTCCCTGATTGTTTTGCGGAACGGAAGCAACATACGGATCCTTCAGTCCCCTCACCTCGCTGGGCGTTTGGAGCCCGGTGGTTTGGACCTGTACCTAGACCCCGAGATTTGGCTTAGGAAAGCTGGGGGTCAGGCCTCCAAACCACCAAGCCCTCGAAAAAACCACCACCGAAGAAAAAAACAAAAAGGAAACCAAAAGGCAAAACCCTCTGAAACCACCAAGCCCTGACTCAGAGGGGAACGTAACAACAAAAAAAGGGGACAACCTCCGGCGCTCTCGGCTGGTCCGGGTCTCCCCCAAATTCCGCTGCTGGTCCGCGGCCAGCAGCAAGGCGCTGGTCTCCCCCTCGTCGTCGTTGATCTCCTCGCAGGGTTCCGACAGCGGTCCAGTCCGGTCCGGTCACTCTGGGGGGTGGAAGTACACAACCCTTGCTCATACCGGTTCCTTGTCTTCCCTGGTTTCCCACTTTTTCAGGGGATATACCCCTTTGAGGAAAAGAGGGGTATGAACATCAGCAGGCCTTTTGTCCAGGCGGTATGTAAAATGAGCAAAGCATTTCTGGAGTCACCCAAAGGCGCAGGCAGGGATTTCTCGTACTGCTTCAAGGTATGCACTTTTGAAACTCATCTTTTGCTGGAAGGGTGTTGGCTATCTCACTAGTTCTCCCATGCCCGTTGGGGTGCAACATGCTTCCAACTAAGGGACCCCCTTGAAGAAACCAAGGGATTATTTGGGTTTGTCCTCAAATGAGGGAACCAGGGATCCTCTTCCCCTTTGACACCAATCGAAAAAAGTGTGCCCGCCGAAATAGACACACCATCCGCAAACCGGACATAAGGAATCCCCGATATGGAGGACCGGCATGCTCGGTGTTTACAACTTGCCGAGAGTTATGCAGCATCTGCCACCCATCACTCTGAAAGAACAAAAAACGCCACGCCAGCTTTTCTTTTTGCCTGTGTGTTTGCGAGCCCCAAAATCCCCCGCTTTTGGCCTGAAAGAGACCAAACCACCTGGTGCCATCCTTTGGGGTGGAATCCCCAGCAAGCAGAGCATGCTGCCTCAGAGAAACATAGCCCTTCTACACAGGAGCGCTTCTCTGGAAATCCGATCAAATCACTTTGCCAGGGGCGAATTTGAGAATCCCCAGAAGAGCAAAATCATCTTCCTTGCAGGCCAGGAGACTCAAAGGCACGAAACTCAGGTGACCTGATGGCACCTTGCTTTCAGAGGGTTTTTGTTGGGGGGCCTCGCGCGGAACACCAATCCAAACCAACCCAAGCCACAAAAAGGAAGCTGAGCGTTTGAGAGAGCCGCGGCTCTTGGGGACCGAAGCAGTCCGTTGGCTTCTCGGGGAATCCCGCCCAGAAGTCACCTGAAAAATGGCTCTCCTTGCAGGAAGCAGCAGTGTTTTACAGGCACTGGGCGGTGTCGTTGCATGTCTTTTTCCGGGAATGCCTCTTTTTGGGGCGGCATCGAGGAATGCCCAGGTGGGTGTTGAAGGGAACTGTTTTGGGGGAATTGAAGGGAACTGTTTTGGGGGAAACAAAAGCAAAAACGGAAGGAAACAAAAGTCCGCTTCCCTCTCATTGGTGGTTTGGATTGGTGGTTTGGAGGTTAGGTACGGGTTTCCCCTTTGTCTCTACAAGAACCAGGGCCTCAAATCCCATCACCAATCCAACCCACCAATTAAGGTCACCCTTCCTCCCACAAACCTAGCATTTGTAGGAGGGTACCTGGAAGATCAGTTTCCTCTTAAAGGGACCCTCTGTCAGGTTCCTTGTCAATTTGGGAGGGTAAGGGTTTCCCAAAAAAAATAACGGGGGGGGGGGGGGAGAAAGAAAATAACAAAAGGAACACCCGCAAAACCCGAAAAAGCCAGGAGCACACCGAGCCCTGAGCCCCGAGCCCCGAGCCCCGAGCCCCGAGCCCCGAGCCCCGAGCCCCGAGCCCCGAGCCCCGAGCCCCGAGCCCCGAGCCCCGAGCCCCGGCCGGAAGCCCGGAAGCCCGGCCCGGGATCGGCGCGGGATCGGGCTCGGGCTTGGCTCCTTCCGGAGATCCGCCGCCAGCAAGCCGTTGCGCACCGCGCCCAGGGGCTCCGACAGCGAGCCGTGGGTGCGGGCGATGGCCTCTGCCGGCCGGCCCGCCGGCGCGAGGAGCGAAGAACCGGACGTGCCGTGGCGGACCAAAATCGAATCCATCCTGGATCGCCAGTGGCGTTTTTTTTTTTTTTTTTCTCCCCCATGCACTTTACCCCCAAGACCAGCAAGAGGTGGCTGAAAAAAGCGATCGCAACTTGGCTATCTAGGATGTCCAGTGAGCGTTTCGCTTGAACAGCGGGAAAAAACAGAAAGCATCCTTGGGCAAATAGAAGTTTGGGGTGGGAAAACCCGAAAACCACTTAAGGGGGCGATCGATTCGGTACGACAGGGAAGTGGTGAGTAAGCCTGGTGAGATAACCCACTGAACGGAGACTTATAATCATGGCCTTTGTGGGTTATAACCCGGCATACTAGCCACTTGCCAAGTACCCTGCTGTTTCTTCATGTACTGTGGGACCCGTTTCTTGGGGGAACTGTTTGGGAAAACCCTGATTTGGATAATTGTTGGGGAAACCAAATGGAAAACCATTGTGTTGGGGATTCCGATTCCTACTGCGGACGAAAACCATTTCCCACCACCCAAGAAACCGTGGTTGAAACCAGCGTTGGGGAATTCAATCAGTGGTGCAGGATGTTGTCCATCTATGGGTGTCTCCAACTATTGGGCCGAAAACGCGTTCTTCCTCTTTGGCTTTCCTTTAAACCTAGACCGCCAAGCTGCGGTTTGCTTTTCCCGGACACTGCACCCTAGAATCGGGTCGCAGTTGCTGGACAACAAGCAGCCACTGGATCGCTCCAGGCTCCGAATGTTCACATCTGAATCTTTGGCGCTTCCCCCAGTGGCAAGTGTGCCTGTGTGAGGATGCAAAGCTAGCATTCCCCTCGTTCCAGCAATCCTAGTGGACGATCCATTGCTTTGCCGCAAAAGGAGTCTTAAACCCTCCGATCGTCGGCTTCGGTCCTTAAGAGGGTGCCAATGTTCTGCCCGCCAAAAGGAAGACCGAAGCCATGCTTGGGCAAAGCCACGCTTGGTTCGGACATTTGGGGGCGCTGTTTTTGCCCACCACTACCCTTGGCTGGACCCCAGCAAAAAATGGAATTGTTGCCTGGTTAGTGGAAAACAAAGGGAACCCCCAAAAAAACAAAAAAGAATAAAAAAGGGAAAGTAATTCTGGGGAAGAACCCTGTTGTTTGACATTTTACCTTTTGGTTTGGTCCAAAAGCCGGGTTTGCGGTCAAAAACAAACCGACATCTGTCCGCGCCTCCAGAATCTCCGCCTCCGCCTGCAAAGCCCCACGGCTCACCTCTGATCCAGCGGCCTCCTGTCGACTGACCAACTGGCAACTGGTGGCGTCCAGGAGGGTTTTCCCTCCTGAAAAACAAGTTTTTGGCTGACCGGTTTGGATGCAATGCCTCACTCCCCCCCCCCCCCCAGTTTGGATACAATCCTAGGCCGGGTTTTCCCGAACTGAAGAGCAAGCCTTTGGCTGACCAACCCCTCAGACTCGCGCGGAAGCTCCCAGAAGGCCTCCGTAAATGGGTCACCAAGCCTTCCAAAGGGCTCCTCAGGGTTTCCATTCACCAAAACATCTGCCTACACAACGAACCTCCAACATGAGAAACAAAACTTTGAAGGGAAATACATGCTGGCAGTCTGAAACTCACCTTACCAAAAAATCAGTTCGACTTCTGCGCCACTGTCCAGGACCATGCAATCTGGCTTCACAAGGCCAAAGGGTCAGACGTCGCGGCGGGGATAAACCAGGCTTCCGCAAGTCACCATTCACCTCTTCTGGGGAAACCCCAAGAAAAAACCCAGCCTAAACCCTCTCAGAAAGCTGGTCACTTCGACCGAGGTGCATTGAATATACCAAGGCGACCGGGACAAAAACTTCACTCCAAACAAAATGTCTTTACCATTGATCATTGCAATCTTTCCAAGCCATTTCTTCCCACAAGTCTTTCCAAGAGGGCCAAACAATACAGGTCCAGCATCACCAGCATCATCTGGACGAGTTTGAGCCCTGCTTCAGTCCTGATTTGGAGGCAGCGCCAAGAGCCAAGGAAGCTCAAAGCCAACCTCAAACTGCCTCCAGATCAACGTTTAAAACGCCCGCGTGATGCTGGCGATGCTGGGAATGCCTCCCCCAGTTATGTCAATCAAGAACCAAACAAAACAGCTCCAGCAGCAAACCGAGTGGTGCACTGCACTCCCAACAATAGGGTGACAAGTGTAATAAGCTCAGGTGAAATCCCCAACAGCACGCGGTGCTGCTGACCGCAAACCACCGATTCAAGCCACCAATCGTAGCGGGTCGAGCACCGGCTGAAGCAAAAGCGGCGGCGCGCTATGATTAGTGGCTTGGATTGGGGGTTTGCTTCCCGTACCCCGGTCAGCCACCGATCGGGGCCCGCTGGCACAGTGCAAGCAGTTGGACGGAAGCCGTGCGTTTTTCTATGGCAGCCTTGTTTGCGAGTCCTCGAACTGGCTGCAAGGCAAGGGGTTCCCGCTGCCCCTGTCACCAACGGCTCAGCTCGCAAAGACTCACCTCAAGGTCATAAGGGTGGAAGTGCCTGTCTTGTCTTGGCGCAGGCTGTGGTGGCATACGATCAGCCGAGACCAAAGGTCGAAAGGCCACCTGCAAGCGATGTGACGCAGCCTTGCCTGTAGGACAGAAATCCTCCAGCTACCAGAGTCAAGCCCTGCGTATGTTCTAGGCAATTGCTCACTGCGCGGTTCCCGAACACGCAGTCGTCTGAGAAGAAGGAACTTAAATCGTACGCGCCAAATGCCGCGGCCGTTCGGTGCCGTAACTGCTTGACGAAGCCCTTTCATAACTCTGCAGTAGCTTCAGCACTCACTGCTTGGATCCATGGCTGAACCCCGTTCGGCTGCACGTTCCTTCTGGGTATCTCTGCCCGTCTTGCAATGTGTGCATCTCTACGTCCCTCTGACTTATGTATCTCGCAAGCTCGCTGAGGACGGCTTCGCATTCCAAGATCTTCAAAAACCCCCCAAGCCTGCCTTGTTCCCCCGCCGAAGTGGCGGAAAGCAGCGTGAAGAAATGTCTGCACGCGTAGGCTCCTGTCGCCATTTCCTCAGAGCCGGCAATCTTCCCGAAACGTCCAACTAGTTGGCAGCACAACAATATTAGTTTCCCCTCCCAGCGCTCACCTGAATGCCTCACTAAAAAACAGAGAGAGGGAGAGAGAGGGCGCGCTCAACCCAAGCGCTGGAAACTTGGCTACCAGCACAGTTGCTGCCCCGCAGGTCCTGGTCCTGTGTGAGGGGTTGCAATAGGGAGCAGCAAGCGGCCCATTGCATTGAGCTTCAGCCTTGACCAGAAAGTGGGGGATGACCTGGGTCAACGCAATCTCTGAGAAGAAATCAGACACTATGCCTGCGAAAAAAGCGCTTAGACTCCAAGGCGTTGCGCTACTGCAAGTCACTGCGAAATTTGGGAACCACAAAAAACCATGGCGCTCGACGGCTTCGCACTGCACGTCGGTCATGTGGCCCTGGCCTGACTAAGGGCGCTTGAAAGACCAGCTTCCTAAGGTGCAGCGCTTGTGGTCGCCGAAACCACACAAGGCTTCGGCTTTTCCTTGCAAGGCAACCAGGCTCCCAGGCCCAATGCGCGGTGGGAGATCTGCCAGCAGCACGGGCACGGTGGGGACGCCCTTAAAAGTGGAGCCGGACAACTGCAGCCGGTCCGCAGGCACCGCGCAGACCACTGCACCATCAGCCTTAGAGGCGCCTGGGCTTCTTTGGAGCCTTCAGTCTGTGTTTGGAATTGAGAAGGCTTGGAGGCTTCAAAACAAGGCTACCTTTTGCAGGCCAATTCAAAAAAAGAAGATCACACCCTTGTTTTGAAGCCAGGCCTTCTGGGAATGGTCAGGACTGGCCACCTGATCAAGATTGGAGGGGTAGGGGGAAAAATGTTTCCCCACCTTTGTTTTGCCCTTGCCGGGTGCTGCCAAGGCTCTAAGGTACAGCTTTCGCACAAACTTCGTCCGAGACCGCAAGAAGTTGGAAAGTTGGGAGATGCTTCGCACAACTCAAATCGAAATGGAGCGTCAGACGGGCAATTTCTGAGAGCTGTGTCCGCGATGGAATCCATAAAGAGTGCGACTGACGAGGCGTCAAAAGCAAAAGGGGCTTCCGGTTCGCACTTACGAAGCACATTTGCGAATAATCACTCCTCCAATTTTTCGCAATACCTTCGCACCCGCACCAAAGACTTCCTGTTGGCTGCGCAGCCTGTTTTAGAGCCTTGCGGGCCCGTCCTTCTGTTTGCCAACGGACTGCGGCTGGGATTTGCTCCAGGCGTGCGAGGGAACAGGCCGTTCGAACACTTGCAGCATTTCTGTATGCTCAAGAAGATGTTGCGGCAGGCAGAGACGTGCCACGCAGATACGACGACGCGCTTGCAGCGGTCACCGGGCCAGCATTTTGGGCAAGGGCGCCTGTTTCCATCATCTCTTCTGTGGTTCACAACCCAGCCACGGTTGGGTCTCCTGCCGCAGCGCAGCACGGCAATCCGAATATTTTGGCCGGGCAAAGGTACTGGGATCAAAGGCACCTGGACGCCACCTCATCTCTTTTGTTGACCCTGCCTCCCTGCGGTGACTCCACGTGCTGACTTTGTTGCCCGACTTGCGCCCTGACGATCTGACTCAATTTTCGCGCGGAGTCAATGAAAAAAAAGAAGGGCCAACTTGCAAACATGTCGGAATCAGGGTGGCAACACCGAAGGTCCCCACCTTCGCTCCTCCAAAGTGGCCAAGATCGAATTTGAAGGGCTCGGCCTTTCTGTTGCGTGTTGGGGCGGCGTTCCAGGATTTGTAGGCGGTTGCTCTGCTGCGCGGTTGCTCGGCCTTGCTGTTGTGTCTTGGGGCAGCGTTCGAGGGATTTGTAGGCGGTTGGTCTCGGCCGTGCTGTTGCATCTTGGTGGAACCTTACTCAGCACCGCCCCGGACCACAGCCCTCGCAGAATCTCGTGGAACACTGGTGAAACCCTGGTGCAACCCTCATGGAGCCTTACCTCGGACCACCCCGGAGCCGATCTGGGCTGAGACCCCAAAGCTTTCAGCGGCTGGGGGAAAAAAACAAGCGAAGGTGGGCCATACGTGGCATTTAAAACCATAAGCCCTTGGAATGACACTGCGTCACCCTTACAGTTGCCCTTAGATCCAAACCCTCCTTAATTGGCCCCCCTCCCCGAAATTACCCAGCCTTGTCGGTTTGCCTTTGGGAAAGAGAAAACACTTTTCAGCACCCAGGTCAGTTCCTATTCCCCCCTGCGCCTGTTCTTCTTACAGTTTAGAACAACAAGGTTGAAGCCATTGAAAATCCTTTTTGGGTGTTCCTCTGAGAAAAGGTGAACTTCCCGGTCTTGAGCCCTTCTTTTGGGGTTCGGCCATTCCTGCGTGCCGAGCGGGCTTTAGCTCTATGAGCGGGCAAAAAGAAGGCAACTTCGCCACACAAATGGTTCACCCCACCCTCTGCTTTCTGTTTTCCTCCAAAAGGGCCTCTTACTTCCTGAGTTGATGGCCAACCAAAAGTCCCAACCCAACTTGTTATTTACCACTCAAATGGTGCAAGCCCAAAAAACTTAAAGCCCGTGAACTCAGGAAGTGAGAGCCTTCTTTTGGAACCTGAGATTCGCCCCGGATCGACTCGGCTCTCGGCTGCAGGTCTGTGGGAAATGGAATTCATGGAATCCACTTCTGTGATACAACAAAAAGGGCCTCCAAACGACTAAGCCCCCAAGAACAAGGAGCTTCCCTGGAAATGGCTGTGGGACAAAAATAGGTACCCAAAAATGGGGTTCCGGGTAAATGGAGTCATGGAGCTGCAACCTGCGGTTTGCTGGTGGTTTAATTCTGACCCATACCTATATCTCCGGCAGAGAGGTTAGAATAAGGGTACCAACATTTTTTCTGGTAGTCTATTTTACTACGGGAACCCTCCCAACCAAAAAAAGAACGGTAAAAGGGCCCCTAGTGGGGGGACCTAGGTTCAAGGTCTTAAGACCCCCCACATGGGCTAGAAAACATGACAGTGCTCGGACAAATCCCCCGGGTGCGATGCGAAAACCTGGCGACGGGATCGACCAATCTCCTGGCGCTCGCGCAGCAGCTGCAGCTCCCGGTTCGCCGCCTGCAGGCCGATCATCGGCTCCATGAGCCCCCGCCGCGCCTGGACCACTGGAGCGAGCGAAGCGCCAGTCGATTCGCGAGCGCCCCTCGCGGGGTTGTTTCCACAAAGGGAAGGGTAGGGTGGGGCCACCCATTGGTCTAAACATGTTTAAACCACTGGTTATGATGATTCTTCCCCCACCCAGCCCAGGGGAAGGGGGAAAAGACGTGGACAAAAACGGAGGGTGAGACATGGCGGCTCAAAAAGTGGTACCCCCCCAAAAAAAAAAACGCACCTTGGGGCAGGTGGACACTCAAATGGAATAGAGTCCAAAACCTGGTGTAACCTTGCGCTTGTGAAACTTTGAGCCACACGGGAGTGGACCCTGGACTCATGACTTGGAAGGACCTTCTGGGATAGAGAAAGATGGTCCACCAATCTCGGGAATTTTTACGGCCAGTCTTCAACAGAATCTCTCCTACGCCCAAATTCCAAAATCCTAGAAATCCACGAATCCTCCCAAAAAAAGATCGGCTTTAGCTTCAGTCAGCTGCCCTCTAATTGGCGGTTTGGAATGGTGGTTTGGCGGGTAAGGGTAGTTTCCCAACTCACCCTCTACAACGACACGGGGTTCAAATCCAAATCCACACTACCAATCCAAACCACCAGGTAGGGAAAGTTGATTTAGGGAAAGGACCTTGAGCACCTGGGGGTTTCTCCGGCGAAAGCGAAGTGCCATCTCTTTCTCGCGAAGGTGCGGAAAGAAGATTCAGAAGATGGCATGCCTTCGCTCTTGATCGCTTGCGTTTCTTCCAGATGAACTTCTCCATGGAAACAATCTTTGGAGCTTCCAAAAAATTGAAGCTGGTTTGGAGACCCGCCCCTCAACCAACCAAAGGGGAAATGGAGGAAACTTCCATTTGGCTGCGGGTCAAAAATGGGTACCCCAAATTCAACCCCGGTAAATGGAAATATGAACTAACATCTGCGGTCCCCTGGTTGTTTAATTTTGACCCACAGCCAGTTGGTTTCCCAAATTGAGACCTTCCATTTGCCCTTTGGTTGGTTGAGGGGCGGGTCTCCAAACCAGTTTCAAGTTGTTGGAAGCTCCAAACATGGTGATGGTTTCCATGGATGCCACCAGTCGATTGATCAACCTTGGAGAGGGACATCTAGTGACCTCTGCTGGGGGAATTTGTTGAGACAAAATAAGTGTGCCATGTCTCATTTTTGCCGCTCAGGGTCCGGGGAAGCGGGAAACGCAATTTTTGTGGGGTCCCGTATCTTAAGACACGGGGAGTAGGGAAACTGGAAGTGCCTTTGGAACAGAACCCGAGCCCTTTTCCGAAATGGCGGCATCGCCGTTTCTTTTGAGGGGGGTCCAAAAACCAACCAAAGGGAAACCCTGTCCAACAAGTAAACACACCAATTGGACGCAGCGCCGGAGGCCCGATTCGGGTTGACCGAACGTCCATCTGGGTTTCGAGAATTTCACAACCCACCAAAAGGACACCTGAACTCGGTTGCTTTCTGCTCCCCTGCTAAACGTTTAACTTTTAGTGGTTTAATACTAATAATAATAATAATAATAAATAATAAAGTTGGCAAAAAGTTAAAGTCCTAACATCCAAGCACAATGCAGCAAAGTGAAATCACCACGGGTAAGGCAACAGTTGGAGGTTCAACCCAGTTTAACCAGGTCTTTGGAAGGTTTGGCTATGGACCAAGGTGTTTCCAGGGAGTTTCTGCTTGCTTTGATGGAAGGTTTGGAAGGTTTCGAAGGCCTTCCACTGGAAGGTTTGGGTTAAACAAAGCTTCGAAAATGTCCGACCCCCTGCTAAAAGCTTTTAGAAGGTCAAATACGGAACACCAACCACTCAACCAACCAAAAAGAACTAAAGAGCTAAGTTGAACCGGCCTGGGAACAGGAATGAGACGCTTTTCCTCTGACTCACCAACTGAAAACCACCTGCCAAAAGTGAGAGCCGCCTTTAGTGGGTGAAACTCGGAAACCCACACCAACCAAACAATACCTGAACCTACGCCCTGCCAAGACTGAGACTCACCTTTGGGTTACATTCACAAAACAGCCAAAACATGACCCAAAGCCTAAGGCCGGGGTGTCGTTTGTTTTGACCTCCCAACAAAAAAGAAGAGCAACTCGAAGCACATCGAGCCAAATGCCCTCGGCGCAACTCGCGTTTCGCCTCCAGCTCGAGGTCCAGTGCCCGGGTGAGGCGGTGCAGCAGGTCCAGGGGCCGGAAGATGGCCATGGCCTCCGTGGCCGAGGACACCGCCTGCGCTCGCGACTCGGCTCGGCTCGGCTCGGCTCCGCTCGGCTCGAGGCGCGGGTTCGGCGAGGCGCTCCGTGGAGTCGAGTGGGAGGGTTTTTGGTTGGTGGGGGGACGTTTTTGGGGGTTGGAAGGGGGGAGGAAGAACCAGAGACATGAACAAGGAAAAAAGGGAAGGAAAGGAAGGAAGGAAGGAAGGAAGGAAGGAAGAAAGAAAGACAAGAAAAGAGTAGAAACACAAGATGGAAAGCACGGGACAAGAGGGAAGCGGGACTGGAGCTCAAAAATCATTGGGTTTCAAGTTTGAAGTCATATTTTGGTTCCAGCCACTAGAAAAGAGAAACGAATGAAAGCTTGTAAGTCCTTCCATGGTCTTGAAAGAGCCCTATGAAACTGGCTTGGTCTAATTGACTGCCTAAAGATGTCCGCTGTTTGTTGGTGGCTGAAAATAGAGGGATGGCCCATCCCAATCCATAATCCCGAGAAGGGATTCTAAAAAGTGGACTCCGTTTTGACAGGCTATTGCCTGACACCTGCACCAAAGGAGGCATCAAACTAAGCCCAATCCTGCCGAATGCCCTGGAAATAAGAGGGTCCCAGAAATCAACTTTTTGGAAACCAAAAAGTGAACTTAAACCCAAGAGTTCGCGCAGCAACCACCTCCAGGTTTAAGTCTACCTTTGGGGTCAAAAAGTGGAACCCTGAGAGGTCTTACAACTAGGAACCAAGGTTTGCCTTGAAATTTTCGGAAAACCCTGGTGGCTAGGATGAGATTTCCCCCTCTAACATCCCAACAAAACAGAACGGCGAGGTTTCCCCCAATCCGATTTTGCCTTCGATTTACACGTATATCTCAAGTGAGCAATGGAGAAACACCCAAATGGTGCCGACCCCCCTTGACTTGTAGTGGGAACCCTCTTTAACAGTTTCCCAAAAGGGAAGACACCAACAACGGGGCGCACCCAAACTCTGGGCAAAGTTCTATGATTCACCAACCTGAACTCCTTAAGCGTGTGATCCCTGTATCTGTGCGCTCGCTATAGTAAGTCCAAATGATGTGCAACGAAAAGGGAACCCGAGTCAAATCTTGTTGACTTCTTACCCAAAAAAAACTGGGGGCCCAATCTTGTTGACTTGTGCAAACGCCTTCTGACCCTGATCCCCCCAGAGGAGCCAACTGATGTTGACACGTAGGACCGAAAGAGAGAACTCAACCAAAACATAGCAGCGGAACCGAAAGGGCAACTTGGGAATCGCACCTTGCGGTGATTTTGCAGGCAAGCGCCACTCAAACAACAAATACCCCAACCACAATCCCACCCCACCCCCAAGCATTTCCAGCGCCCCTCCTAGCTTCCCCCCCCCCCCTTGGGACCCCCCCTGAAAAACCGAAGGCGCCTGCCGGTGCCGACCCAAGCGCAAGCACGCGCGGCCGGACTCCGTCAGGGCAGCCCCCAGGCCCTTCTGGCTGGCGTCCGCCTGGGGCTGGTCTTGGTGCTGCTGTGATTGGGTGGGGTCGCACTGGGAGCTCAAGGTGTGGAGCTCAATCTGGACAAACATACTGCCAGTAGTGAAAAAAAATCCCTTTAAAGCCAACAGGGAACATGAAACGCCATTCTTAAGCCAATGGAAGCTATGCAGTTGATTCAAGTACTCTCATTTGCTTCTTCGCCCCCTGCATTCTTTTTAAAGGTCCAGGTAGTGATCGATTCCCAACAGGAGAAAATAAAGAAATAATCTTAAACAAATGGAAGGTTGGAGAGGGTGGAGTTGGGGTGGGGCTGGTGCCTTGGTGTGCTAACATGGACTGGGAAGGGCGGGAGGGGGGTGGGTGTGAAAATTTTTGGGGATGAGTTCAACCATCCTTTCCAGCCATGCTTTTTCAAAACTGGATCCGTTTATTCTGGGTTTCTGGAGGTTTTCTAGAAAGAGGCATCCCTGGAAACAATGGAGCAGGGACCCTAGAAAAATTGTGGTGTTCCTCTTGGCGTCCCTTGAAAACCAACCAAAAACGGGGTACTTTAAAAAGACTCAAAAATAGATGAGCCCCCCAAAACCTGAAAATCAGCTTGGTTCGCCTGGGAATGTTCAAGCGGCGGAAATACCAACCCATGCTCAAAGCATCTCCAAATTTGCTATAATAACACTTGAAGATGGGGATCCTGAACTTGGCTGCTGTAACCCCTCTGCAAAAAGTATTCAACTTCTTGTGAGTCCAATTTGGAACAGTCCACCTGTTTCAACAAGTTGAATTAAAGTCCAAAGATGCAAGCAAAATGGCCCTAAAGTTAGTACTTGCAACCCAGGACTTAGGAGCCTGGTCAAACTTAGAGGGTTCCGGGTACCAACCTATGCTGAAAACATGGCCGGTCGCTGCTGCCCTTAGGAATCATTTGGCTATGGGTCAAAACCCAAATCATGCCCCCAGTGAACATCCCAATCCCCACTAAAACAGGATCTAAAATGGGTGGTGACCTACCCCAAAATGGTACCATTGGTTTTGACCCGCAGCCATTTGGCTGCCTAAATCGTATTGGGGATCCATGACCGTCCCTACCAACCCCCAATGCAGGTCGTTTGATCGTGGCACATGCAGGGTGATGCTTCTTTTGCTCTCAGGTCAGACGTGCTTCGACATGAAACCCCCGTGACGCTGAGCCACGTTTAAACCACCCGGTGGGTCAACTTTCACTCATTGCTTGCTTGACGTTGGAAGGGCAGCAAAAATTTGATTTTTAGCAGTTAAGTGGGGATTTCAACCACTAAACCGCAAGAAGCAAAAATGCAACATGTTTCCCAACAACAACCATGACTTAGGTTGCCGTTTCAAAGGTCACTGGGGAAACCGGTGCAAAGGGTTTCCCGGAAGGAAGCCAAATGTTTGACCGCGATACCCCAACCTGCCAACATCACCAACCAAACAAATGCGTACGCTCAAAAAGAAGAAGAAAAGCACGCAAAGCCTGAAAGCCAGCTCGAACATGTCCAGTCATCCCCTGGAAACCAACCATTGTTGAGACTCGCTTCTCTGGGCTGTTCCCAGATTTGCTAAAAGCTTTTGAAACTCAACTCGGGCAACGTGCCGGCATGGTGTGGAAATCCGGATCTCTTACAAAGACCCAATCAACGCAACGTATCCAAAAAGTGGCAAGCGCGTCTCGTTGTTTCGAGGGGGGTGATTCTTCTTTTCAACCCCCGGGTGGTTGATGGCTTGCAAAGAAGGATGCTTGGAAAGAATGGACACGGAAGCTTCCCCTACCTTTTGGAACATTCAACTATGAGCTCCTTTTGCCGGTTGGTGTTTTTCCAGGTTGGGCAAGATGTCGGAGCCCTCAGCTGAGGTTGGCGTTCCGGGTGCCACTGTGCCACGCTGGAAAATGGAGTCAAAAGCTTGCTGGCGCTCAGGGAGTGGGGGAATGAACCGAGGGATTCCCAAAGGAAACCACCAGTTGAACTGATGGATCCAGGGTCAGTCCATTTCTCATTCCCTACCTATCACACCAGCATGGTTTCCCTAAACCCCAAGATCCTGTTTCCTCGAATTCATTCCGTTTCTCATTCCCCTGCATCTCTCAAACCAGCAAGGAAGGTGTGCCAGGTTTCTTTTTCTTCCGATGTTTTCCAGGTGTCCTTGGTTTCCGGAGGTCTCCCAGCTTCCCCTTTCCCCGCTCCAACTCGCTACTGAGCACCAGCAAGATTTACTATTTCGTTGTTAGGGGTTTCATATGTTGGGGTTACATGTATATGCTTTTATATATGCTCAGGACCCCCCCCCCCCCGAACTACCTTTTGGGTGCTGTTGCTACGTCTCAAGGTCAACAATTGTGCTTATCTGAAGGGCAACTATTCTGCTTATCCGAAGGGCAACTATTCTGCTTATCTGACCACATATACATATATATATATATATGTATATATATATATATATAATATACATATATATAATATGATTCCCAGGTCCCGACTCCCCCAACTCACGCGACTCGACTCACTCGACTCGCGTCCCCGCGGCTCGCCTCCGGTCCGGTCAAGCCCCGGTAGAGCTCCGCGCTGCGCTCCGCCGCCTGCAGCGTCTCCTCCGGCGTGGAGGAGGTGCCACCGCCGCCTGCGGCCGAGGGGCCGCCAGGCGGTGGGTGAGGCGGGTGAGACGGGCGACTGGGGTGAGAATGGGGGGGGGTTTACGTGGGTTCACCCAAAGAGTGTACAACCTTCCAAAAAGAACATATTTCTTGGTGGGGGCAGGTTTCCAGTCAAATGGCCATGGGTCAAAACCCAAATCGTACCCCCCCAAGTGGTGAACATCCGATTCAATCCAACCACTAAAATAGGAAGCCTAAAATGGGTGGTGAATTCACCTACCCCAAAATGGGATTCCAAAACGGCTTTGACAACCACGGCCACGTGGGTCCGGGTCAAAATGGGGGGGGGACGCGGCGTGGGGGGTGGGAGTCATGGTGGTTGACTGGGTCAAAAGGAGAGGGAGGGAGGGGTGGGGGGGGGGGTGTTGGTTAACTGGGGTCCAAATTAGGATTTTATGTTGGTGTTCCCTTCAGTCTTGAGTCTCTGCGTGGTTCTCTTTGTGGTGGGAGTGTCTCTTTGATTGTGCGGGGGATCATGATTGTGGAACCCACGAGGGATTTCATCAAAGAACAAATAAAAACGGGGCGAGCCACGGGCATTCGAACAAAAACAACTGCAAACGAGGCACCTGTGAATGGAACCTTCACCGTTTCGTTTCCGGTTGCAAACACCGGGGTCCACATGGCACGAGTCACTCATTGGGGACATGTACACACACCAAATAGCACACCTTTTTTTCCAAACGAAGGTCCACCGCCAAAACACAAAAAAAACAACTGGAGAAAAAGGTTTCTCCCACTTGACAGACCTGGCTTTGCAGCTTTTTTCTTCCAACAGGCAGCTTTCAGGGAGGGTTCAAAACCAGATTCGGTTCTACTGGGTTGGTTTTGGGGCTGTTGGGCGCCTGCCGATCCCCCCTAAAAGCGACTCACAAATTACAAAACCCCCAAAGGTGAAACCCGGAGACTCCGGCTCCCTCGCTCTTTCCGCTTTTGGAGCATTCAACTATGAGCTCAACTTCGGTTGCTGTTTTTTCCAGGTTGAACATTCCCCTACCTACATAGGTGTCCTTTTTGGGGAAATAGATGGCCCTGGTAGATGATTAAACCACCAGGTAAACCAGGAATCGCCCTCGATGTTCCAACCAAGACTTCACATCTGATGAATCCAAAGGGCCGTGCCTTTGGCGGTTTTCCCAGTGGCAAGTGCGCGGTATCCTGCCGGCTGGGTGGTTTTCCAGCTTGGTCCCCGCTCTCCGCATGGCCCTCCCCGCTCGCCGCCTGCGGCCATCTCCCGGTGGCGGTGCACCTCGGCGATGCGGAGCCAGGCCGCGGCCTCTGCGGGCTTGCCGCCGCCCCGCTGGGCCGCCGCCAGGAGCTCCTGCGAGGAAGCGAGGCGAGAGGCGTTTGCGGCAGGAGGAGGCTTTTTTGCGGCAGGGGGAAAGGGGAGGACGCGGGGGGAGGGGTTCCTATGGAAAACGCGGTTATTGGAACGAGGAAAGGGGAGGACAGGGGAGGAAAAGGGGTTCCTACTGTGGATGGTTGCGAAATCCATTTCGCACTGCCTAAGAAAGCCTGGTTTCTGATTCGATTCCCCAACGTAAATACCAACAAACGGTGGTTCAACCATGGGTTCAAAGTGGTGCAGGATTTCGTCCATCCACAGTAGTAAAAACACGGGGGCTTTAGGGTTCCTATGGAAAACGCGGTTGTTGGAAAGAGGAAAGGGCTCCGTTGGGAAATGCTTGGTGGGTTTCGGGTGTCTATTAAAAACAAAAAAACACTGTGGGTAGGCTGGGTTTTAACAAAATCAAAACATAGAAACCGCGGTGAGTTTGGGGATTTTATATCAGAGAAGAAAGGGGGAAATATCAGATGAAATCAGGATCAAAACAGAAAAAGTCAGAACAAAATCAGGCGGGAAATCGGGTGAAAAGGAGCAGGGAGAAAACAAAAAACAATCCATCCTGAGGGGCACCATGAGTACAGCCTCATGATTTCAGGGAAATGGCTAATACAAAATGTTGGGATGGGCGTTTTCGAGGGTACCCTTTACCCATCTCTCAAGCATAAATCTCCCTCTATAAAGAAGGCCCACCAAAGGGAAACCAGGAATCTTGTGTCGGGCTTTCCCTCTTTTGAGGGAAAGGGGAACAAAACCATTGGGCGCCCTTCCAAGAATGGCGGCGGGGGCCCCTGTGGGGGCTCTTAGAGTCTATCCTTGTTGTTTTGGGTATTGGTCATTGAGGCGTGTCTGCAAAACTGCCTATGACTTGACCCAAATCAGGGGTTCACAAACACATTCAGATTCTGTTTCGCATCCATCCAAGAAATCTCCAACATACCTTTTGAACATACCCCAGACCCCAAATGACAGCAATTATCATCATGGGAGGCTTGGGGCATGCGGTATGTTTGAGGGTTCTTAGACTCGAGCCTACCCTAAAACTCTCGGAGTTTCGGAGACGAGGCTAAGCCGAGGAGCTCCGCTGGTGGAGATCAATTTCACTTTGGAAATGACCAACCCCTCAGCTCAAGTCAATTGGCGAAAAAAGAAGAAAAAAAGAGGCAGACAAAAAAACTGGACTGGATCCTGCCGCTTAGGTGACGTCCACAAACACTTGCACCGGATGAAAGGTTTGAAGGAAAACCGGCATCAAGGCTACCCTCTGGTTCAACTTTGGGGGGAATTCACAAACACAACCCCTTTCAAGTCAACAACTTGAGGGGGAGCCAAAAAGACATAAAAACTTCCAAGCCCTCCTCGGAAGTCCCATCCCCTTCCCATCTTCCCCCCGTGCTCCATGGAGGCGCGCATGGCGTCATCCAGCGCCCCGCGCGCCAGTTGCACTGTTACCTGACAATTCCGTGGCCTCCCTTGGCCTTGCTTCTGAAACAAAGCTCCCCCCACAACACACCAACGCTCTGGATGGCTGCGAACTCCAGTTCGCACCGCGAAATGACCACGACATGACACCATGGCTGATGCCAGCTTTTGCTTGGTATTTGTAGGGGAATCGAATCAGAAACCGGGGTTTCTTAGGTGGTGCAAGATTTCGTCGTGGCCAAAACAAAACACAACAAGAAGCTCCCCTCCCCGCAAAAACAAAAGGAAACGAAACGGAAGAAACTAACGCAAACTCCCACAGAATCCTTGAAAATGCAGAACAAGCGCCGAATGGTCCGAAAAAGAAAGTGGTTTGCTTTTGGCGTCCCTTTAAAGCCATGCAAAGCAAGCCCTCAAAAAACACATACTCTTTTCCGTGTGTCAAAATAGGAGGACCTCTAACATGGCAATGTTCTTTTTGACTTTGCTTTATTCCCTGAAAAATGGCACGCCTCTGGTTTGGGGAACCTCTTCTGGATGGGTTTGGAGGGAAACCAAAACGTAGGGGGTTCATCGAAAGGGGGAAACCGACAAAGATAGCCAACAAACCACATGGGAAAGGTGACTCATGGTCATTTCGGGGCCTTGTCGAGAGTATTGATCCACCGATTCCTACCTTGAGACACAATGTTGAAGTTCCTCCCCTTCCGTCCGAAAACATCGGAAAAGAAACGATCCGAGTTGTGGGAAAACATGTCCCATAAAACCGGACAAGCTGTTCAAAGGCCCCAAAATGTTGACCCCAGATTAACAACCCCAGTTTGTTCATATGGGGGTGGTCCCCTCCAAAAGTGCTGAATCCCCACCAAACCCAGGGACACCCCCCTATTGATACGCCCTAAGGGTCATGACCCCTCCAGTGGAGAACCCTGCCTTTTCATGGGCCCTCAAAAACAACCCAGGCTTGCAGTTGGAGGCATAAGGTGGCAATAAGGCCCGCTATTTTGACCCAGTGAATCAACATAAAGCCTCCCGGTCATAGTTTCTAAGAAGAGTCTTGTTGCTAACTGGTCGGATAACATTTTAGCAACCAGCAGTTTTGTCAGAGGTCTTGTACCCTTCTTGGGGTTCCAACCCCCACATTGAGACCCACCCAGCCGTGGGAACCGGTTCCCAACCCATGTGGTGGACACTTAGGGTCTATGTTGCAACCTCCTTCTTTTAGGGTATTGTTCTTTTTCTTCTTTTTTCTCGGGTTCATGGTTGCAACATGGACTCTAGGTTTCCATGCCCCCCCCCCCCAAACCCACCACCCCCAAAACCCCCCCAAACCCCCGCAGCCGCCCCGTCCGTCGCCCCGTCGCCCCGTCCGTCGCGTCGCCTGCATGGCCAGCGCCAGGCGGTGCAGCCGCGCGTTCGCGGTGAGCTCCGCCGCCGCGGCGCGCAGCGCCTTGGCCTCGCGCGGTCTCGGGGGCGGGGGGGGGGTTGGGGGGGGGTTGGGTTGTGGGGGGGGGGGGGGGTGGTTGAGACAGGGGTTGGGGGGGAAGGGTAGGTTGGGGGGGGGGGTTGGGGGGGGCACGGGCGACGCTGGGCCGCGGCGGGACCCACTCCGCACGCCGCACGGTTGGGGAGGAGAATGCTTGGCCGAGGAGGGCGGCGAAATCCAGTTCGCACGAAATGAAACGACCTTTGGAAGATCTTGGATCAGCATGGTGGCGAAATCCATTTGACCATGGAGCTTAATGCCGGGCCAATTGACCATGGGTCAAAACCGGAAGGATAATTTTGGCCGAGGACTTCATTGGCGCTGTCAAAAGGCCGGTTCCTTCATCTTACTAGGGTTCCTCCATTTACCCAGCTGCCATTTTGGTACATGGGTGAAAACCAATGGTACCCCCAGCGAACATCCCAATCCCCACTAACATAAACTTAAAAATGGGTGCACCTATCCCAAAATGGTACCATTGGTTTTGATCGCAGCACTCTGAAACCCATTTTCGCTGGTACTGAGGAAATCCCATTTCGCACCACGAACTGAAACCATGTTTGGAACCAGGCTATGGGTTGGTTTTCTACCCTGGGGCATCGAATCAGAAGCCAGGGTTTCTGAACGGTGGTGCGAAATGGATTTCGCAGCCATCCACGGTATTCAAAGGGAGCCTCAGAGGAAACCGCTCATTTGGGGCCGTTCCGATTCCTATTTTGAGACAAGACCAATTTGTTGAATGAAACCTTTTCTAGCGCCAGCATGGCTTGACACCTTGGAGCTCGCGCGAACTTCAAGAGGAGGCTGAAAAGCCGCCGGGCGGTTTGACCCATACCTCTGAGGGTTGCTTACCCATTCTTGCCAGGGATCCTTCTTTCTAGAAAACCGCCAAAAGCCTTGGGAAAACAGCTGGTTGTTGAAAAGAACGATGGTTGAAAAGAATGGAATTGGAATCAACCCCTACGCGACCCCAACTCCCCCCGGGTCGACGAAAAAGAAAAAGAAAAAGAAACAAAAAAATCGCGCGCGCCGAAGGCCTCGTCGTTCGCGTCGCTGAGGCGGCCATCTCCCAGGCACAGCACCACGGAGGCCAGCTGTGCTGCCGCCTCTTTAGGCGCCGACGCGAAACGAAAATCGATCCCCGGAAAGCCCATTGGTTTAGTACGCAACCAAGGGCTTGCCCCGAGGAGTCGATTGGTTCAGCAGGTACCCAAGAGCTTTCTGCCCTTTCAAACGCCAACGGTGACCTACTATTGTTGCAATCTACCGGGAAGTACCGGGATCCACACATGGCTTTTCCATTTACCCTCCCACCCCTAAACAAACAGGGAACCTGAGGTAACCGGATCGGTCCTGGTTTGGACCGTTCTCCTCTTGAAGGGACCGGGTCCGTGTCAGGCTGCATGTCAATTGGCGTAGGGAACCAAGGGCTTTTTTCATCCTTTAAAACACCAAACGGTGAAAATTGTTGGTGACCTACTATAGTGGCAATCCATTTTTAAATATTAGACATAATAGAGTTTAAGGGTCATGTTTTATGTGTAAAAATGACCAAAATACTATTATTCCTAGTCCTGACACTCCTTTCTTGTTGAGCGGAATATTTGGCATGTTTCATGCTTTCTGGAGCTCTTTCTACAAACCATGGTAAAAAAAAAACACATTTCGCCTTCTTTGAGGGTCTTTGGTTCACAAAGACCCTATGCAAAAAGTAGCCACTTGGAAGCCCATAGAAAGGGGATCTTTCAACATAACACATCTTTGACAAAGGTCACATCCCAAGCTTCCCCCTTTCAAGTTCGAATGAATGAACCCACCCCCCACCAAGCTGGTTGCCTCAAACGCCTGGAGGAAAAAAACAACTCCACCAACGAATGGCCTGCCTTGGACCCGCTCGATTCACACACCCAGCTTGCTTCAAACGCCTGGAGGAAACTCCACCAACGGACCGCCTTGGATCAGCGCCAGCGCCCTCCGAAACGGCCGCGCCTGGTGCGCTAGAGACTGGCCCTTGACGCGGTCCTTGGCCTCTTTGACCTCGGGCCAGGTGTCACAAAGGGCCATGGGCTTTTCAAAATCCGAATCGGTTAGCGGTTCGCCCCCAGTGAACATCCGATTCAATCCAACCGCTAAAATAGGAAGCCGAAAAAGGGTGGTGAATTCACCTGCCAACCAAAATGGGATCCCAAAACGGTTTGACAACCACAGCCAAATGAATGTCACCAGCTTCATTCGCGGCTTACTCGGAGTTTCCTACTCCAGACGAAGTTCAACCAACCTGTTCATTAATAGGGGGTGCTTGTCCCTGGGTAAAATCTGGGGAATCAGACCACTGTCAACCTTATATCTCCTGCCCTGTTTCACACAACCACGTACACAAACTCATAAACTGGCCTGTCAGAAGAGGAAATCGAGCTACCCTGCAGACTTCTGGGCCCGTCTTGGCTCGTGAGGCTTGGTCGCCTGGGCTGGGCTAAACCTTGTTGGTTCAGATAAAAACGGCCAGCTGGTATGACAGGATGTCTCCTCCTCCGGCCCATCCCTGGACCACTCCTCTCCAGGCGTCTCATCATCCCCACTCTTCAGGCGGCCGCTCCTCATCATTCGCGGGCCAATGACAAGACAAAGCTCATGCTTTGAGTTGTCGCCGTATTGTTGGCTCTTCTTGAGCAAGTCGCAGAAAAGCGGTCAGCGCCAAATCACTTTGCGTCCCGGTCAACGTGAGAGGGCGACGTCTGGCATAGCCATTACTTCATTCTTCTTGGTTCATGTGTGTGGATTGTTTGGCTCTGCTCCGTGTTGTCGGACGAACATTCAGATGGCATGGCCATTATTTCACTCCTCTTGGTTCATGTGTGTGTTTTTGTTGGTTCTGTTCGCAAAAAAAAAAAGACTGTGGATGGAAAAAATCATGCACCACATAAGAAACCCTGGTTTCTGACGATTCCCCTGCAATCCCAGGGTTTCTAAAGTGGCGTGAAATGGATTTCGTCCATCCACAACACGATCGTAAGATAATTTACTTATACTAGTGGGGAGATGAAAACCATTTTCTTGGTGTGGTTCCCCCTGTCAACCCTACAAAGGGAAGGGTATTTGAGCATAATCAAAACCCAGTAGTAAAATGGTCGACCCAGAACCATGTAAAGAATTACGATGGCGGATATCCGCAGCTATTTGTGGTTGGGATTGTCCCTTGCTAACCTTCATCTAGCCGAATCGGTTTTGATTGTGGCTCATTCGGGCTGAATAGTCCATCCCCTCGTTGGAAGGAAGCTCACCCATCCCCTCGTCCACCTCTCACGGATTTTGGTCGAGGCGCCAGATCTGCCGCGGGGCTGCCCAGGCGCTGCTTCGCCCGCACCTTTCGGATCGATGCGCTAAAAAGCGCCAAACTCAATCCTGTGTATGAATTGTCAATAGGGGGATCTAGGTGGGGATTTATGCGGGTTTTTTTGTCATTTAGGTGGATTTAGGTCCACCAACCACTTTTCAGGTAAAGTGCGTACTGTTTAACGGGGACCGTAAGAATGCTGGGGGTGCTTTGGCGTCCCTTTAACCCCGCAAAAAAAAGCGAACCCTCCAACAAATGACCCACGCATATTGGGAACCCACCAACCTCGTTCACAATAGCCGCAGGTCCTCGTTTTGTTTGGGTCCTTAAACCCCCCAACGTGTGTGAACCATGCTTTTGGGAGTCCAACTGCTCATGATGCTTAAACCTACCCCCTGTCCTTGGCACGTCAAAACCCCACACCCACCCCACCCACCCCACCCACCCCACCCACCCCACCCACCCCACCCACCCCACCCACCCCACCCACCCCAGCCACCCCTTCCCCCCCCCCCATCCGCGTCCGCGAAAGCCCGAGGCCGGCGCCAGCAAATGCAGCGCCAGCGGCGGTTCGTTGGCCGCCTGCGCCTCCGACAGCGCGTCCTCCGCGCGCCTGACGTTGCGCTCGCACCATGCGTATCAAAGAAAACGCAGGAGGAGGGACATGTTGTATACATAAATTGTCATACTGGTATATACATGTATGTGCATACATGTGTATATATATATATATATATATGCATTAGCATATATGTGTTTGTATGTGCAGATGATGTACCTGTAAATATGCATATGATTACATATACATCTAAATACATGTGTATATGTATATACGCCACTGAGTGTTCTGCTCTGAGGAGTTGAAACAAATGATTTGGGGGTGCCATATAGTTTTTGTTTTTTTACCGGCGTAAAAACAAAGAGCCGCGATGGCGAGCTCCTGCTAACACCAACAGATTGCATCGAATTCCAACGATGCTGGATGCTGACAGTTTAAAAGTCTATGTAAGTATATATGTATATTGTATAACACAATGAGAGATGTATATATATATATAACTTATATTTATCTACACATATGGAGAGCGAGAGAGGGAGGGGTGAATTTTCAATTCAGTAAACATACACATATGTATGTGTACGCATGTGGAGCGATATTACTGGATCTGTGATTGAGCGTTTTAGTGCAAACACAGAGCGCTGCACGGAGCCAAAAGAAACATCCCACCCGCACGACGCAACTATTGGGCAAAAGAAACTGGATAACCCTCCCACCAAATAACATGGAACCTGACAGGGGCTCCTTAAAAGGAAAATGGTCCCGCGAGCGTCAGGTTCCATGTTGAACGGTGGGAGACTAACCCTCGCTACTTTCAAACCAAATTAATTTGTTTTTTAAGGATGCGACACAGAAAAGGTCCCGAGCAGGCGATCGTTGAAGTTGGAACCCGGTTCAACAAGAACTAGTTACGGGCCCCTTGAAGGAAAGGTTGTGTCAAGTCCCCCTTTCTGGCTGTTGGAAAGAAGGAAGAAGGCCCTGTTGCCTTAGAGAAAAAGGAAAGGCAACAGGGCAAAGGGAAAGAAGGAAGTGAAAAGGTTGGGAAAAGGAAAGAAGGAAAAGAGAACAATTGGGGGGATACAAGGAGTACCCTCTACCACGCCCAGGAAGCAACGTGGCCCACCCAAAACCGGTACCGGGGGAATAGTTAAGGCCATTTGCTCAAATAGGAGTTGGACCCAACAAAATGTTTAGAGCTCTTCTAGTTTCTCCTTCGGGGTCATCACCCTCAATTGAATGGTGGATTCAAAGATCTTCCCCAAAGCAATCGAATGAAAGCCTCTCAAAAAAGGGGGGCCTCTTGCAGAGTTCTTGCACTCTCATCTGCTTTGAAGTTGCTTTTGAAGTGAAACCAAAGGACCCCCCCCCGCACAAAAAGAAAAAAAGGAACAAGCCTCTATTTCTCGAGTGGGAAACCAAAGGCCCCCCACCCCCACTTGTTGTTCAACCCAGCCCCAAAACAACAAACAACAGCCTTGTCGAAGGGGTACGCCCCCCCAACAAAAAACCGAAAAAAGAAAGTGGGAAACCAATGAAAGGCACCCCCCCACCCCAACCAACCCCCCCCCCCCAAAAAAAAAAAGAAAAAAGAAAAGAGAAGAACGGCCTGAAGAGAGGGTCTCTTCGAGTGGCCCAATAGACGCGGAGAGAGTTGCGGCCCAGGCCTCACCGCCAATTGCAGGTCCCCGTTGTCGAGGTGCTTCTCCGCCTCGTCATAGGTATCCATAGCCTGACAGTCCGGTGCCAAGGTACATACCCCTTTTACATACCCCTGCGCATGAACTCAAAAAAAAACGTGCTGATGTTCATACCCCTCTCCCCAAAAGGGGTATATACCTCTCATAAAGTGAGTTGGAAAACGGACTTAGACCCTTAGAGACAGAGTTGCCTTGTCCCTGGGCAGTGTTGGCCTAGAGAAATTCTAGGGGTAGCTTCCATTTCCATTCTTCTCCAGGGATCCGGATCTTTCTAGAAAACCTCCGGCTACCCAGGGAATACGGCCGGTTGTTGGAAAGAACGATGCTTGAAAAGAATGGGGAATCAAAGCCCAGAGAAATGGCCTGCCCGCCTGGCTCGAGGGCTTTCAAGGCTGGAACCCCCAAAAATTTTGTTTGGTTGGACCCCCCAAATTAGCTTTTTTTCGTTTGGTTTCCTTTTAAACCTACCGCAAAAGAAAACAGAACACGCGCGAAGATTGTGTCGGCTCCCATGATCAAAGTGCTTTCAGTGGCTATGCATTCTCTAGCTCACCCTGGATGGTCCCGCGAGACTCAAGCTGTTGAGCGCAGCCAATTTCACAAAGGCCAGCAAGGAACAACACGGCACTGTCATGGGACACCCCGGAGAAAAAAAGGCTCTCATCCAAACAGGCTGTTGCTTCAGACAGGATGTCACCCTGGAGGTCACCGGTCATCTGAAAGCGGACGGTTCGAACTTTCACCCCTGGCAAGCAGTCGCAACGATGACATCAAGTTGACATGTGCTGCCTGACACAGAGTGTTTTACACAACTCGCCCATTTGTTTCTGAGGAATATGGGGGGCAGTCCCCTTTCAACCCACAAATAAGCGCATCTAAAAAATGTCAAGCAGAAGCGCTCCAATCTATCGCTTTGGAAAAGAAACAAGCAAGGACCAGCAGGAAAGCCGCGGGCGTTGTAAAACAAATTCACCGACCAAAATATGGGATCCCCAGGTGAACCACTGTTCAAACTGCCCTGGCTGTTTGTGGGAAATTGAGAGTACTGTGAATGGACGAAATCCAGCACCTGGAAGCCATGAGTCAAACCATCGGCTGGTATTTGCACGGGGAACGGAATCAGAAACCAGGGTTTCTTTGTTCGGTGGGGTGCGAAATGGATTTCGCGAAACCATCCACAGTATGTCCCTCCCAAATAGGCCAGAGGACAACTCCGCACATCTTGACCGAACCTCAAAATCAATCGCAGACCCCCTCCCGGTGCGTAACCACAGATCCCTGCGGGCGTCCCTTGCTCCGAAATCCCTGGCACTGGGAAATCAGAGGAAGCCAAAGGGCGCCAAAGGGGAAAAACGCTTTTCTGAAGCAAACAAGTTAGTTTCCGAAAAGAGAAACCAGAAGCCAAAGAAGAAGAAGAAAATCGCTTGCAGTGCTCCGAATCTAAAGCAAAAGGTCGGAATAGCTTCCAAAAGGGATTCACCAAAGGGAACGCTTCACCAACTCACCCACGCGTTTTGATCCGGTCAAGGGATCAAAGGATTCATTCCCCATGCTCTTCTGCCACCTGTCTCTGAACCCACCATGTTTCCCTGTAGGTCTGTCACAAGAGAACTGGCCTCATTGTTTTACCGTGGTCAAAGTCACCCCCTAAGTGATGGGTTAAAATGATGACCCCTGGAGAAGGACCTCTGAAGCTGGGGAAGCCAGCTGAAGGGCATGGGAACCCGCGGAGTTCGTCCGGCTTGCGTCGTCACTCACTCCGTCGCCCCGCCTGCGGTCCACCGGCAGAAAGCTCGGCCGAGCTAAGTTCGGCGCTCAGCCAAGCTAGGCGGCAGGTGGCCCACGTGTGGCGACACCGAGTCCCTTGACAACAACAAAGAACCACCAACGAAACAAAACGAAAGACGACTTGAGCAAATGACCTCTAGAAGTCATACACGTCTGGGAGACGGATGCCTCAACCACTCACTCACTCACTCACTCACTTCCCATCCAGTGGATGGTGGCCAACAAAAGCGGCTTGTTGGTTGCCACCGGTCCCAAAAAGTTTCTAGTCCGGAAACTCAGTGCGAGTCAAAGTGGGACCCCCCGAAACTGGCGGCTTTCCAAAAATGGCCTCTCTTTTAATATTCCCCCCCCCCCCAAAAAAGAGACAAGACCAAGAAAAGGAACCAGAACCCACCTTGTGTAGAGGTCCCGCAAAGCTGGGGGATCCTTTTGTTGGCCCCCCCAAAATGATGGCTTGGGGGTTCCATGTTGATACCGATTTGCAACCTGAATGTTGGCCATGCCCTTCGATACCCTCTACCCCTTCAGTTTCCTAAGCTTGAAAAGCGCATGTGAGTCGCCCTTCTGGCGTCTAGATCCTGATGAAACCCGAAGACGAGCTGGGGGTTGGGGACACTCCCAAAGGATCCATAGGAAGCTTCGACGAGTGTACTCGTATAGCGTTTGAGTGGAAGCCACAGGGAAAACAAAACCCATAAAATTGCGGTACCCTCTCCAATCCTCAGGGGAAATGGAAGGGAGCGGTGGCTGAAGAGAATTAGGAAGCAACCTGTTCCATGCGACAAACACATCATGTCCCTGCAGATGTCCCCCAATATTTCCCCTTTGGGTAAATACCCCCGGTGTCGATTGTCGATTCCCCGGTTCTTGTGACGGAAATCTGGGAGCAGCCCAAGAAAACGCTTCTCTGCTTCCCAGCCGCCGAAAGCGCGCAGCCCAGATTTTTCAAGCCCTGCGGCGGTACCTCCAATGCTTCTGTATATAACCATGGGCCGTGGACAATATTGTTTGTTCCCCTCAAGGGTGTGGGAAATTGGGGTGCCCCTGGCCATGTTTGTTCTTCCCACACCCACAATCTAAGAAGGAGACCGCCAATAAATATAGTAAGTGGCTACGCGATTCTTCAAATACGTGATATGATATTATGTCTATATATGATGTAAATCATGTACAGCTTTACGCAGCTGCCGAATAGCCACTGCATGGTTTCGTAATTTGGGAATCCCCAACCCCCCAACCTCAGGAGTTTTGCTCACCGTTGAACAGCCGCTGGGTGGCGCTCGACACCCCCCCCCCCCCCCACGCCTTCCTTTTTTCCCCCTACAAAAGGCGCGCTCCGAATCTCTGGCCTGGCGTTCTCGCGGGAAAAGGCCAGGTCAAAAGGAAAAAGCCCCAGCTCGGCCGGGGCACTTTGCCCTCGCAACGAGCCGGGGGAAAGGCGGGCATCAGGTTGCAGCCTTCAGAGCCTTGGCCACGTCCTCGCGAGGACGTGGTGATGGGGAGCACCCGGGCAGCCGGGTTTACCTTTCCAGCCTGGAGCACCCAAATGCCTTGGAGACAACACCCCCCCCCCCCATTTTTGACACATAAGATTCTGCGTGTATACATGGGGGTAAGCCAGGCATCAGCAAGCCGTGTCAGGTTGCTGGCTGAGGGGCTTGTCGAGAAATCTTTGACCTCTGCCCACCACATGCAAGAAGAGTCCCCCTTGAGAGCTTTCCCAAAAATCCAGCTGAACCCGCCCAGTCCTGGAAGTAGGCACTCCAGATGCCGCCAAATCAACCAAGGTAGGAGTTCCATTCAGAGAGGAGCCAGTCCCATGTCTGCGTTTCTGGGCCCTCTGGGCTGGCCTCGGATCCCCCACTAAACATGACTAACCTTTAGTGGGTGAAATACGAACACCCACCCCAAAAGCAGCTCGAAAGCTGAGGAACCGGGCGATTCGCTGGTACCGCCAAGATTTGAGAAAGCCCCCCCGCATTTCCAGAAAACCTGCTTCTTCTTTTTTTTTTGGGGGGGGGGGGGAAATCGCTCCCTTTAAAAGGAACCTCCCGAATGACGTAAAAATCCTAAGCCAGCCAAACCCTAAACGCCAAGCCAAGCCCAAGGCTAAGCCAACCCCAAGCCCACCCCAAGCACTGAACCATCCCACCCGAAACCCACCCCCAAACCCACCCCACTAATCCAGCCCTAAAGCCTCTAAGCAAACTTCAATCCAACTCTGAACCAACTCTAATCCACCCCACTCATCCAACCCTAGCCAAGCCTCCTTTTTGAAAAACACCCAAATGACATAAACCCTACTAAGTTACTCAGCCAACCAACCAGCCAGCCCTTCCGCTGCCCCCCTGGCGCCTCCGCCTCCTCCACGGTGTAGCCCACGATGCCGCCCTGGGACCGCACCATCTCCAAAACCGCGGCCTACGGAGTCGGAGTCCGGTTTCTCCCGAGCAAAACATGTCCGCCAACTCCCCAGCTAACACAAGTGGCCAAATCATCATGAGCATTCTCTTACGATCATACTGTGGATGGTTGCGAAATCCATTTTGCACCACTCCGGCACCATGGTTGAGACCAGTACTTGTTGGTATGTACGTTGGGGAATCGAATCAGAAACCAGGGTTTCTTAGGTGGTGCGAAATGCATTTCGTCCATCCACAGTAGGTGTCCTTGTTAGGGGAAAGAGATGGCCCTGGTAGATGATTAAACCACCAGGGAAACCAGAAATCGCCATCTACTTTTTCCACCAACACAACCAATAAGGACGCCTATGCCCGAGCCCCACAGCAATTCCCGCCTGCCAAAGCGGGTCCCGTTGTTGGGGGGAAATAGACGGGGATGTTTGCACCGAAAGAGGAATCCACCGGACAAATAAGCTCAGGTGATATCCCCAACAGCATGCAGTGCTCTCTTGAGTGCCTGGTGGAACCCTGGTGGAACCCTGGTGGAACCCTGGTGGAACCCTGGTGGAACCCTCGTGGAACCTTACCTCAGAGCCGCCCCGGACCACCGGAGCCTATCTGGGCTGAGACCCCAAAGCTTTCAGCTGTTGGGGAAAACACCTATGGGCTGTCCGTTTACTGATCCCCTGCTAAAAGTGACGAACGTTTAGTGGGTGATTTACAAAAACCCAACCACCAAACCACCTGAAAAGAGCTCAAAAACTGAGCAACCGGATGGTTGAACCGCCAAGTTTTTAATGGTCCAGGGTTGGTTTAGGGCTGCTTTAGGCTTGGTTGAGGGTGGTTTGCGGTCTGTTTCGGGTTGGTTTAAGGTTGGCTTGGGGCTGGTTTAGGGTTGGTGTAGGGCGTTTCCGCCGGCCTTGAACTGCGGGAAGTAGCTCCCGGTCGCATCCTCGGATCGGCTCAGGCGATTTTGGGGCGCAGAATGGGACGCAGTCACCTAACATGCCCTGGTTTCCGTTTGGCTTCCCGTTGAATATCAAAAGAATGTCCAGCAAATTGAGAAAGAAACAACCACTGATGACCAGGCATGTTGTTGCTGTGGAGAAGGGATCCCCATCCCCATGACTACATATATATATATATATTGTCAGTTTGAAGTGGCCAAGGGGTGAACCTCTTTCCAAGAATCACGGGAGGGATTTGGAAGGCAACCCTCACCCAGCTGACTTGGGGTTCCTTCGGCGGTTTTCGGCGGTTTTCGGCGGTTTTCGGCCGGCTCTGGAGGTGAGGTGGGGTGGCTGTCGGGGTACCTAGTCTTATTTCTTTTCCCGGGGAACACCTCAGCACCAGGAACTAGCAGCTGCTTAGAAGGGCTTCTTGGGGTGCGAGAACGTTTTTCTTTTTGTTTCTGGGGGTAAGAGCGCTTCTGTCTTTCCGGGGTTCGGCGCACAAGTACCACTGGATGTCAAAATCCAAACTGTTGTTTACGTTCCTGGATATCCCCATAAGACAGGCATCCTCAATTTTCAATTTGTGGTTTCGATTGGTGGCTTGTGAAACTTGAACCCTAAATTACTTTGGGGATGTCACTCCCCCAGTCTCAAAACCACCAATCCAAGCGACCAATTGAGGGAAACACCTGACATTCTGCAGCCAAACTCGCTTTGAACACTCCGAATCGGGGATGGTGCTTTCTTCTTCTTCTTTTTCCGGGGCCTTCCATTTTGGCTGTGGGTCAAAAATATGTACCCAAAATGGAACCCTGGTGAATGGAAACTTGGACCCACACCCACACCCATTTGGCCATGGGTCAAAATCCAAATCGTACCCCCAGTGAACATCCAAATCTCCACTAAAATAGACTAAAATGGTGAATTCACCTACCAACCAAAATGGGATCCCAAAACGGTTTTGACAACCACACCCATTTCGCATTCCATCGAAGCCGCGAGCAACATGTTGCCTCCGCAGTCCAAGCGGCCGCCACCAGGACGCACTCGTAGCCGCGGTCGTTGGCTTCCCTCATGGTGGTGTTGACGCAGACCTACGGAACAGCTTCGGATCAAACTAAGTTGGCCAAAACAGGCCAAAAAAGAGATCAACAAAAAGGCAAGGGAGGTTTTGGTGTTGAATCTCCCAATACAAAAGGTCCCCAATTGTTTTAACTTCTATGTGTATATATATATATACAAATACCCACTCCCCAACATGTGCCTGGAGTATTTTCTAATTCCATGTTGAAGGGTCTGCATGGATGCCGAAAGATCCCCTCTCGGTTTCCTTTTGGACTAACAAGGTGGGGTATCTAACGCCCAGCTGCAAGTTCTATTCCCCAAAAGCAAAGGGCCAACATGGATTGTTTCTCCGCTCGTTTTCCCCCGTTCCCTGAGCTCGCCGGATCTTTTTTCCAGAAGTAGCACCCCGGATGTGTTGTCCGGACTTTGCTGTTCAAAAGCCCCGGGGCTAAAGAGCTGCCTTTGCTGAATTGGGAATCCACTGGGTAGGGGGCGCAAGATGGAGGCACTGCAGAACGGGTGGGTCATGGTGGGCCCTGATAAACCTTTATAGTGGTCGTCTTCCCATAGGATTGATGACCTTCCAATCAACCCAAGTAAAGATGCCTTTTGACATTTTGTGGTTCTGAGGCTAGCATGAGCAAGGCCAACACTAGGGACCATTAAGGGAGAAACGGACTATACACTGCCAGTGACTTCGTCTGTTGCTTGGCATGACCAGGGGAAAAAAAAAAAAAACGAGGACTTTGGGGAAAATTGTGCTCTGCAAACCCACCCCCATGTGAGTCAAAATCAAAACCCAGTATTAAGATGGTCTGCCCAGAACCATGTAGAGAATTAAGAAGGCGGCCGCAGCTATTTCTGGCTGGGACCGCCCCTTACTAACCTTCGTCTACCCGAGTTTCTATTGTGGCTCATGTAGAGATTCAGCGCGGGCTGATTTTTGTCTACGCTCGGCGCGCCTCAGTGGTCACTCCGCAGAAGATCAAATGGCTGATGCCCTTCTCCCGGAGGATCTCGTGCAGACCCGTCATGAAGAAGCCCCCTTTGCCTGCCGACCCAGGGATTGATTTTGAATCCCCAGAGGCTAGGGCCCTCAAACATCCAGGTTTTCAGACCCCCAAACACCTCGGGTCTTCTATTTGAAAGCCCCAGGAGCCTCCTTTCCATCAACTAGGGGAGGAAAGCTCATCAAATGATTCAGAGGCGGCTCAACTGGAAGCTCCTGGCCCGCCAGATTGTCTCTAAGCATCCCCCTCATCCAAGCAGCCGGCTACAGGCAAGAACCGAAGGAGACTGGCCAAGTGGCAAAAAGAAACGGTATGTTGCGAGTATTTAGCTCGCTTCCTGGCTTCCAGCGATCTGCGGCTGCGATGGCTCAACTTCGACCTCGACTTTGACAGCCGCGCCTGGCTTTGCGACCACGATCTCCCCGTCCTTGGCCAAGGCGTGCTTGATGAAAAGAGAAAGAGAGCTTCGCGACTTCCATTTGCTTAAGCCGGAAACATATTACATATGTCCAGTAGTGATGAATTCCCTGGGAAACCAACAAGAAAAAATAAGCAAAAATATACTTTACTTAAGCAAATGGGAGACGAGCTGGTCTGGCCACAACTTCCTGCAACCTGACTCTCCCATGTCGATGAACGGGTTGTTAAGCTCCGGGCAAACTGTCAATCCGCAGGAGTGCAAATACTGCAACTACAGTCCCTTCCGAAAACAAATATGGCATCTGACCCTGGAATGCGACTTTCCTCTGACAGAAACCCTCTTTCATGTTTCAGGTTTACTCTTAGGGAGAAATTGTAAGTGGGTGTCCCTTCCTCAACGTGGTGGGTTCCGCTTGGTGGCTTCGGCTAAAGGACAGGACTTGGATCCATTTGAGGTGTCGGACCAACCCGAAACATCATTCCCCTCCGAATCAATCTGAAAACCGAAAAGGGGATTTGAATGGGAGCAAAGTAGTCCTAAAGAGGGCAGCCTGTCCCTTTTGAGGCCTGCACCATTTCACCTGTTGCCGACCTGCTGGTTTATCCTCCTTGGTAAATAGGACAATGGCAATCCCTCTCCCCAAAAAAAAACAAAAACTCTACAACCTTAAAACCACACGCCCAACAAAACACGTACATTGACAGTGGTGCCTCGCTATGTCGCCTTTGCAAGCGCCGTCCCAGAGTCAGGGTGTTGGGGATGAACCACTTAGGGTTTTAGGGTTTAGGGTTTATGGTTTAGAGGGTTTAGGGTTTAGGGTTTAGGGTCTGGGAACCCCAGATGAAGGAAACCACCAGTTGGAAAACGCTTTTTTCTAGGTTGGTCATGAGCCGTTTCTCATTCCCTGCTGAGAACCAGCAAGCCAGGTGTTGAAGCCTCAGCTTTGCCCGCGGCACCACATCCTCTGAAGACTGGGAGCTGGCCCGAGAAACAAAAATGGGACAGAAACACGAGAAACAAAACAAAGAAGAAAAAAAAGAAGAAACAAACACATGGGACAGAAACCAACATGCCGCAGCTTGCAACCCAAACCAACCAAAAAGTTCATGGGCCAGGCCGGAGGCCCGGGTTACCCTTGTGCGCCCTGAAGTGCCACCTGCCGGGTTCGGGGGCTATATACTTCCCCTTTCAACATCGCCAAAAGGGGGGGCTCCCTCAAGATTGATCCCACATGCTCCAAAAACAAATCAGAATCAAAGAAAACGCGTCTTTGTGCTTCCATCTTTCGTTGAACAAAAAGGGGCCAAAGGCGAAACATGTTGGAAGCACCCAACAGCCCACGTGGGGCTTCGAAACAGCCAAACCCCGCTGAGCTGCCAACCCGCACACGCCCCAAAGCAAGGAGCCCAAGCTGAGTCGAGGAGCAATTGGCTTGGCCTCCTCCATGAACTCATTGCCCTTGGACCCGTCCACCAGCAGTCGGCCCATGCCCTCCACCAGCACCTCATGGTGAGCTCTTCTTGCGATCGCTGCGAGAGAGATGCCGGGGGAAAAAGGAAATGGCGCATGGCCGACCTAGAAAAACCATCCAACTGTGTGGTTTCTTTTATTCGGGAGTCCCAAAACGGTTCTTTCAACCACGTTCTCTACCAGCAAGTTGTTGGTTTTTTTGTTTGGGGGGGAAGTGGGACCTGGCCCGTTTGCTTGTCAGGTTTGGCAGTTTACAGAAACCAGAGAGAAACCCAAGCCTCTCCTTTTCTTGTGGGGTTGTCCTCAACCAAAATCTTTGGGGTGTGGCTCGTCACAAAATCGGGGACCACAAGAAATACACTTGGCTCCTCTGTTTTGGCAAAATCCCAAAGGGTGTCCGACTTTTTGGTACTAGCAAAAAAGGAAGCTTTGCCCAGCCCACCCCCCCCCCCCACCCCACCCCACCCCACCCAAAAAAAAGAGTTCCGTTTGGTGTCCCCTTTTTGCCACAGTAAACAGGGAACCAACTCCGAAAACACACACACACACAAACAAACCTATGGTTGTGGAAGTTCGGTCTCTCTCTCTCTCTCTCTCTCTCTCACTCTCACTCTCTCTCTCTCTCTCTCACTGGGGCTTCCAACATGATTTGGTGTTTCAAGTAAGGTTTCATGTGGGAAGTTCTCCCTGAGACGTGTCTTCGATGGCTTCCCACAACTTCACTGAAAACGAGATTCGAAGCCTTGGCCACTCACAGAAAATACGCCTGCAACCTTTGGACGAAATCCGATGCCGCCGATCGGCACCACTTGAAATCGGCGGCTCGTCCCACGCATGGGGGGCATCTTCTACAGATGCGAAGTGGATTTCTGCCATCCAGCTTATAGCCATGGATATAAGAGGACAGGGTTAAACATCATCCAAGTGGCGCCAAAAAAAAAGAAGAGTTTTCCCGCACACCGGGTTCCCCAGTTATACAGGGATCCTTACATTATACACCTGAACATTGCAACTTGTAAATGGTGGTGTCCCTTTCTTTTGGTGTTGAAACAGCCACATGTTTCAAATGGTGGCAACATGGGTCGATCCTTTAAGGAGCCCTGGAACATATGGTTCCTTCAGTCCCGTTTTTCTTTCTTCTTCGGCATCTTGATTACGCCCCTCACCTCGCTGAGCCCAGTTCTCGCCTTGTAAATGGTGGTTTCCCTTTGTTTTGGTGGAAAAAGCCATGTTTCAAATGGTTGCAAAATGGAGATCTTTTAAGGAGCCCTGCAACATATGGTTCCTTCAGTCCCGTTTTTTTCTTCTTCGGCACCTCGCTGAGCCCAGTTAGAACCACACCGCTCGCATCTGCCAGCGCTCGCTCTTGCGCCCCGCCTCGCCGATGCGCTTCCCCTCTGGAGGGCACCTGGGTCCGTCCAACTTCATCGCCTGAGTGCCGTAGGTCGAGCCGAAGGCAGGGGGCTGGGCGGAGAAAATGGGGCGGGGGGGCGGGGGGGGGGGGGGGGACTTGCTGTCCCCATTTAAAGGGGGCCATTTCAAGGGGCGAAAGGGGGGGAGGGAGGGGTTGCTAGGAGCAGCTCTTGGCGGTTTTGGGAGGCTTTGGCAGGTTTTGAGAGGTTGCTTTGGCTTTGGTTCTGGAATTTGGCCCATCAAAAAGGCGCTGGCGCTCGACCGAAAAAACACACACACACCCTCTCGCAGGGATCGAATTCCTGCGAGCCCAAAGAGATGCTGGGCCTTGCGTGAGCCCAGGGTGATTTGCACCACGCCAGGCGGTTCGGAAAAGCAGAAAGTTTCGTGCTGCTCACGGTCTTCAAACGACCAAAAAAAAAAAGAGAGAACTCTCCTCGAAGAGAAAATTCCATGGATGGGGTGTATCTGGCGCTGCGCCAGCTTGTGTTGCGCCAACCTGGCCGAACAAAGCCCAGAAGAGTAGAGCCCTCTCTTGCGGTCCAGGTACCACAGCCATCCACTGGGAATCTGCTGGGAGTTGCCATGCCCGAGAATCAAAGAGCCCGAAGTCAAGGCTCGCCAAATAGGAGCTTCGCGCCTTTCGTCCTTTTTGTGTTTGAGAAGTTGTCCGTACTGCGGGGCAAGGCTGATTCATCTCGAAAACCGGGCAGCCTTCAGAACTTGTGCTTTTTGGTTTTGGCTGATTCATCTCAAAAACAAGGGAACCCTTCAGTTGTTTTTTGGTTTTTGGTCCTTTTTTTTCGTTTTGCTTCTCTTCGCCCATCCTTCTTTTGGGAGAACCGAACCCTCAAGGCGAGTACCTCAGGTCCCGGCGCAGCAGTCCCGCAGGTCCTCCCGGTGTGCCTGGCTCACGAGTGAGAACCCCTCACAATACAATGGATATGTGCCTTTGCAAATAGGGGGATACCAATCTGAGAGTAGAACACTCATTCTGTGTATGTATATCAATTTATCTATATATTATATACATACATATATATATATATACAGTTATATACATATATGTCCTGAAGGCTGGTATCATGGAGAGAGGAAAATGGATGGACAGGAGTCGACTTCTCTTGGCTTCTCTGACATGGACTTGCTTGGGAAGCGAGAAGCAGCAAATGCAGCCATCATCTATCTCTTCTACCTCCATGGTCTCGCGGAAGAATCCAAATGAGGAAGATATGGCCATGGATCAAAAGCCCGTACCCCCAGTGAACATCCCAATCCCCACTCAAATGGACTAAAATGGGTGGTGCACCTACCCCAAAATGGTACCACTGGTTTTGACCCACAGCCATATAGTGATAGAAAGGGAATAGACATGAGCCAACATGTGAGTCGCAAAGCATTCTCAATCTCGTTTTCACGAAAAATCAAGCATTGCAACACAGATCCTGAATAGATCATGTAATGTAAACGCGATTTCTAAGCCTATCTGCTGGAGGCCTGTAATATCACCAGCTTGACAAAAAAGTCCCCAGAGCCCAATGGGAAACCATCCGAAGTTCAGCGTCTGCGGGGAGAAAGCCTGGCTACACCCAAAACACACACACCGTTTTGCTGGGCTGTAACCTTCAGTGGGTCAAATGGAACCCCCACTAAGCCCTAAAACCCTAAAAACCAAAAAGCAAAAAACAAAAAGCCTGAGTGGACCGGACTAAGCCCCAAAACCCCAAAAAACTAAAAAACCGGATGAGTAGACCTGGAACCGCCGAGTTTTTGTCGCCGCAGAACTCCACCCATTTCCGGTCGAACGCCGCCTCCTTGGTGTGCACCACGGTGATCTTGGCACTTCTCGCCGCCGCCAGCAGAGTGGCGGCACCGGGCAGGCACTCCTGTCGAATCGACCGGTCGCTGGAGATTCAAATGGCTGGTGGCGAAAAAACCCGGTACCCAAATGGGTTGCCCGGGTAAGTGGAAACATGGACCAAAACGTGCGGGGACCCCTCCTGTTTGATTTTGTCGGCCATACCCAACCGGGTGTGTGTCAAGCTGGCTCAACTTTTCTGGGGCTGGCTTGAGTAGCTTTGGTAGCACCCTCCTGTATCCTTTCTGTTCCCTGCAAATTTGGGCCTCAGATTATACTGGATGTTGGAACCTCCTTGGAGTATCCTTTGTAAACGGTAAGACATGTTACACCGTTTGCACCCGCCTTTTGGCTTCCCTTTGAAATTGCAAACGTCTTACGACCTCGTTGTGGTTCGTGAAGAACCTCGTATTTCGTATCGGTAAACCTGACCCCATGCAAATGCTTTGGTGGAAACAGCCGACCGCGTGTGTTGCAAAAAAACTCCTTCTGAGGTACTATTCAAAAGAATGGCCTCGTTGGTGTTTGCTTAATCCAGGGGCGGCCTTAAAAAGCCCCCCTGCAAAGCGCTCGTGTTCACATTTGCGGGTCCCAAAAAAATGCTCAGTGTTCCGAAAACTTTCTGAGAGGCAATGCATGGAAAGCTGGTGGTCCTGCCCTTTTCGGGTGACCCCTGACAATGCTCGACCCAGGGCTCCCTTGGAACATCCCAGACCAACGCTTTAAGCGGGAAATGGATGTTTCTCAAAATGTGCGGACCCTCATATACCCTCAATATTGTTCATCAGACATTCCGGGTGAAAGTTTGGTGTGTGCACAAAATGTGTGCCTTTCATGCTGGTTTTCGCTTGACCCAACCTGATTAGTGTACCAACAAACAGCCACAACCTTTTGCTTAAGTCCCCTGGACCAAAATATGTCCAGTAGTGATAGGTGCTTTTTAAAACCAACCGGGGGAAGCAAGAAAACATTCATTTCAGCAAATGAAAGACAACAATTTCCGGAAACTTTCACCCCGAAATCCCCAAATCCCCTCTCCCTGAGGGGGAACGTAAAAATAATAACTTCAAACAAAGAGAAGCAACTGGAATGTACCGTGGGAATGGGCGGAGTCCAACCCTCGACAAGCAAGTAAACCAAACAAACAAACGAACAAACAGACAAACGACCAACCACCAACCCGCCAGCCCACCAACCCACCAACCCACCAACCCTCCAACCCTCCAACCTTCCAACCCACCAACCCACCAACCCACCCAACCACCAACCCACCAACCCACCAACCCACCAACCCAACCCACCAACCCAACCCACCAACCCAACCCACCAACCCAACCCACCAACCCACCAACCCACCAACCCACCAACCCACCAACCCACCAACCCACCAACCCACCAACCCACCAACCCACCAACCCACCAACCCACCCAACCACCAACCCACCCAACCACCAACCCACCAACCACCAACCCACCAACCCTCCAACCCTCCAACCCACCAACCCACCCAACCACAAACCCACCAACCCACCAACCCACCAACCCACAAACCCACCAACCCACCAACCCACCAACCCACCAACCCACCAACCCACCAACCCACCAACCCAACCACCAACCCACCAACCCACCAACCCACCAACCCACCAACCCACCAACCCACCAACCCACCAACCCACCAACCCACCCAACCACCAACCCACCAACCCACCAACCCACCAACCCACCAACCCACCAACCCACCAACCCACCCAACCACCAACCCACCAACCCACAACCCACCAACCCACCAACCCACCCAACCACCAACCCACCCAACCGCCAACCCACCCAACCACCAACCCACCAACCCACAAACCCACCAACCCACCAACTCACCAACCCGCGCAACCAACCAACCAACCAACCAACCAACCAAACAAACAAACAAACAAACAAACAAACAGACAAACAAACAAACAAACAAACAAACAAACAGACAGACAGACAGACAAACAAACAAACAAAACAACCAAAACAACCAACCAAACAAACAAACAAACAAACGAACAAACAAACAAACAAACAAACAAACAAACAAACAAACAAACAAACAAACAAACAAACAAACAAACAAACAAACAAACAAACAAACAAACAAACAAACAAACAAACCAAACAACCAAACAACCAAACAACCAACCAACCAACCAACCAACCAAACAAACAAACAAACAAACAAACAAACAAAGTAATCAAAAAGAGATCCTTCTGCCCTCCGCCTCTGAGAGCCGAATCGGTGGTTTGGAGCCGAATCGGTGGTTTGGTGGTGTTTACCCTCTCATCATAAAGAAATCCGAGTGCCGTCTCCGCCTCTGAGAGCTTGGTCACATCATTGCCCAGCGCGTGCCCGAAGCCCCCGACCTCCATGAAGTCCTTCCTGAGGTGGTGCGTCGTTTCTGGATGCCGACTTGGTCCTGGTTTAAAGGTGTTTTTCCAGGTTGCACCTTCCCTACATAGGTGTCCTTTTAGGGGAGACAGATGGCCCTGGTAGATGATTAAACCACCAGTTTTCTACCAAGACAACCAAAAAGGACACCTCTTGGTTGCTGTTGACCCCTCTGCAAAAAGTGAATATCTTTCTGGAGGTTTAGTCCGGAAAACCCCTTTATTTCTGAAAAAGCTAAAGTTCCAACCCAATAGCAGTCAAGAAGGGAAACCGCCAAGAAATACCAACTGGTCACCCAGTCTTTGTTTCAAACAAATCCTGTGATAGGGTTGGGTTTCCGGAGAAATTCTACAGGCAAACAGCTGACTTAGGGCTTGGGGCCATTTCCTGCAGATGTTCCTGTAACCAAACCTTTGAAACTTGTCCTGGTTTAACAGGGACACCGACCAGAAATTCTCGAGGATACCTCACTTGCAACCCTGCTTTCGTGTTGAACCACACGCCCGGTTCTGCAAAAGAGAGAAAGGTGGGGCAAAATATGACCACTAGATGAACCAAAAGAAGGTTTTGTTCAATTGTGTCTCATTTGAACAGGGATTGGCCCAATTTTTAATTTTGGTCCAACTGCAACTGACCACTTCGATGCTTACTGCCAAGCAAGATGAAACCAACAAAAGCCATTCTGAGGTGATTAAACCCCGTTTTTTCTGGGAAACCCCAGAGAGCGGCAGACGGTGGGGAGTTGACCAAACACAACTGCAGACTTTTTGTGGACTCCCGTTTGGTGCCAACCAATAGATACCCGCTGAAGGGTCAACCTATGTTGAAAGGCACCGGGCCTTGAGACCCTTTCTAAACTCTTGCTCTTTGCTGGTTCATCAATATCGTCAAAGGATGGTCCAACGGAAGAGCCGTCACAAGAGTGGTTGTTTGGCAATTTGAACCGAAATCTTGCCGGTTCTATTCTAAGATCCCCAAAAGGATGATGAGCGTCCGGCCTTTGCCCCCGTCTCACGTTTGGCTCATTCCACACCAGGAGAGGGTTTTCAAGAGGGGAGAAAGGGAGAAGAACACAATCTTTAAGGATCCCCTGCTTTGAGGCAACACCTCTGGAAATTGAAGCTTGTGCGCCGCAATCGCCGGAAGGAAAACTAAAAACAAAACAAAAACTCGGCATCGTAGCCTTCGCAGGGGCCAAAAACCAAAACTGCAAGCCCATGGTCCAACTCCCCAGAAATTTGGCAACATCTCACTTCAAACTCCCCAAGCACATCCCCACACCCTGGTCTCTTCTTGGTTTTTGCTTGGTCATTTGGGTGTGGCTCAAAATCAACAAGCCAGGGTTACGCAGATTTTAGTCTTTGGTTCCATTTAGCAAGGGCCCACTTTGGTACATGCTTTTGAGCCACAGCCATTTGTGTCTCTCGGCCGGACGCCAATGAGACGCCGGGCCTTCGGCGTTCGCTCGGCCGGGGGGCTGGAAGTCGATGCAGACCAAAGCGGTGGACTTCAGCGGCAGCGTCACGGGCCTCGGCAGTGGAGCGCAAAGCGAGCGCGGTGGGCGTGCGGCTGGGGCGAAGCGAGGTTGTGTTGCTGAGGTGAGAGAAAAACATGGAGATGCTTGGGCCATTGTCCCCCAAATACCTATTTTTAGAGTGTTTTGTGTGCTTTATGTTTGGGCCAGTTTCCCCCCAGTTACTCTTGTGAGTGTTCTCTGGGTGTGGTTCAAAAAGGGGAAACCAAAAGATCTGATTTGCGGGCCCCCGAGGGGTTATGAGGGTTCCCCATCTTTGGAAGACCATGATTGTTGGAAACAGGCGGTGACCGAAACGACTGATGTTGCTTGTGTTTGCCTTTCTAGGCTTATTACAGCTGGTTGCAAGCCCCGAACATCCTCCCTCTTTCGGCCCAAAAAAGGCTGAAGGAGAATTGGAGAACCCGCCTGAGTCCCAATCAAACAGGCTAAGCCCATGGTGAAGCCTCAGAAATTTGCCCTTGCCGCCTCTTGCGGTTTGGACCTTCCCCTATGAACCTTCATCGCCCCACGGGTTGTACTTGTGGTTCAGAAGTCCTTTCGGAAAAGAAAATTCGGGTCATGCTCGGTCCCTAAAATGCCCCAACCCAATGAAAACCAGCTTCTGAACAGCCCCTAAAGTTGGCAGTTTGCCTTTTGGTCTCCTTTTGAACCATCCCAGCAAGGGTGCCCTTGAAGAGGCACATACACAACACCTGTATCCCTCTGCCTCATCTTGCTGGTGCTCAGCAGGGAATGAGGGAATGACCCTTATGAACCATGTCTTGAGGGGAGGCCCAGGTTCATTCCCTCATTCCGAGCACCAGCAAGTCATTTACCCCTCAACTACCGCTTTGGGAAATTCTCCTTTGAAGGCAAGGACCAACGTTTCCCAAGTGTTCGCTACCTTTTGTCTCCATTTAGGTGCCAAAACTGCTCTGTGGCTTTCTCTTGCACCAACTGTAAAGACCTCAAGCCAACCCCCAAACCCACCCCACACCAACGCCAACAAGGTCCAAATCAACGACATTGTGCTCACCATCGGCAACCCAGTTTTTCTGCAAAGGCAAAGGACTTTTGCTTATTCTCAAGGCCCAAGAAGCCAGTTTTTGGCCTGAGGCTTTCTGCTTACGACCGGTGCCCCGTAGAAGCTTGTTGCTTGGGGAGGCAGTCTGGCATTTCTGACAGGAAACATGTCGTCTTGGCCTTTGTTTCTCCCATCAAGGAACATGATGTCTAGGGCCCTCTTTTGACAACCAGTCATTTCGGCCAACCCTTGGAGTGCTTCGGCAAAAGCCTCGAGCATAAGATGAAGAAACAAATCTTTCTGCTGGCAACCCCCAAACCCGCCAACCCCAAGCCAACCCCCAAGCCAACCCCCAAACCAACCCAACGCCCAAACCACAACCCCCCCCCAACCCAAACCAACTCACCCCAAACCAACCCCCCAAACCAGCTTCCCAAACCACCCCTCAAACCAACACCGCCGCCCCCAAGCCAACCCCCAAACCACAGCACCCCGCCCACCCAAACCACAACCTCTCGCCCCAGTGGCTTCGGCAGCGCTTCCAGCTCGGCTTTGGGGCCCTTGGCCGAGGCCGCCGCCGCAAAATTGGGCTCTGGGTCCTTGGCGAATGGGTGGGTGCAGGTGGGAGGGCAGGTGGGTTGGTGGGTGGGGTGGGCAGGGGGGTGGGCAGGGGGGTGGGTGGGGGGGTGGGTGGAGTGGGCAGGTGCGTGGGTGGGCAGGTGGGAGAACGGCTTCCTTCCAAATACTTGGAGGGGGAGAAACCAAAGGTCGAAAACAGAAACATCTATCCAAATCTTCCGTCTCAGGCGTTGAGAGGATGCAAGCCATGTCGTACGTCCAACATTGTCATGGCTTCCATCCGAATATCATGCAGTTGGTCCTGTTGGGTCAAAGCAGGCAAGGGTCCTTTGACCTTTGCACGGAAAAGCCGAATTTGCGAAACAGAAGATCCTTTTGGGGCCTTAGACCATGAGTGAGTTGGGTGAGGGGTGGGCCATTTCCCTTCTTTGGGGGAGCCAAAGAAAAGTGAAGGTTGCAGTTGGGCGGTACAACTCGAACCCAGTATGATTTACTCATCCCCGTTGCCCCACAGAAAAGACATTGCGCCTACTTTCCCCTCGGTGTGCCGAAACGTCGAGCCAAGGGCGGGGTTTGGTTCCACCCCACCCTCCTTGGTTCCACCCTCCATCGGAGGGGTTTCAAGAATCTCAGAAGGCGGGGTTGCTTTTTTTTTGATCTTCATTTAGTTGCTTACTTGCTTGTTATATTTATTCTACTTACTTGATTTATTTGATCATTTATGTATATGTTTATGAATCCAGGTATTTGATGATGAATGTCTTTATTTAGATTCTAGATGCTTGGTTGGGTGGCTTTGGTTGATTGAGACAGTTGGTTGGTCCGACTTTGTTGGAGTTGGATGTATGAGGCATTCTCGGGCACTTGTGTATGTGCGCGCCCCTAGTTGCCCTGTGGACCGCACACCACAGGGAAGCTGTTTTGAATAAGTCCAAATGGGTATGAATCTTAACTAGGGACCCTTTGGTGGAAATCATTTAGGTGGGGATTCGTGTCCACCAACCACTTTTGACGTGGTTCCCTATTAAAATTCATGGCCAAATGGTGTGACGCTTGAAGCCAAGCAATGTCAACTCTAAAGCAATCAACCTAGCACATTTACGGGGAACAAAGAAAAGCGAGTATGTGGTTTCAAATCATCACCCTGTGTGCCGCACATTGTGGACTCCGGATTTGTGGTTCGTTTCTCAGTGTCCGGATTTGTTTATGGTTTATTCGGGAAAACATGGGGACGAGCTCAAAGTCTCAACCACTCTCGACCAGGGGGGCAGAACCCTACATTGTCCAAGTCGTCTTCTGGAGACGACGTTGACATTGCAAACATTGACCTTCTCCCATACATGTCCATTGGATTTCCTCTCCCCTAGATTTGCCATGGATTCCCCATGGATTCCCCATGGTCCCCATGGTCCCCATGGTCCCCATATTCCCATGAAAACCCAACTTGGGTTTTCCTCGCGCCGCTTCCCCCCAAACCCGCCACACCGCCGAGCCGAGCCCAGCCCGCGCCTCCTTCGTCTGCTTCGCCGCCGCGCCCGCGGGGCTCGCGGCCGGCCGCTTCTTCGGCGCCATGGCGTCGCGTCGCTCTCCGCGGTTTGCGTCCCACGGCCCGCGGCTCGGGGGAAACGCGGCGGGCGGAAAACGGCCGTGAACGGGGCCCGGCAGGGAAGGTCCGCGAGTCTCGCGCCACGAAATGAAGCCATGGTTGAAACCATAACGTTTGTTGATATTTATATATTCATGGGGGGGGGACTCATTCCAGGTTGGTGCGCGATGTTGTCCATCCACAGTAGCAGCCTCGGCCAGACTGCCACTGCCTGCCGCCTGCCGCCAATCCGCTTAAAGGTCATAAGTCGTGTCTTGACACATCCACTCCAAAGTCGTGACTTGGGATTACCTGAACAACCTCTCCTGACCGATCCCAGTCCACTCGGGGAAAAAGAGGCTTCAGAGATTGCCACGCAAAACATATATGGCTGTGGCTCAAAAAAACCGGTACCCAAAATGGAACCCTGGGAAGTGGAAACATGGACCAAAACCTGCGGTTTGCCCCTCCTGTTTAATTTTGAGCCACACCCATATATGTGGGCCTTCTTCGCCTCTCCCAACTGCAATGGGCAGGGAATGGTCAGGAAAAGATGCGGGAGGCGTTTTTTCCCCGCGACCACTTTGAGGCCTGGCCCCTGCCAGGATGCTCTCGAGCCTTCTTAAAATAAGGGCGTGTGACGTGTTATTTGCTGGGAATTGTAGAAGGGTATTGCGAAGGGCCCAGGTTTAAGCCGGGGGTATGTGAGTTTAAGCCCCTTGGAGTTTCCCCAATCAAGGAGTGCCACGAATATTGTCAGATTCCAGATGTTCAATGCTCACATAAATCTGGGTAACTTACTACAAAATATGAGAACCCTCAAGTAAGGGACCTTGGTTAGATCGCCGGTTTTGACCCCCGAGGAAAAAAACGGCAAGCTCCTTCGCCCAGCGAGGCCCCAACCCCCGCGACTCGGAGCATTTTGGATCTATAGCCAACTCAAGCGCGGCCAGAGGAGTTGCCTCGGAGCATGAACACCCGTACCCTGCGACCCTTGGACCCTGTTACCCTGGTCCTCTATGCAAACCAATTGGAGGGCCCCTGCCTGGAATCCAGCTGTGTGGACTCGCAATTTTAGGAGAATGGATTGCCAAGGTATCACCGGAAGTCGCCTGGAGGCAGCTATATTTCCTACAACCATGGCATCCAGCAAACCGGCGCAAGTCTCTCCCGCATGTCTTGGAACAACTGGACGGCTCCAAGGCAATCCCAACTCACTCCCGATTTCTTGTGGTTTGACCAACCAACAATCGTGCACATCACACCTCATTTTTGTTCACCACGAAAATGGTCCAAACCATCGAAAAGAGTCCTCCGTGTTGGGGGCGGCATCCAAAAGTTCAAAAAAAGTTCGAAAAAGGAGAAGAAGGGGAGAAGAAAAAAAACAAGGAAGCCCCAGACAAGCTTGTTTGGGAGCGAGCCAAACGAAAGCCCAGAGTTTCACGAGGAGTCCCACACTTTTTGTTTTCTTCTTCCAGTGCTGCCCAAAGCGCTCTCGCTGGAGCTGCTCTTGCCTGGGACATCGGCGCCCGGGGCATGCCGAAAACTCGGTAGTTTTCAGAACTCGGCCCAGTTGAGAAGAACGCATGTGGATGTCTTTTCTTACTTAAAGGGCAGGGTGCGTCAGGTTTTTGTGGTTAGTAAGCCTGGTTATAACCTAGTTACGAGACTTGTAACCATGCTAAGTGGGTGATAGCCATGCTTACTAACCACTTACCAAGTACCTTGCCCCTTTAAGTATGGTGTCAAAGGGAAATCAACCGGACACCACCCATTGCGGGAGTTACCCTTTGAGATAAACCCAAATTGTGTCATATAGGAAACACCCCTGGTTGTGTGGGTGTGTGCGTGTCTAAATAGAACCCTGCATACTGGCGGTTGCTCTTTTTAGCTTCCCTTTGAACCAACCCGTCCCAACCTGATGGACACGCAACTTCCCAATCAAGTAGCAGCCAAGTCGACCTGAAAGAAAAAGGAGCTGCGAACTCTGAAATGAAGTCCAGCACCTGACATAAAAAATCGGATTCCCGGCAAAGGACCTTCATCATGGGTAAGCTCTTTTCTACCATCATAAAATGAGTCAAGGGCAAAAATACAACTTGGTATCAAAATTTGACCCAGGAAAGTTCTTGCACTTAGAGGGTTTATCAAAATTACGTTTGGAGGGGTGTTTCCATTTGAGACAACGTTTAGATGGTACTTTCAAGGATGTCACTTTAATCGACCCAGTATCATGGTGCGCATTTGTCTCCCAGCGGCGCTTGCGCTTCTTCTTGGCCTTGCGGTTCTCTTTGCCCTTCGGCTCCTGACAAATTTGCGAGGAAAAACGGCCGTGGCTCAAAAAGATGTCAAAAATAGGTACCCAAAATGGAACCCTGGTAAGAGGAAACATAGACTAAAACCTCCGGTCCAATTCCAGGTGGTTCAATTTTGACCCATACCCATGTACTAAAATCCCCCCTTGGCAATGGAAAGAATGACTAAAACCTGCGAAACCCGAAGTCTTTAATTTTGAGCCGCACCCATATGATTCTTGGGGGACCCGAAATGGACGGCTCACTCGCAAGCTCGACCTGCTCCTTCCACTACAACGTCACCACAACAAAGGAAACCAATACCATCTGGCACAGGAATTAACGATTTCTAACAAAATCGTGGACACCCCACAAGTTATTTGAGGAACCCCGAAAATGCAAAGCTAAGAGAGCCAAACAAAGCACCGCCAAACAAAACCAACCTTCCGGTCTCGCGAGCGGCCCGCTCCTTCCGCGCATCCCGGCTGCGGCTGCGGCTGCGGTCCCTGGCAAGGGCATCGAGCTGCCGATCGGGCGGATTGGCAAAAAAGAAGTCAATACTCTTTAGCAGCAAGCTCGTCCAACCCCAAAAAGTGAGAAGAAGGCCCACAAAAGTTGGGAGAGCTTGGAATTCCCAAAGTGGAAGAGGGAACCTCTCGGGAGGGATCTTCCTTTACCCCCCCCCTCAACTGTTCTTTGATGCTCTATTTCCTGAAAACAAACCATTTGAGGGCCTTCCACTTCGGGGACAAAATCCAAGAAGCTCGGTCAACCCTGGAAAAAATAACAATCAAGAGCGCCTTCCGATTGTGGAGGCGTGTTGTGGGCACAGTGTTTCTGCACAGTCGCTCTGCGCAAACTCACTCCGCAGTCTCTGTGCAAACTTATAGATCGAAATCCGCGTGGTTTCAGCCAAGCTTATCTTTTCCAACCCTTGGTATTTGTTTGCTTTGGAGAGCCCAAAGTGCTGCACTGCCCCTAAAAAACCTAAAACACCAATCATTTGTAGGTCTCAGGCTCTTTGCCATGCAACGTGTAAGGACAATTCTATTGGAAAAGGAATTCCCGTGTACCATTTACGTTGAACTAGATTAATCATAATTTAAAATCTAATTTAACATATACAATTTTGATTGGTCTTTCCTTAATACTGTCTGGCTAGTTTAAGTTCAGTCAGAATTTGGGTAGAATTTGGTAAAGATATTAAGTAGATTTCAGAAGGAGAGAATTCAGAGGTCAGAAATTGATTTTTGTTTGTGTTGACTAGCCCCAGAACTACCATGGTCAGAAAACACTGTAAAACACAGTGTTTTGTAGCGTTTGTCGTACTCAATTCACATCTCCACCAACGGCCGCTCTCTAAAATTCAGATTGAATTTGAATAGGATTTCAATAGGACTCAATAAGGAAATACTTGATCAGAATCCTACTGGAAGTTACATGGTACATTTAGAGTTTAGATGTAAATCCTATCCCAATACAACATTACAATGTTTAATTAGAGGTTAAACATAATTTTATAAGGAATGAATCCAATCACAACTTCTGTTTCATAATAAAATTTGAATTAGAATAATTCTAGTTTAATTGATAGTTTACACAGTATGTTCTTTCCAATCAATTTTCTTTACAGATCAGCTGACATTTAAACAAACCTTATGCAAACATAGTTCAACTCAAGTTTCCACTCAAAAAGTGGGAAAAAAAGCGCACGCTCACAGCGTCCTGCTCTCAAAAGGAATTATATATATATATTCACACCCAGAAAGGATTTTGGACACCAAAATATACTCAAAACAGCCCAAAGGTGGATCTTGGGGGGGAGCATACACATATATATATATGTATTAAAGAAAAAGGAGAAGAAAAAAACCGTGCGACACTTCTCGTCGCGCCTTGGTGGGGACGGCTCCGGCGACGGCTCCCGCTGCCGCGGCCGCCGCTCCTCGCGCCGCTCCTCGCGCCGCCGCGGCGGCTCGCGGTCCGGGGACCGGGACGGCAGGGCCACGCCCCGCTCCCACTTGCCTTGGCAGGAGGGGAAGACCTGGGAGGGATCCCGGTTTTTGCAAGAGGCACCGGTTTTTCTGGCAGGATCCTCGCAAAAGGATTGGCGCAAGAGCAGAAAGTAACCTGAACATATGCAATCCCTGGGAGGGATATCTTCCGGCAGCTTGGGGTACCTTATGAGGGGTATCTTATGAGGGGTACCTTCTCATCAAAATAACATGGAAAACATGGGGGGGATCTTCCGCCGGAAGATCTTGGGGTTGAAGGGAAACCATGCTGGTGCGATAGGTAGGGAATGAGAAATGGACTGACCGCTGGCCATCTTGTTTTTCTGGGGCCGGTCCCTGTCAGGTGTCATGTCAATTGGTGATAGGGTGCTTCCCTGTAGATGGACCGGCAACCCACAAGGGTCCATTTCCCAGCGTACTCTCCAGATGGCGGGTGTTTGGGTGCCATGTTAAACTGCAGAGTAAGTGGGCCATCCCCTGCGGCTACTTTGTCATTTTGCTGGGGATGTCCTTACAAAAAATTGACCCCTATATGACCCAATTCATTCAAAACCATGTGCCTTGGTCAAGCGTGAGGTGACCATTCTGGATGTTCAACGCCCTTTGACATGTTGGCTCAGTCAAGTCAATATTCGAGCAGTCAATGTGGACAAGTTGATGTTCAGAAACACTGGTCAAAGCTTTTCACAGGTTCCAGCAAATAGTGAGGGGGATCTGTCATTGCAGAACCTTCGGGGGGGTTCTCATTCCAGCTGCGATTCTGGATGGTACCTTCCCTCAAATGGGCCAGACCTAAGGGAAGAAGGAATCTTCGGGAGAGAGAAACAATGGGTGAAGAATCGGGAATCGAGCCGTTGAATGATGTTCAAAAAAATCCGCCAGACGGGATGTTTCCCACTCCCACTAAGCAAGAACAAAGGCTCTCTCTGAACTCTGCCGGGCCGCCATCCAGCATATCTCGCAGGAACTGACGGGAGTCGTCGCCACGGTCGTGGTCTCTCTCGCCCTTGTCCTTGCCCTTGCCCTTGCCCTCGCCCTTTTCCCCCTTCCCTGACAGGCAAGGACAGTGACAGGCGCCACAGGCGCATATTGAGCTGAGAATTCAGACATGCGACATGGGTGTGGGTGTGAAATGGGCTTTTTCGCAGGTGGGAAGCCCCACATACGGGTTTCCACCCGTTTTATACCCCGGATCTGAGAGGTTTGGAGAAGCGCAAGCCTCCAGGAAACACCGGGTTTAAACGGGCCAAAGGAAGCAAAGGAAAGAAGGGAACCACTGGGAGTGGAGTTTTGGGAGCCCTCAAGACACCCATGCGCGACGGGCACTCCTCCCGCCGCCCGCCTCCCTTTGGGCGATCCGTGGCGGGCGCCACCTTTAGGCGCCGCCCCTGGCGCCGAGGTTGGAACTTTAGCAGCTTTCTCTGCTGAAGAGATCCCCCAGCAAAAAGTGTTCAACTGTTTGCTGGCTAAAAGGAAATATGAGGGGAATCAAAAAGTTACAGTCTAAAGATGGATCCCATGGGGGTTGATCCATCCTTCGGCCCCAAAATGACCATGGGTCACCTTTCCCATTTGGTGAAAGTCATCTCTTTCGGCGGTGCCCATGCAAGGACCTTTTGATTAACCCCCGTGTGTCGAAGGGGAACCCAACAATTGGCTTCGATTTTCCATCTGGTCTCCCTTTACAAGGTCAAACGGGTACCCTCCAAAACAAACGACACACCCATTTATGAGCGTTGGCTCTTATTCCGCTTCAGCTTGATTGGACATTATTCAAGCTTCCGAGGACCCTTCTACATCCGTGCTGCGGGCCAAGAGGTCCATTCCACGGACTCGGCACGTGTTTTCATCGTTTGCTTCCGCAAACCTTCCGCAGCGCACATGTTACAGAATTTGCTTCCTCGAGTAGTGGTGCAGAAAGAAAAGTCAGTTTAAGTAAGTAAGAAAAGTAATGTTCCGCCTCTGTTGGTGCAGCACGTTACGCAGCAGCGCTGTTTCTGCGTGCTTTTCCACGCACAAAGCGAAACAGTTCATGTCAACCCACAACGCTTCCGCAAACCTTCCGCGAAAGAAATGCCTTCCGCGAAGCCTTCCGCCTGTTTCCGCGTATGCGGCGCGGTGCACATGTTCAAGAATCATGTCCCTCTCCGTACTAAATTAGTACGCACCCAGAAAGAACGCCGCTCATTTGTATTGGTGGTTTGGAGGTACCGTTGTCACCCTACCTCTCATTGTCATTGGTGGCTTGGTTGGGAGTTCCGGGGGCGGTTTCCCATGCCCCGCCCCCACCCGTCCCCACCCGTCCCCACCCGTCCCCACCCGTCCGAAGAGTAAGCGTTGAGCCTACTAAGGTACTTGCAACGAAGTGCGTGTCAAGGTGTTCGTCAAGATGCTTGACAAGGTGGTGGGTATACAAATCGGCTAGCCACCTGAACACATCTCTAATCTGAATGAATTTATGGGCGCTGAGCTATGTGTCTTTTGGTCGCCAAGCTGGGAACTGCCTGAACTGCCACAAGCTAGCTTGTGTCTTGAACAATCAACTGGTATTCATTCAACCGTCCTCGCGCGCTCCCGCCGCGGTCGCCTTGAAGCTCTCCCCGGAGAGGCCGCAGGCGCGGCGCGCCGCCATGGCGGAGTCGAAGACCACGAAGGCGATGCCCTCGACGCAAACGAGATGGACGACGTCGGGCGGGGTGACGAGCCGTGTTTTTGGGCTTGGAAGGTGGTCCCTGTGGCATTCCTGGAAAAACCGGAGAACAAAAAGAAGGTCCCCCCCCCTAAATATGTATATATTCATATATAAATAAGAAGAATAAAACTTGGAGTCGTTGCAAGCTGCTTTATTAGGGTATTGGCTTTTCAGGTGACCAGTGCCATGTGAGTCTGCAATGGCCATAGCAAAAACGGACCGTTCGGGCGGCTTGGGTGGTGTGTTTTTCTTGGCGGGGGTGGTTGAAAGCTGCCTACAACAAAGGGAGAAAAAGTGAAGCTTTTTACGAGGCTTCCCTATCTACCCTTCTTTGGGGCTGTTCGCTTTGGTTCTCCCTCGCTTGCTGTCGCTTCCTTTTGGCTCTGCCTTTCTCGGGCCGCCTTTTTTCCGCTTTCGTCCCCATTTGGGCGAACTCCCAGTTCACAAACTGGGCTGATTTCTCGGTGTCCCCTTTCCTTCTACCGAACATTCAGCCCACTTTCTTTTGGAGCTGTGGAGTCGTTGTCTCCCCCCGCAGCCCCCCCCCACCCTACCCCCCAGACCCCCCCCACCCACCCCCACCCCCCACCCCGCCTTCACGGCCTTGCCGCCGGCCTCCTGCCCTGGAAAGCGCACCTCCTCCACGTGCCCGCAGTCCTGGAACAGCCCCAGGATCTCCGCCTGCCGATCCAACGCCAAGGTACGCCTTGTATCTACCCCTTGGACAATTTTTTGGCCCATGTTCCCATTTATCAGGGCTTGCTTTTATGGGTACCTTTTATCCACCCCTTCAAGGAACGGGGGCGGGTCAAAATTAAACCACCAGGAATTGGACCGCAGGTTTTATGTTTCCATAGGGGTATATACCCCTCATAACTTGGGTTGGAAACCACGGAAGCCAAGGGTTATCAACGAGGGGTATGTACTTCCACCCTTAGCGAGGAAAAAGGCCGACACCTGGGGCGCTGCTTTTTTCCCGGCCAGCTGGCGGCGGTTTCTTTTACAGGTGGGGATGCGCGTCGGGTTTTTAAAGTGCGAGGGCCATGTCCGGTAGATTTTCCTGTAACCAACCCGGTTTGAACTTGGGATTTCTACGGGTTTTTCTCTGGCTTCCTAAGAAAACCCTGCCGCGGATGGCTGTGAGTCATCCATTTTGCACCACCCTTCAGAAACCAGGAATGATTCGATTCCCCAACGTAAATATCGACAAACAATGGTGTCAGCCATGGTTGCAAAGAGGTGAAGGATTTTGTCCATCCACAGTACTTTGCCTACGAGCAACAACATAGGACTTTGACGACACCCTAACCACCTTGTTTTGATTGTCTATCTTACATCTGGGATACTCCCAAAGATATGTTCTCTGACTCTGCTTCATTTTCAGTGAATCCCCTGGATATGGAGTATGGCCATCACCCGCCTTAATCAACCCTAAAGCGACCCTAACCCGCCTTAAACCTGTCTATGGTCCTCAATTCTCCCCCCCCCCCCAGGCGGCAACTCAAGTTCACCAACTGAAAGTAAAGAATCCCCGAGTAAAGATCCTTGCGCGACGGATCCCCATGCGAGCTCGTTATAAAGTAGGAAATTGGACTTCCTGGCAGGCTGCAAGCATCAAGGCAATAGACAGCTGGCATGGGAGGAGTTGCGAATTTTCGAGGACACCCAAAATTCCCTCAAACCCTTAAGCCTTAAGCATCAGGTCTCGCCGATCTCCACCTCGAAGCCGACTCACCACCGACCAAATTCCTCGGGTTTACCCATCCGGCCGGACGGACCGGCCCACAGCCCACCCAACAGGACCTTCGAGTCCCACCCCTCCCCCCCACTCTGCGAGGCCCAAAGGCCCCGAAGCCGCGCCTTCTCGGTGTCGTACTCGAGGTTCCCCACAAAGCCTCGGGTCGGCTTGGGCGCACGAAGCGGCCCAGGGAACTTGGACGCCCAGCGGCAACGGGCGAGACCGGGGGGGTGTAACGCGCTGAAGGCCGACTTAGGCCTGAGACCTTGTGACCGTGTCCTTATAGAACTGGTACTTCCCTTTGCTTACACCCCCGGAGAAAACATAATAATCCAGTAGCGAGAGTTTCCCTTTAAAACCAGGAAAATACAAAAACTATTCTTCAGCAAATGGAAGGCTATCTCCTCCCCACCAAAGCATGGAAACTCCCGGCTCCGCGGCTCCCCAGCTCCCCAGCTCCGTCCGGGCGAGAACTCATTTCCAAACACAAAATGCCAGGGGCCGAAATTTGAGTTGGCCATCCCGGAACCAGCGGAACAAAACTCAATAGGGTGTCCAACTTGGTGAAACGGGCTTCGGACCACTTGTGGACAACCACCCCCAGATCTCTGAAACTGGTTGGTGGATGAAAAAATATGGGATCACCACTTGAGGGGCCAAGACCACCCCATGTGGCCGTGGGTCAACAGACCGTAACCCCAGTGAGCATCCGATTCAATCCCCACTAAAATAGGTCCCAAAATGGGTGGTGAATTCACCAATCCCAACCAAAATGGGAACCCAAAACGGTTTTGATCACCACGGCCATATGGCTGGGGCTCAAAATTCAACAGGAGGGGCAAAATGCAGGTTTTGGTCCATGTTTCCACTTACCAGGGTTCCAATTTGGAATTCCGTTTTTTTTGACCCACGGCCATATTAATAATCTGCTTGGTCCTTCGGAGGTCAAGGGGCAGGTGGCTTCCTCCTTGGCCATGCGCTTGGCCGCCTGCACCGGGTCCGCGGCATCCTGAAGAAAGCGCCGGTTTGCTTTTTTTGTGGGGCTCGGGGGGAGTGTTGGCACGGGAAGGCTTGCACGTGTTCTTTTTGTTTTAAAAAAAAAAGGCTTCTTGGATGAGCAGGCACTTCTTCACGAGCAAGTTGAGAGCTTGCAGCTCTCAAATTGGTGAACGTAACTTGATCACAAGCCAAATGTTATGTGCAAGATTGGATGAGAAGCTTCATCTGAATGCAAATAGTTGAGTTTAGGCCTGTTGGCTCAAAAAAGAAAACACACAACTGCACAAGTGTGTCCGCCGCACTGGCCATGTCATCCATTCTCGGTGTGGGGCGAATGGGGTTCTAAGGGTTGGAGGAATCGACCAAAACGACTGGGAGTTGGTCCTAGCAAGAACCCAGGTGCTAACCCAAGCCACACGGTCGGGAACCCAATGGTCATACACTACAGGTGTGTCTCACACGGGAACCCCCACCTGAAAATCACCAACCATGAGGATCCTCAAAATTTTGACGGACCGATCGCGGAAAAGACCCGAAAAGCTGGTCGAACTGATCTGCGAGGGAGCAACGTCTCCTTGCCAACGAAATATGACATGTTTAGATTGCCGGATACACATCAAGAGGTTCCAGACTACTCCACGGGGCTGGCGCCTTCTCTCTGGGATCTCTCGGCAAACCTTTGGTGCTTGAATTGGTGGAGGTGCTTCGGCTGGAGGTCTGGGATGGATACGGAACCCTCCAAACCAGAACCCAAGTGAGGCCTTGGTGAAGCTCGTGACAGCCCTGGCTATAGAGACCCTGGCCCTCCCGTTTTCCGTAGCGGACCCGCCACTGGCTTTTGCCGAATCCTGGTCGATGGTCTGCACCTCTCTCATCAGCTCGCGCTGCTGGCGCTCTAACTCCTCGCAACGTTCTCTTCGTTTTGATAGGAAAACAAATGTTGAGCCTTAGCGGTTGCTTGGAGTTACTTGTTGTTGTGGCTGTTGTTGTTGCGCTTCGGGTTTTGCATGGATTTGGGCTTGGGGGTTTACTTGGTGTTGGTGTTGCGCTTCGCTTTTTTTTTGCGTGGACTTGGTTTTGATATTGTCAAGGTCGGTCCGCTGTTTGGGTTGCGAAAGAGCTGCTCCACTGCAGAAGGCTGTCCAAGGTTTGCTGAGTGGTGGGGGGTTATCGTCATAGTTCCCGAAGATTGAATCAAGGTTGAACGGAACGAAAGAGAAGCATGTCGGGCTAACCAGTTTTGCGCATGGCCATGAACTTGTCGGCTCAGGGCTGTGTTGCCCCAAAAAATACGGTCAGACCTCCTCTAAAGTGGGACATCCACGCATCACCCAGAGGCTATCATGTGACCCGCCAAGACAGAAGCTCAGATCATTGTGGGATGTGCTCCAAAGCTGTCCTGGGAGCTTCAAGGTTGCCCTAAGAGAGGGTGTGGCAGAAACGGGCTCCTCAATCTGCGAGCGCAGATTCACCGACACCTGCCGATGGGAAGAAAGTCACGGTCCATGATCCACAAAAAGGTTTCTTGAAAGCACTACATCCCCATTGCGACTGGAAGGTCTTGAGTCTTTGCCTTTCACAAGCAGGATGCTTGTTTTGCCAGGGGGAAACCATGGGACATGCTGAGCAAGCCCCTTCTTGGATGTGGAACGCCCTCCCTCCCCACTCAACTCAAAAATCATATTGCCCAGGCTGCCCAAGAAAATGGAGCCGCGTACATGATCGTGGACAATGAGGGAATGACTACTTGCCTCCATTTGCTTAAGTCCCCTGGAACACATAGAAGTATTCCTAGTAGTGATAGATATTTTAAAACCAACAGGGGGAAGCAAACAACAACATATTCTTAAGCAACTGGAGGCTTTGTCACTTTGAAGAGGAATTAGTGGTACTGTATCACAGACATTGGCCCCCAGACCATATTTTCGAATCCACGTTCGCACAGTAATTGTCAGTGGCTCTCTCAAAGATGGCAGGTCAATGGCGACCGAATCGACCGCAAGTGTGTAGAAATAAGGAAAAGGAGCCAAGAATTGAGGTGTCTCGCCTTTCAGGTGGTTGGTTTCCTTCTGGCTCCCCGTTAAAACCCTCCAAATCCGCTTTTGAGACACACCTACTCTTGGGATCGATCATTCAGAGGCCCCTTGTGGAATTCTTGGCCTTTGATTCTTGGAGCAATCCTGCTCGCTTGGAACTTCCAGATTTCCATTGTCCTTGATCGGCTTCTCCCCCCCCTGCTCGCTTGACATGGGCTCTGCCCCAATCGGAACGCGCGGAAAAGGAGCCACCCTGCTCGGCGTTGGCCCCAACCAACACCAAGCACCCCCGCCAAAACCACACCAACCCCCAGCCCCCAACCCCCCCCCTTGGCTCCGCTCCGGTCTCCGCTCCCGCGGCCTGGTAGCTGCGAGTGGAGGCCCCCAGTTTCAGCTTCACCCCCGACTTCAGCGGCTCCATGACCTCCGCAAGCGCCGAGTCCGCAAAACTTGGCCTGCGGCGATGTGTGGCCCTTGGACCCCAGTTGGCCTTGTGGCCCAACAAGGCGTCTTGACCTTCGTTAGCTCACCCTGGGGGAGGCTTGAGGGCCTGCCATTTGCGGACACCCGAATAAAGGTGCCAAACCCAAAAAGCAAAAGACGAAAACCGATGCGAAAGGTGATCCATTCCATTGACGCCATGTTGGCAATCTCGAAACCGCGCAACCAACCGCAGGCTTTTCATGTTGAAAGTGAGTCCAGAAATGGCAATTTCCAGCCTCAGGATCTTCCATGCGTGACTGAGAACTGCAGTCCCTTGGGCTGTGTAAGGCCCCTTGTCCGATGAAACGGAGAAAAAACAAGCGACCCACTCATCTCATTTGATGTTTAATCCCCACCAAAAGGGGTGGGTGCTTCTTTGAACCCCACCAAAAGGGTGGATAAAAATAGGGCTGGACCCCTGCGCTGATTGCGCTTCCCTCGGAGGCGGGCGAAGGCATTGCTGAGTCTCCTGCGGAGCGCCAAAGCGCCAAAGCGAACCGCTGACGTTGGGTCTAGAAAGGGACACTCACCTTTCTTGTGGCCAGGCCAAGACTACGGCGAATATATGGCCATGGGTCAAAAGCCTGTACCCCCAGTGAACATCCGATTCAATCCGCCACTAAAATAGGTTCTAAAATGGGTGGTGCGCCTACCCCAAAATGGTACCATTGGTTTTGACCCACAGCCATATACCAGCCGAAAAAATCGTCCGGCCCGAAGAAGAAGAAAAGAAGAAGAAAAAAAACACGCAAACAGTGAGAGAAGCGGATCCGGATTTGTGTCTTTTCCCGCCAAGTCCGTCCTCCCGTCCAGGTGGGTGCCAAACTTGGAGCCAAGGTCCATAACGGCCACACCGCCCGTGGGCCTCGCCACCTTAACGTGAGGCGAGCGAGAAGGCGCCGTCTTCCGCGCTCTGGGCGCCTCCTTCCGTCCTTCTGGCTATGGGTCAAAACCCAAATCGTACCCCCAGTGAACATCCGATTCAATCCCCCACTAAAACAGGAAGCCTAAAATGGGTGGTACACCTACCAACCAAAATGGGATCCCAAAACGGTTTTGACCCCCAGCCTTCTGGGATAAAACAAGAGACCAGGGGCGCCCAGCGTCTTTGGGGAACCTCCCTTCGCGTGAAAAAAAAGGGAGGGCACCATATTTTAAGCGGTCAACGCGGCATGTGCCGCTCTGTATACAGCAAGTTCCTTCCAGCAAAGCAAGCGCACCTAGCAGTTCTAGCAGTTGGGTGACTCTTGTTGGCCAAACCCGAAGGGAACTCACTCACTTTGGCCTCAGCAATGGGCATGTTGAACTCAGGAAATGGATCCATCAACATTTGATTGGGGGTTCTCCATCGAAATTCACAGCCATTCACAAAAGGTGCGCTCCCCCCTTAACAATGGAAACAACTCGCGCAAGCAATGGGTGGAGCAGGTGATTTCACGGGTGTTCTCCTTTGAGGTATAATTCCCCCCAAAAAGAATGGTCGGTGGACATGAGAAGTGAGACTCCCACCCAGGTGAAGCATCGGTCGGTCACAAAGCCCAAAAAGAGACCAAGCCGAACAGCGAGCGCCATTGAAAAGAAGCATGAAGGCGTAAGCAGCCACCAAGCAACTCAAATGCAAAGAGAAGCAAGTTCACCAACTCATTCATGTGCTTGACCACAGGCATCACTTTGGGGCACGCAACAAGCCGGATGGATCGCCCCCGCAAAGCAGCTGTGCCCTGGTTTCGCCCCAAATTTGAGCCGTTTTTCCCCACAAGAGGGAAGCTGGGGAGAGGCCCTGTTTCTGGTTGCCGTATTCAGCTTCAGTGTTATTCCCTTCTTCGTTCTTATTCTGCGGTTTTCACCAGGGGTCAACAATCACCCCTCCCAAACCACAAACCACCCCCCTCAACCCATTTAATCCCCCCCCCAAGTTGAATTCCCCCCAGTTCCCCCAAACCACCCCCCTCAAATCACAACCAACTTTAATGTCCCCCCCAATCCCCCCCCCCTTCCCCCGGCTCGTTCCCCCGGCTCGCACCTCGCCTCAGCCTTGGAGTGCAGGATCAGCGCGTGCTCCCGGGAGATGGAGGGGTGCAGCGCCGGCACCGCGTTGGACGGCAGCTTCCCCAGCCTGTAGTACTCCTTGCCCCCCAGCTTGTGCACCTGACACCGTCCAACTAAAAACCCTTCTTTCTGTCCAGTGAAACCATCCAACCCTTCTTTCTGTCGTGAAAAGAAAAAGATGTCAGAGGATACGAGCCGGAGCTCGCCCAGGTCCCAAAAACCTGGATTTGCTTACGCTCCCTGGACAAAAATGAGAGAACATGCGTCCAGTTGTGATATATATATATATATATAGATTCCAGCTTTAAAACCAAGAGGGGGAAATAAAACAAAAAACTATTCGTTTCAGAAACTGGAAGAAGCGGGAAAACCTGGGATTTGTTTCAGGGGGCTTGTTGGCAAGCCTTGTTTTCCAAGGCATGTACCTCAGCAACCTGGCTTCCGGGGATTAAAAAAAAAGAAGGGCACAAGGCTCCTTTGTTTGGAGTTACATCCCAAAATGACGGAGGAAGCAAAAAAAAAACGGGTTGCTCTGCCCTTTCCAAATGGACTGGACCACCCCATGCCGTAGGGTATGGCAAGCAACATGAGCTCAAGTGTTTTAAGAGCCCTGGCACTGGCACCTCGAGCGGAAGGACCCCATTGTTGGGAAAAAAGAAAAAGAAAACATATTGATGTCTGGAAATGCCCCATGGTGAAATGTCCCAGGCGCAACATTCATGGGTCCCAATGCACAATGGTACACACAACCGCCAAAAAGTCAGATAGACCTTCCCCAAGATGTACTCCCTTTTATCACCTTTGCATTTGTGATCTGGGTCGTCTAGAAGGAATCTCCATCCCCAAACGGCCAGCAAGTCAGCCGCGCTCCGCGCCTGCTTCTCCCCTGTCCCGTCGTCCTGCGCGGGGTGGCAAAGGGGACCAAAACCGCAAACGACCCGGCTGAAAACCTCACTTCCTGAGTGGATGGCCCAAAAACAGTTCATGTTGTTTGTTTACCACTGAAACGGTCTTCCCACACAGCACAATAGTCCAGGAACTCAGGGGTAAGAAACGGGTTACACTTCCTCCCCAACATGGCCATTGGACCGCAAAGCGAAAGACTTGCATCCTCCATAAGGGCTGTGTGCACTTCCATGTTTGGCGGGCAAAGCCCAAATGGCCATGGTTCAAAACCAATGCTACCATTGTGGGATGGGCGCACCACCCATTTTAGAATCTATTTTAGTGGGGATTGAATCCGATGTTCACTGCGGGTACGATTTGGGTTTTGACCCATGGCCAAATAGAGGTTTGGAGACAGAAGCTACAAAATTGACCAAAATGGGAAACCGAAAGGTCAAAAGGTCGGCTTTCGGCAAGTGAGTGAAGGCAAATGAGGCTCTTCTTTGGGGCTTGGTGTAAGGGTCTAGCAAAAGCGTAGGTGGCGGCGCTGTTGCTCGGGGATCTTGGCTTCTGCATCCCGCAAGCAATCCACGGTCGGATATGAGCCCCTCTTCAATACACGGCGCTCCGTCCCGCCCCACATCCCAAGCCAAACTGTCCATTGGCAAAACCTCCCGCAAGCTCCCACTTCCTGGTCTCAGTTCAAAACTAGAGGTTCCACGAAGGGGGGCCATGCGGCAATCTCCTGGTCGAAACTGCAGGTTCGCACCCTGTGCCCATTTCTCCCAATGGAGCTGACCCATAACCCCCAAGATGACCGATCCTGGAAAGGGGACCCCTGAATGGAAGGACCGAGAACTCCTCTGCCATATTACCTAAACCATACGCAAACCGCATAAAAGGCGAGAGAGTGAGAGAGAGAGAGAGAGAGAGGAGAGAGAGCGAGAGAGAGAGAGAGACCAAGCCGCAAAGAAACAGCTCTCGACTCCAAAAGCCCGTAACCAAAAAAAACAACAACAACCCACCAAGGACACAAGAGCAAAAAAATGCCCAAGCAACTGAGAAAAACCGTGCTTTTTTCCGACGTCAAACAAAAAAAAGGCCAGGCCACTAAGGAACCGTGTTTGTTTCCGACGTCAAAAACACAACAAACAAAAAAGACGCCCCCCGCGGCGTCCCTCTCGCCTTGCCCTCAGTGAGCTCCACGGGGGGCTGGCGCACCGGGTCGCTCTCCAACTCGCAGCACTGGAAGAGCCAGGAGTGGAAGTCCGTGTCGTCCTGGATGGTGCCCCGGACCTCCATGAGCACTCCTCATTGCTCGGCCAGCGGGGCAATGCGTGTGGCGATTTTGGCACTCGTGGTTAAGTGGTGGTTGAATTGTGGTGGCTATTGTTTGGTTTACTCGTGGTTTAGTTGTGGTTGAGTGTTCATGTTGGTTATAGTTGGTTGGTTTACTTGGTGATTGTTTTTGTTACTCGTGGTTTGCTCGTGGTCAACTTGTGGTTGAGTGTCGCGTTGGTTAAGGGTTTGTTTGGTGACTTTTGTTTACTTGTGGTTTACTCGTGGTCAACTTGTGGTTGAGTGTCGTGTTGGTTTAGCGTTTACTTGGTGATTGCTTTTTTACTCGTGATTTACTCGTGGTCAACTTGTGGTTGAGTGTCGTGTTGGCTTAGCCTTTACTTGGCGATTGCTTTTTTACTCGTGGTTTTACTCGTGGTCAACTTGTGGTTGAGTGTTGGTTTAGGGTTTACTTGGTGACTGATTTTGTACTCGTGGTTTACTCGTGGTCAACTTTTGGTTGAGTGTAGCGTTGGTTTATGGTTTGCTTGGTGATTGTTTTGTTTCTCGTGGTTTACTCGTGGTCAACTTGTGGTTGACTGTCGCGTTGGTTTAGGGTTTACTTGGTGATTGCTTTTTTACTCGTGGTTTACTCGTGGTCAACTTTTGGTTGAGTGTCGCGTTGGTTTAGCGTTTACTTGGTGATTGGTTTTTTGCTCGTGGTTTACTCGTGGACAACTTGTGGTTGACTGTCGTGTTGGTTTAGGGTTTGCTTGGTGACTGCTTTTTTTCTCGTGGTTTACTCGTGGTCAACTTGTGGTTGACTGTCGTGTTGGTTTAGGGTTTACTTGGTGACTGTTTTTTTACTCGTGGTTTACTCGTGGTCAACTTGTGGTTGAGTGTCGCGTTGGTTTAGCGTTTACTTGGTGATTGGTTTTTTGCTCGTGGTTTACTCGTGGTCAACTTGTGGTTGACTGTCGTGTTGGTTTAGGGTTTGCTTGGTGACTGTTTTTTTTCTCGTGGTTTACTCGTGGTCAACTTGTGGTTGACTGTCGTGTTGGTTTAGGGTTTGCTTGGTGACTGTTTCTTTTTTTTTCCCGTGGTTTACTCGTGGTCAACTTGTGGTTGAGTGTCTTTCTGGTTTAGGGGTTGCTTGGTGACTGTTTGTTTACTCGTGGTTTACTCGTGGTCAACTTGTGGTTGAGTGTCGTGTTGGTTTAGGGTTTACTTGGTGATTGGTTTTTTACTCGTGGTTTACTCGTGGTCAACTTGTGGTTGAGCGTCGTATTGGTTAAGGGTTTGCTTGGTGACTCTTTTCTTACTCGTGGTTTACTTGTGGTCAACTTGTGGTTGAGTGTCGTGTTGGTTTAGGGTTTACTTCGTGACTGATTTTGTACTCGTGGTGTACTCGTGGTCAACTTGTGGTTGAGCGTCGTGTTGGTTGAGCGTTTACTTGGTGATTGTTTTTGTTACTCGTGGTTTACTCGTGGTCAACTTGTGGTTGAGTGTTGTGTTGGTTCAGGGTTTACTTGGTGATTGCTTTTTTACTCGTGATGTACTCGTGGTCAACTTGTGGTTGAGTGTCGCGTTGGTTTAGGGTTTGCTTGGTGCCTTTTTTTCTCGTGGTTTACTCGTGGTCAACTTGTGGTTGAGCGTCGTGTTGGTTTGGGGATTACTTGGTGATTGTAATTTTTACTCGTGGTTTACTCGTGGACAACTTTTGGTTGAGTGTATCGTTGGTTTATGGTTTGCTTGGTGACTGTTTTTTTACTCGTGGTTTACTCGTGGTCAACTTGTGGTTGAGTGTCGCGTTGGTTTAGGGTTTACTTGGTGATTGCTGTTTTACTCGTGGTTTACTCGTGGTCAACTTGTGGTTGAGTGTCGTGTTGGCTTAGCGTTTACTTGGCGATTGCTTTGTTACTCGTGGTTTACTCGTGGTCAACTTGTGGTTGAGTGTCGCGTTGGTTTAGGGTTTGCTTGGTTACTGTTTTTTTACTCGTGGTTTACTCGTGGTCAACCTGTGGTTGACTGTCGCGTTGGTTTAGGGTTTACTTGGTGGTTGTAATTTGTACTCGTGGTTTACTCGTGGTCAACTTTTGGTTGAGTGTAGCGTTGGTTTATGGTTTGCTTGGTGATTGCTTTTTTACTCGTGGTTTACTCGTGGTCAACTTGTGGTTGAGTGTCGCGTTGGTTTAGGGTTTGCTTGGTGACTGTTTTGTTACTCGTGGTTTACTCGTGGTCAACTTGTGGTTGAGTGTCGTGTTGGTTTAGAGCTTACTTGGTGATTGTAATTGTTACTCGTGGTTACTCGTGGTCAACTTTTGGTTGAGTGTAGCGTTGGTTTATGGTTTGCTTGGTGATTGTTTTGTTTCTCGTGGTTTACTCGTGGTCAACTTGTGGTTGACTGTCGCGTTGGTTTAGGGTTTACTTGGTGATTGCTTTTTTACTCGTGGTTTACTCGTGGTCAACTTTTGGTTGAGTGTCGCGTTGGTTTAGCGTTTACTTGGTGATTGGTTTTTTGCTCGTGGTTTACTCGTGGACAACTTGTGGTTGACTGTCGTGTTGGTTTAGGGTTTGCTTGGTGACTGTTTTTTTCTCGTGGTTTACTCGTGGTCAACTTGTGGTTGACTGTCGTGTTGGTTTAGGGTTTGCTTGGTGACTGTTTTTTTACTCGTGGTTTACTCGTGGTCAACTTGTGGTTGAGTGTCTTTTTGGTTTAGGGTTTGCTTGGTGACTGTTTGTTTACTCGTGGTTTACTCGTGGTCAAGTTGTGGTTGAGTGTTGTGGTGGTTGTTTTTTGTTTAGGTTTGGTTTACTTGGTGATTGCTTGCTTACTCGTGGTGTACTCGTGGCTGCATTGTGGTTGAGTTTTCATTTTGGTTTAGATTTGGCTTGCTTGCCGCTTCATGGTGGTTTACTTGTGGCTTCATTGTGGTTTACTCGTGGCTTTACTTGGGTTGGACTTGGTTTTAGACTTGGTGCAGATTTGGTTTGGAGTCGGTGTCGTGGTTTAGTTGTGGCATGGACTTGTTTTTGGGGCCAGGACCACCTCCAAACAAAAAGCGCACAAGGACGCCGCTGAACGACTTCTGATGAAGCCAGGAGCACTCTTCAGGCGGTGCAGAAATAGAGAATAGAAAGGCCCTTGGTCCTATCCAACCATGACTTATTGTTTCTTTGTTAAAATGTGTGTGTGTATATATATATATATGTGTGTATGGTCCCGGGCTCTGGGTTCCCAGTCACTAAATACACTCTAAACCAACCAGAAACCAACCTTAAACCAAACCTAAACACATATGTCAAACCAACACTAAACACACTCTAAACCAACCCTAAACCATCCTAAACCGCTACAACTAGATCAACCCCAAACCAAGTCTAAACCGCTACAATCCCACCACAAGGGGGGGGGGGAGGGGTGGTCTTAGACCAACCATAAACCAGCCCTAAACCACACCCCAACCACACCACAGGGAGGGGGGACCTGCGAACCCTTGACCATATGACCACATATATATATATATATGTATATATAATCACTCTAAAGAACAACAATGCTCGTCATTTGGAAGCAAAACCATACGCAGCGACGCCCTTCTTTGCACTGACCACAAGAGAAAACCCCACCCAAAAACGTCCGAAGTCAAGGGGTTGATTCCAGACATGTGGCCGTGGCTCCAAAAAGTGGAGCCCCATGTTTGGCCCCCTTGCATGGAAACAAAGACCAAGACCTGCGTAACCCCAGCCCTTAAATTTTGAGCCACGCCCATGTTCCCACAAGGTTGGAACATGGGATTCTCCCTCATTCTTTGCTTTGCCATTCCGACCGGGGCACCTTTCTCACCGTGACTTCCTGTGCTGCCGAGAAGAAGTTCCTCACCACCATCTGACTTGACGTTCTCAGTACATATGTCTCAAGGAGTGCCCCAAAAAAATGGCAACGGCAACGGTTTCCTGGTGGTTTCCCTTTCAGGTACCCTCAAAACGCTAGAAAGGGACCTTCTGGCAGGTGGGGCTTTCTAGAAGACACGCCCACATTCCACATGCCCAACGCCTTTCAACGGGGTGATCTCGCGCAACCAAGGCTCGGCCCAGGTGGTTCTGTCCGCGGCCTTTGGTGGCCCCCCAGAAGGTATCTTCGTCGTTCTCCCACCTCGAGCCGCGCACGTCAAGCCGCCTTTTTCCCAAAGTCAACATGTTGAAGCCGCACAAGGGGTGGCCTGGGGGGTTGTCTTGTTCTTTCCCTCTTTTGTTTGAGGGGGGGAGTCATGTTGAAATGTATGGGGAACCCTCTGGAACAATCAAGCCCTAAACATCGCCCAGAAAGCTCATTCAGAGGGGTGATGTTGGACCAATCAGAAAGACCAAAACACCAGGCTCGCCTGTTTCTTGGCTGCCGCCCAAAACCATGTGGGAATTGCGCGCGCCAACGTTCGCCCAACTGACTGTACACCCAACCCATCCCCGAAGATGGAGCATATGGCCACCGTGAAGCCGCTATGTGGAGAGTTTGCACGTCGATCCCGGTACGTCCCGGTGGCGGTTGGGGAATGAAGCTGCCTCGCTCGCCACTTGGGGTGGTTTTCGGGGCCCGGGTGAAGCAAAGGGCTTCTTGCCACATGGCAAGCACTGCCTCGAAAAGAGTCGAGGCGTTATATCCTAAAGTCATCCGAGGAGCCCTCGGGAATAGCGGTGAAAGAGAAACTGGGAAATCCAATCCAAAGGAAACCCCAAAGAGAAAACGTCCAAGGAACAACAAAAACATGGCACACCTTAGAACATACTTCGACGAACAGTCACCTGCCCATGGGTCAAAATCCAAATCGTACCCCCAGTGAACATCCGATTCAATCCCCACTAAATAGACTAAAATGGGTGGTGCACCTACCCCAAAATGGGATCCCATTGGTTTTGACCCACAGCCACCTAACCTTGATGCTGAGGTCGCGGCACCAGGTCGCGGTCCCCGGTGTCTTTGAGCTTCTTCCGGAAATCCTGTCCCGTTTAGACCACCTTTTGGACGACCAAATGGTGATGTTTGCAGGTTAGAGCAAAGGCGGTGGAGACAGACAAACGGGCAGAGAGAGAGAGAGAGAGAGAGAGAGAGAGAGAGAGAGAGAGAGAGAGAGCGAGGGAGAGAGAGAGAGAGAGACAGAGAGAGAGACAGAGAGAGAGAGAGAGAGACAGAGAGAGAGAGAGAGAGACAGAGAGAGAGAGAGAGCGAGAGAGAGAGAGAGAGACAACATTGTAATAACTGGCCCAAGCCACCCCAGAGTCGCCTATCTGTTCCTATCGCCCCCAAAACGCTGAATCAGTTTTGGGAGAAAAAAGAAAAAGATAAAAACAAGAGCAGAAGAAAGAAAAAAAGAGAAAGAAAGAAAACAGAAAACAGAAAAGAGAAAAGAGGAGAAGAGACGCGCCAACGTCGCGAAAAGAAATCGGTCCTCCGAGCGTTGGAACTTATCGCGCTGGATGCGCTCCATTGCCTCAGACTGTGGATGGATCTCGCGTAATCCTCTCGCAGCACCGAAATGAAACCCTGGAATGAGATGATCTGTAAATACCACAAGGGTATGGGAAACAACTGGGAATGCGTTTCTTTTTTTCATGACGTGTTACAAATGGGAATACCCATGTTTCGTACCCTGGAATCCATGATCCCCAACAAACCTTCTGGTTTCATTCAACCGTGGCTTCGTGCGAAATGGATTCCGCACCCCCTTCTTGGTTGCCCCAAAAAAATAAGTCAGATCTCCTCCAAAATGGGACCTCCACAAGAACCGATCTCACAGGCTGGAAGCTCGACGTCGTCCCTTGCACCGACCCCTCTGCGAAAAGTTTAAGACTCGTGGGCTCAATGAAAAACATCAAAGACCTTGCTCAACCAAAAAGTCAAAGTCCGAAGAACCGCTACCAACTGGCCAAGCCTTGGTTCCCGAACGGCGTCAAGTCCAAAATGAGACCCCGAAAACGGGCGCTGTCCACCGTGATGTCACCAAACAAAAATTCACATCAAGACTAGCCTCATCCAAAGGTGATCATTACAATCCCCAAACGGGCATCCATAGGGAAAGTGGGGCTCTTCGATCAGTTGGGTTATCACCTTATTTGGGGTTTCCCTCCAGAATGACGGGCGCGGGGGGCGCCTTGTAAATTGGCCTTACCTTAAAAAGCCATGTTTCCAACCAACTTGAGGGGAAACGGAATTTAGGGTTCCCCAACAAAGTTCCGCTCTCTCCAAAAAAAACGAAGAAAACACACACACACACACACACACACACACACACACACTAACACGCGCGGCGTCCGGCGCGGAAAGCGGGTGGCTTCGCTGCTCCCCGCCTTGATGCGAATGTCTCGCCAGTCTTTGGCCTCGGCCTCACGATGGCCGGATCGGTCGAACGGTTCGAGGCGCTGAGACCAACCGCCGGGTGCTGTCCGGGGGGGAGGGTCCTATGGTAGGCCTACCCAAAACCATGTAAAGAAGTAGGAAAGAGGCCGATGACACCTTGTGGGTTTCCTGAGGTCACCACTGGCATACCCAAAATGTAAAGAAATAGGAGGGCCGGCGACTCACCTCCTGTTTGGGGTTTCTTAAGGTTTAAGCCTCCTTTGGTTTTGCCATAGCGAAACAACTCAAAATCAAACCGATCGGCATCAAAATGGTCGGACCTAGAACCATGTAAAGAATTGGAAAGGCGGATATCCGCACCCATGTATGGCTGCAGTGGTCCCTTACTCACCTCCACTTACGGGCGTTGCTTGTAACTCACCTTTAAGGAGACCAAAGGTCTGGTTACGAATCGTGTTCACCTAGGCTTATCCAGGGAGAGGCCTTAAACGTCTTTTGTGGAAAGAACACATGTCTTTTCGACTTTGAAGGAAGCCCACCATTTTAGGGGTCCAATTCCTGACACCATATACACCAACATTCTAAACTGGGCTGTTCTCAGATCCCCCGCTAAAAGTGACAAACTTTTAGTGGGTTACATACGGAAACCCAATAAAAAAAAGGAACCCTTTTAGTGGGTTAAATATGGAAACCGACCCCTACCCCAAAAAGCCAAAAAATAAATAGCGGGTTCCGAACCGCACCACCTCAGACGTACGGCCACCCCATCCACACCTCCGGCTCTACCAACTTCATCGCCGCCGCCACCTCCGCATTGCCCGGCGCCTGCCCGTCTGCGCATTGGCTTCGGTTCCAACCCATGGCGCTAGGTGGCCAGGAGGGCAGCTTTCGATCCAGTGCTTGTAAATACCCCTTTTACATACTGTGGATGGTTGCGAAATCCATTTCGCACCACTTTGAAACCATGGTTGAAACCACCGTTGGTTGGTATTTACAGGGGAATCATCATTCCAGGTTTCTTAGGTGGTGCAAGATTTCGTCCATCCACAGTATCACTTGGACAAATGAACCTCTGAGAGGCCTGCTGATGTTCGTACCACACCCAAATGGAAAATATACCCCTTATAAAGTGGGTTGGAAACCATGGAAGCCAAGGGGTATGAACAAGGGGTACGTAATTCCACCCTTAGATTCGAAGCCCCGAGGCAGTGGTCGCGTTCCCAGTGAGGGGGGAGGAGAAGTCACAATCAAAACCCGGTATTAAAATGGTCGACCCAGAACCATGTAAAGACTTAAGAAGGCGGCCGCAAGAATTTTCTGGCTGTGACTGCCCCTTACTAACCTTGTCTACCCGGGTTTTGATTGTGGCTCACCTGAGGTTTTGTCTTTGGCTCTGGGTGAAAACCCGCGCCCATAGGAACCTTTGGTCTAAAAGCCAACAAAAAGGTCCATCCCAAAGCACAAGTAAAGGAACCGATCAAATGTGACCATGACACAGATTGCACATATAGGTTGTCCTGCATAACTCATGGTGCCTTTTCATGTTGGTCTCTTTTTGAAAACCAAAAGGGAACCAACCCTTTTGGGGGTCCGCCTGTTTTGACAGATACCCATCCTCAATAACCAGCTTGATAGTCAACACAGCCGCCAATTTTAGACACATGGCTGTGGGTCAAAACCAATGGTACCATTTTGGGGTAGGCGCACCACCCATTTTAGTCTATTTCAGCGGGGATTGGGATGTTCACTGAGGGTACGGGATTTTGACCCACACCCAATCCTTTTGTTTGAGACAAGAAGCCACACCCCTTCCAGAAGTCACCCCAAAAAATTCGCCTGCAGCTGGTCGGCTGCGTCGGGGAACTGGGCCGCCAGCAGGGCGTGCCGCGCCGAGTAGTGCATCACGTTGTTGAAGAGCACTTGGCAAGGCAAGTCCAAGGCCAGAAACCTCAGAAACGGAATCCACGTCCAACAACCGTCCCCAAAAACAAAAACAAAACTTCAAACAACGGTCTGGATTCTTGGGGACGGTTTGGAGCAGGTTGGATGCAAAGGATCCAAAACCGTCTGCGAGGTTGGATCCTTCAAACAACGCACGTCTATGGCCGGAGACCTCAGAAAGGAATCGCCTACGTGACTGTTCAAGCCGCTGGGTTTCTTCGATGTCTTTACACATCACCACCGGAAAGCTCAACCACAAACGAGCCTCAAAAGGGCGGTGCTTCAATTGCCCAAAAGGGGAGTGCAAGGCCCCCTGCCCCCTTTAAAAAGGAAGAAAAGAGAAAACAAAACACACACACCAAAGGAAAAAGAAACACACACACACACACACAAAAAAAAAAAAAGAAACAGAGAAAGAGAAAAACACAAACCAACACAAAAGGCACAGGGGGAAATTAGATAGCCATTTTTGAGCTCGGAGAAGCGAGTAGATGCCCTCGAAGGCATCGATGCGAGTGAACTTCTTCTTGGCCTCCTGCTGACTTGGAGTCGGGCAACTCGTTTTTGTTAGGAACTTTATCTAGGTCCGCCAGCAGAGAGGTTAGAATAAGGGACCCGATTTTTCCTGTAGTCTATCTGCTCCCCGGCTAAAAGTTTAGCTTCTAGTGGTGTAATGGAAAACCCATCAGTTGGCAAAAACTCAAAGTCCTAACATCCAGGCAAAATGCGACAAACATGACTTGTTCTTTGGGAACTGTATGCAAATGGGGTGAGAAGTATTTTAGGGAGGCCCCAAAATATGTTTCGTTTGTTCCCTCTTGAAAAAGACACACTCAGTTGATTTAAAACAGGGTGCCAAAATCACGCATTGTGTTTTGCCGTAGCGAAACAACTACCAAGAACCACCTGAGTCACAATCAAAACCGATCGGTATCAAAACGGTCGGGACCTAGAATTATTCTTATTAGATATATATATATATATATGTATATATATATATATTGTAACAAAAAAGGAAGGAAGAAAAAGAAGAAAAAAATGGGGGAAAAAAACCGGGGGAACCACCTGGGCCCATCTCCTCCGCGATGCGCGTTTCGGCCGCCTTGGCGCCCTGGAGCGCCGCCGAAAGCGCCGCCTGCCGGTTCCCAATATGGCCGTGGGTCAAACATAGGTGCGCAAAATGGAGTCCATCAAAAACCCAGGTTGGAAGTGGATTCGGTTTTTGAAGAGAACGATGGTTGAAAAGAATGGAATTGGAATCAACCTCTAGAACCGGAGGGACCCTGGTAACTGGAGACATGGGCCAAAACCTGCCGATTCCCAACTCCTGGTGGATGAATTTTGACCCATACCCATATGTCCAACCTGATAACGTCACCCCAGAAAAACACGCACCTTTCACGGGCCGAAAAGGCGATGTTTACCACCACGAAAAAGGAAATATAGGGATGTGTTTGATGATTCTGGGGCAATAGCAGAAGACAAAGAAAACCTGGCTTTGTTTGGGTTCGGGGTGATTAAGATCCAAGAGCACGAAAAAACAACCACCACCATTCAAGGACATGGTGACTGGTTTTCCCCAGCTGAAAGCTATGGTGTCTCAAGCTCCGGAACGCGGAGCTGCTCCGGGCTAGGATTCCGGAAGGGCGCAAAGGGGGTTGCTGTTGGGATGCCACCTGGGCTTGGAACAAGCTTTGGTTCAGGGTAAGACTTCGACCAACAACTTGGGCTAGAACAAGACCGACGAGAAAGTTGGCAGGGTGAGCCTGGATCTTGGCTCAGCCGTGAATCTGGCATTTGTTTGCAGATATTGTTGGAAGACTGCAACCTGGGTAAGATTATGACTCTTGGCGTGAGGAGAACTCAGCCCTCGGCCTGCAAATCCCTCCCCTGCAAAGGGAGAGAAGGGTCAAAGATTGCGGACATAGGTGGCCTGTTGGAAAATAGATGGCCCTGGTAAGAGAAATAAAACCCATCCAAACCAGTGCCATCTATTTTTAGCCAAACTAACCTAAAAAGGACACCTATGATTGCGAAGTTCCCCTTGCTGAAGCAAAGGGCATGACTAACCCAAGGGTGAAGTGTGCCATCAACCCATCCTGCAGATTACTCGACTGCAGGTTAACGGCACAAACCACAGAAGGAACCCAACAAAACCCCTCGTCTGACCATCTGCTGCAACCAGCAGCTCTTTTTCACTACACGACCTCACGACAGGTCGGGTTCGTGCCTCTTTCCCAATGGTCGACTCTTGTTTTCTCCGTTGGTTGGCTTTCTGCAAGTGGCCCAACTAACCGGAAGCACAGATCAGGAAGAAATGGAAAGCAAATGATGCAACTCTAACCATCTCAGGGGAGTGGGTGCAATCCAAGCACCACTCCGCAGGCAGGACTTTTACGTCCATTGATGGTAATTTGGCAGGCGTGCAGTCAGTGGTAGTCATGGCAGGGAGGGTGGGGAAAGAAGGCACTTTCGCCAAAGTGGCAATCAGGCCAAGCACGTGTTTCTGTGAGTCACTGCCACTCGTCTGCATCCATCGACTCATGGTGAGCTTGTTTCCAACACAAACTGAGGGGGAGACATCGTTCTCCCTTGTTGCGCATAAGACAAGTCTCACCCACGGGGGAAAAAAAAGAAGCAAAAGCCTTTCTTGGGGTCGGAATCTCCTTGTTGGGAAGGAACCCCCTTTTGGGTTTCGTAAGCATGGGAACCCCAAAAAGGAGATTCCTCGAAAACGGTGAAGGGGTGAAGGTTGATTGCTCCGAAGTGACTAACTTTTAGTGGGACAAATGGAAACCCAACCACTGAACCTGAAAACCTTAAAAGCAACGGGACGACTGGGAACCGATGTTGATCTGCAGGGGGTAAGATTTTCACAAGGGCTTAGGCATCACTCCAATCCGGACAGGGAGTATACCTCAGCTGTTGCCCCCCAGTAAGACTGATCTTCTCAGATTCTGGCGCTGTATTTTTGGAAGGCACCTCTTTTAGGAATGGTTCAACTGGAAACCCACTCGGAAACCAATCACTTTCAGGAGTCCCCATATCAAAAGTATGGGTCCCAGTAGCGCCCGGTCGCAGGCACCAAGACATTCCTCAAACGGGCAGGGACCAAAAGAGAAGACCCCGACATTGGTGGTTGTCCTTCTCTTTTCCTTTAAACCAAGCTAAAAAAAGGGCACCTTCCCACCAACCAAACCAACCAACCAAAATCCAAGTAACCTAAAGACCCAACTCACCAAAACGCCCCAAAACGACCCAAAGGATCGACCAACCAAAACCCTTCAAACCCCTTAAACCCCTTAAACCCTGAAACCCGTACAACTATTAAAAATAAAAAGCCAAAGTGGCGCCTCCTTGGCCTGCGCTCGCTTCTCAGCCATCCCTCACCACATCGCTACACCGATTCCGGACGGACGTGCGAAGCTCCGTTTCTCCGTTTCCGCACCTCCAAAACCTGGGGTTCAAGAAGGTTTCGTGCGCCTTCTTCTTCCTCCAAAAAAATCAGACATTGACATGTGTGGTGTTGCCTGGTGGTGTGTCGTGGTGTGTCCCGTGAGTTTCATTTCGTGGGGGCAGATACGAAAGCCGCTTGTGTTGCTCGGTGGACCGGCTCTTGTGACTTGGCTTCCCATGTCTGTGACTACCTCGGAGCGCGGAGCGGCAGCGACAGACATACCCTCCTTTCAGTATCTGTTAGTGCTTGAACTGAGCTTCAACTACAACTTATATATAAACAGAACTGAGTTTCCTCTGAGTTTCCTACACTCAGCTTCCTGTAGATAGATGTACACACAATGATGTATACATGTGGTCTCCCAGCAGTGGCCACCCCCCCAGCCCGAGAATCAAGACAAAGACCTGCGAAAGCCATTGTCCCGCACTGCGGGCGGCGGCAACTTCTTTTTTTCGCTTCGCTTGGCGGAATATGGAGTGGTTCGGTCTCGGATGTGATCTACATGGAGGGTGCCTCAGGCGGATTGGCGGATGCCCCCTCAACCAATCGACCATGGTTGCAGTGAGCTCGTCCCAGTGGAAGGATTCAGCGCTCAACCAAAACCTGGCAATACATGAGATGAGGCCCAAGGAAGTATGCTTGTTTGAACCAAGCCCTGGTCCCCGAAAAAACGGGGGTTCACCAAAAGCTCGCTGAAACGAAAGCCATGGGTTTCAACCAGCTGAATGACAGCCCCTCAATTGACCCCATCGAACCCATCGTCTCAGGCGAACGCTCGCTTTGTTCTCGTTCTACCAAAAGAAGTGCGTCGACCTGACTGAGCCAGGTGTCATTCATGAGCATAGGTGTCCTTGTGGGTAAATAGATGGCCCTGGTAGATGAAGCAACCAGGTTCGCCATCTATCTACCAAACCAAACCAAAAAAGGACACCTAGGTTCATGAGCGTGGGGGAGAAGAAAAAAAAACATCCTTGTAAGACAAACTTGGGTCATCCTTGGTCACCGGTCTGCACGCGCTTCGCCTCCCGCCTCGCGTGTTGCATGAGCTCGCAGCATTGGAAGACCTGCCGCGGGAGGCCCAGGCCGCGACTCGTGGGCATGGGCCGCTTCCCTTGGGCGAGCTTGGTTTTTACCGGAAAGGATAAGCCAACCACGTGGCGGCCCTGAGGTAGTTCCACGAGGTTCACCAGGGCTCCACCAGGGTTCCACGAACGAGGGTTCCACGAGGATCTGCGAGGGCTGCGGGGTGGTGCGAGCACGAAAACAAAAGAGCACCGCATGCTGTTGGGGATATCACCTGAGCTTATTTTGGGGGGGGAACCCCCTTCTTTTTAGACGCACCCACATGAAGCTTCCTCTCTGCCACTGATTCAGAGCCATAAAAGAGGCATAGCAAGGTTATGAATCCAAACGATCCACAAAAATGGCACCAAATAGTCACTCATACTAATAGGCACTAGTAATCACTATTGGTTTGGTGTGGCTCCACCTGCCTCTGGCTCTAGGACTCTTCTGTGCATTCAGATTGGTAAGGTCTACTCCCCTTCGGATTCTCCTGGAACCTGAAGGAACCCAAAACTGCCGAAAGCCGAGGAAGAACCTGTCTGCTTTCCTGTGGAAAATCTCCTTCGGGCCGGGCTCGTCTTTGGGGGTTCTATCCCTTCATTTCCATCCAACCCAACGCAACTCGCAGCGAGGCGCGGTTGAGGCTTCAACCCAGCGATGCCCCCTGCCGCGTTTTAAGGGCTCGGCCACTTTTTGGGGGCGCGGGGGTCCTCGTTTGCGGACGACTTCCGGAGCTTTGAACAGGGCGAAGCCCGAAAGATACATCCGGAAATCTGAGGCCGAACCCCTCCAGGGCAATTTGAAGGTGAGTCCAAAAAAACGGGACCGTTTTGGTTCTCCCCCTTTTGAAAAGCCCGGGGGTCCCCTTTTTGTTGGCCCCGGTTCGTATTTTTCCGCCACCCCGCAGTCGTGTTCGTCGCCTCGGGGCGCGCCAAGTTGGCGCAGGGGTTGGCCGGGTCCATCACCAGCGGCCGCTGCAGCAGCAGCGGGCCCCAGATCTCCCCCTCGCGGCTGAACTCGCTCGGGTCGCGTGCGACCGCCCGGGGAGGGGGGGGGGGAGGGGGGCTCGGGGAGGGTGGGGGTTCTGGGTGGGGGTTTTGGGGTGGGGTGGGGGTGTTGGGGTGGGGTGGGGGTTTTGGGGTGGGGTGGGGGCTCTGGTGGGGGGGGGCCGTGGGGGCGGTGGGGGGTTTTGGGGTCGGTGACACGTTCCCCACTTCTCTTGGTGGGATAGGTGACTGAGCCCGGGTGTTGGGAAAGCCATACATTGATGGTTAGGCTTATAGGGGGGTCATTCCATTTCTCGTTCCCGGAGAACCAGCAAGGTCTTTGCTGTGCAATTGGTAATCAAAAAACAGGAAACCAAGATAGACGGCAATCCGTTTGGGAATCGCTTCAAGATTTTGGGGAAGTGTCTGGTGGGCACGGCAGTCTCTCACGTCTGATTCCAAATGCCGTGCTGTTGTGCTGATGTATGTCTAGCCAGGCACGAAACAACTAAAGAACAGGCGGGTCGGTTTATCACATGTGCTACTTTTGGCAGTCTGGTTGTGTCATCTCTTCAAGGTTGCCCCTGCTTGGTCAGGTTAACAGGATCAGGTTTGGGGCCCGATTTGCAAGCAAGGCGAGCCACCCATATCGACCCCAGACTAATGAACCTGGTGATAACAAGGGGGGCTGTTGGAGCGAACATGGGCCACCAAACAAACATCAACTGGTTTGTGAATCCTGGGTTCTCATTGGGTCGTTGCTATCTGACCTCTCCCACAGCGCTGACCTGGCACAGTCAACTGGGTCTTGGGGACGCTCGCGTGACGCGATACTGGGCAAGGCCTTCCCAGAGCTCGCGGGCATCACATGGAGCCAGCCTCCCTCAACTGGCAGCCCCTCAAAAACCACGGCACGTCCATCGTGAGAGAGGGAACCCCAAGAACAAGCCCTTGCTTCGTCTCTGTTCACCTCAAAAGGTCAAAAAGCACCCCCCACTTCGAAAGACAAGATTACTTTGTCACAACAAGCAGGCAGAGCCCAGCCTGGCTGTAAAAGTTGGTCCAAATCACCCGGAGCTCTTGAAAGCTGGACCTCAGAGGCAAGGATGGTGAAGTTCTCCCCTACCGGACTGGGATCCAGATGGGCAAGATGCTTTAGGTGACAAGTCACATGACAAAAACAAAAAGACGAGAATGCCTTTTAAAAAAATGCTTTACATGTATAGATCCCCCTGAACTTTGGACATAGAGCTGAGAAGGGGGAGGCATAAAACCAGCTCTGTGAAATCCTCGCAGAGAAGGGGGATGCAGAAAAACAACTCTGTGGGAACCCCGCAGGCTTGGGTTGCTCATGTCAGAGGTATTCCGGTGCTGCTGGCCCACTAGGTGTGAATGCAAATCGAAGAGGGTGTCCACTGCCAAGCCACTACTACCAAACCACTACGCAAGGGAATATTGGATAAACATGTGTATATATATATATATATAGATTAAACATATATATGTATATATATATATATATTGTATATATATATATATATATATATGTGCTTTGTGTTTTCATGTGGATCTACTTATAGATCTACGCCATCTATATGAAAACCCTTCATACAAGTCGTCATTTTTTGTGCCTGCAACAGCACCACCTTCTTTTGTTCCCCCGCCGGGTCGACCCCAGCCGCGCCGCGCCGCGCCGCGGTTCTGGGGCCGCTGGCAGTAGGTCCAGCACGTGGACGACGGCCTCGCGCCTTAAGCCAAAGCGATCTCCGAACGCCCAGGGGGGGGGGGGGTAAGCGCCGATCTGCGGGTTCTCGGTGCTATGAATTTACAGCTCAGTGCTGCGGCTGAAATAAATGGGGCTGGACGGAACCAAAGACTAAAACCGCGTAACCCTGGCTCTTCAATGTGGTTGTGGTACCCCTTTCTTGAGGATACCCCTTTTTTGTGGCCCACGGGCTTTTTCAGAAGGAACATCACCATTTTAGGGGGTCACTGAGTTGAATGGCAGGTTTTCATTGGAACTGCCACTTTTGGAGCTTGTCCACTGTGGATGGTGACACCACACAGAAACCAGGGTTTCAATTTAGGTGAATCATCAGAAACCACAGTTTCGATTTAGGTGGTGCGAATGGATTTGGCAAAAAACCACAATATGAGTTTACCCCCTAATCAACATGGAACCCCAAATGGGCGGTGCATTTCCCAAGAAGAGTTTCCTCTGGTTGTTCTTCGGGCTCCATGTTAATCTGTAGGATGTCCACGTTGCCCCTTGAGGAAATAGCTTAAACCAGCATCCCCCAGTCAGGCTCCATGTTGGATGGGTGTCAATGGGGGAAGTTCTGAAAAGCAGGTGGGCATAAATCCAATGGTAAATGTCCACTGAAGGGCCCTAAATGAAAATTCAAACCTATATTTCACCTGCATCCATCACCCCATTAGAGGATCATTGGAGGTTCAAGGGTGCTGGTAGGCAAACCGAGTTGCCTTGGGTGCCTCAGTTCACTCAGTTGACTCAGTCCGATTTGATCGCACTCCCCCACTTGAGGTCCCAATTCGATGAGACAAGATCCTAGCCCTTCGTCCTTGTGGCAAAATCGATGGAGTGCACGTGTAAATGACGAGAAGCGAATAGAAAACGAGATGGCAGCTCTTGTCTTGGGCTTGTTTTGTTGTCACCTATCACCTCTTTCATCCTCGCATTTCGGGACTTGATCCTGATGAGGAACGCGAGTTGTGTAAAACAAAACCTGGGAACGTCCAAAAAATACGGCTCCCAACGCACAAAGGGCACATGGCTGAGAGCCAGGCTGATCCGCAGCCTTCTTGGACTGGGCGGCGTGGATCACGGTCCTTGGGATCCCATTTTGGTTGGTAGGTGAATTCACCACCCATTTTAGGCTTCCTATTTTAGCGGTTGGATTAGGATGTTCACTGGGGGCACGATTTGGATTTTGACTGATAGCCATTTGAGTCACAATCAAACCCGTTATTAAAATGGTTGACCCAGGAAACACAAAGGCGGATTTCCGTTTCCCTGTCGAGTGAGGGGGGATGCAAATGCGCTCCCTCACCTCTGCTGCCCATTTTCGTTCCTAACCCGATGGTGCTACACTGGCTCATTCGCTCGTGGCAAGGGCCATCCCTTTTCGGCTTTGTGTATCAGAGATGCTCACAAAGCCCGGTAGAAATCTGGCAGCAAAAAGCGCGGCCTCATCTTAGGTTCGAAAAACCTGCGAAACGAACCCAAGATGGAAGGGGAAATCCAAGAGTTTGGGCTCCCAACAATGTTTAGCTTGGTGGGGAGTAAACCCTGCATTGACGCTTTTCATTGGGGGGGGGGAGTTCCTGGTTTGAAAGACGCCAACCTCCGCAGCTCCACGCGCGCTCGCGGCTTGCGCGCACGCGCGAGCATTGCCCCCTTTTCGGTGAGACTCACCAGTTTCGGTTGGACAGCGCTGCCCAGGGCTTCGGCTCCTGGAGAAAAAGACTCAACGCTGCGGACCTGAGAGTAAACAATGGGTCCTCTTGGAATCTTGAGTGAGTGAGTTGAGCTGAGCTGAGCTGAGCTGAGCTGAGTTGAGTTGAGTGAGTTGAGTTGAGTTGAGTTGAGCTGAGCTGAGTTGAGTGAGAGTGAGTGAGTTGTTGAGTTGAGTTGAGTTGAGCTGAGCTGAGTTGAGTGAGAGTGAGTGAGAGTTAGTGAGAGTGAGAGGGAATCCAAAAAGGCGGGTCGCTCTTGGGACAATGGAACGACCGTTGGGAAAGCCTTGCGAAGCATGCTTCAGCCTCCATTACTAAAACTGCTTCTGGGCTTCGAATCGGGTCTGGCTGATTGAAATTGCGCAAGCCCTGATGCCTTGGATTTGACAAGGAAACCAAACGACGGTTGCAACGAGCCATTTGGGGACCCCCTTTTTGGATGGTGTTCAAAGGATCCAACAGGAAACCAGCCTGAAAAGGTCACCCCTTTTGGGGGGCTGGATCAAATCTCGAGGTTTTCACTTACACCCCGTGACTTGCCAAGGAAATTATCCGACCAAGATAACCAGGTCTTAGTTGGAAGCGGCGGCCAGAGGGGTGAGTTCAAGCATCGAGCCAGAAAATTCAAGCCTACAAACGCCAAGAGGTCGAGTCCAGAACTGGCTTTCCCGCTGCCAAGCTTGGGCAACCTAAACCTGAACAAGGACTCTGTTGTGCCTGCTGTTGTACGAATTCCTGCACCAGCTGGCATAGATGAAACCCTGATGTACCACAAGGATCGCATCTCGACACCCAGCGCTCCCCTGGTTCCCTCGTGTCTTGGGAATGGTGCCTGGCACCACACACGGCTTTTGGGGTCTTCGATGTTTGGGAGGGAGATGGAGTCTTGGATCGTGTCTGAAACACCCACCGATCCCCCCTCTTGAGGTGCCAAGCGGGCACTTTCGAGGAAACCTGAAGTTACAAGCCCCTTTGGAAGAAAACCCATCCAACATGCACCATCCAAGCCTGGAGCAATTCACCCGCCATCCATGCCAGGAACTACAATGGAAAACCTGAGCCATCCTTCCCCAAACGTTTTCCAAGCCACTCGCAAGCTACTAAGCTGCTACCGATCTTGCCATTCGAGCTGGCGAGGTGCGGAAGGACACTTGCCTACCCCTCAAAATCTTTGATTTCCCTGTGAGAAAAATCATCCAAATATCCTCTGCTTTTCGGGCGGATCCTCTGAATCTGATGATCCTTCAATCTGGGCCGCTCTTTCTTGTTTGGCTTTGTTGGCCACCATTTTGGGAGGCACCAAAGCTAGAGGACGATTGGCCCGAAAGCATTTTTCCACAGGCGCTCATCCAGCCGCGGAGACACCTTTTTACATCGCTGCGGCGAGCGTGTCTGCGCGCGGCGATGCTCAGTGTGTATGGTCACATGAGAGCTCCATCTCATCATCCGACTTTCCTCTCGAACTGCGCCGCGCGATTTCTCACGAAAGTGGTCTGCGCAAGCTGCATTGTTCCAGGCTGCTGCGCGCAAGTTGCTCTCTGCAAGCTGCTGCACGCTGCTGCACGCAAGTGCTCTGCGCAAGTGCTCTGCGCAAGTGCTCTGAGCAAGTTGCTCTGCGCAAGTGCTCTGCGCCAGTTGCTCCGCGCAAGCGCTTTGCGCAAGTGCTCTGAGCAAGTTGGTCTGTGCAAGTTGCTCTGCGCCAGTTGCTCCGTGCAAGCGCTTTGCGCATGTGCTCTGTGCAAGTTGCTCTGCGCAAGTGCTCTGAGCAAGTTGCTCTGCGCAAGTGCTCTGCGCCAGTTGCTCCGTGCAAGCGCTTTGCGCATGTGCTCTGTGCAAGTTGGTCTATGCAAGTTGCTCTGCGCAAGTGCTTTGTGCAATTGCTCTGTGCAAGTTGCTCTGCGCAAGTTGCTCTGCGCAAGTGACTCTGCGCAAGTTGCTCTGCGCAAGTGCTGCCGGAGCTGTGAGAATGTACTTCGCGTACTATTTTTGTACTTAAAAGTTGCGATTTTCCAGCCAAAGCTGCGGGGGTGTGCTCCGCGTACTACGCTTGTACTTTAAAGTTGCGATTTTCCAGCCTGAGCTGCGGGAGCACTCTCCGCATACTACGTCTGTACTTAAAAGTTGCGATTTTCCAGCCGGAGCTGCAGGAGTACGGTCCGCGTACTACGTTGCGATTTTCAAGCCGGAGCTGCGGGGGTGTGCTCCGCGTACTACGTTTGTACTTAAAAGTTGCGATTTTCCACGCTCCGCATACTACGTCTGTACTTAAAAGTTGCGATTTTCCAGCCGGAGCTGCAGGAGCACGCTCCGCGTACTACGTTTGTACTTAAAAGCTGCGATTTTCAAGCCGGAGCTGCCGCGGACCAGGGGGGAATCGAGCCCGCGACCGCGGGATTGCGAAAGCAGGCGCGCAAACCACGAGACAACTTCCAAAGGCCGTTTCCTGCCAAGAAAATTGCACGGCGCCACAGCGAGAGCGCTTCGACACGCACAATCTCCGCGGAGGGTTCGCCGAGACTAAGACAAATTCGCACGGCGCCAAAGCGAGAGCGCTTCGACGCGCACGATCTCCGCAGAGGGTCGCGCGCGGACCGCAGAAATCGTAAAAAGACCTCGACCTCCGCAGAGGGTCGCGCGCGCACCGCAGAAATCGTAAAAAGTCCTCAGTTTTGGAACCTCGACCACGCGAATCTCTGCACAGAGTCGCGCGCGCACCGCAGAAATCGTAAAAAGTCCTCAGTTTTTTGACCTCGACCACGTGAATCTCCGCAGAGGGTCGCAATCCCGAGCGACGATCAAACTCCCGCCCCGGCGCCTTAGAAACCTAAACTAACTTACATAGCTGCTTACGCCGAAGCCCTACGCAAGCTCTACCTAACCTTGGCTCTGTGTCACCTGGCTCTGTGTCACTTGGCTCTGTGCCACTTGGCTCTATGTAACTTGGCTCTATGTAACTTGGCTCTATGTAACTTGGCTCTATGTAACTTGGCTCTATGTAACTTGGCTCTATGTAACTTGGCTCTATGTAACTTGGCTCTATGTAACTTGGCTCTATGTAACTTGGCTCTATGTGTAACTTGGCTCTATGTAACTTGGCTCTATGTAACTTGGCTCTATGTAACTTGGCTCTATGTAACTTGGCTCTATGTGGCTCTATGTATGGCTCTACTTGGCTCTGTATGTAACTTGGCTCTATGTAACTTGGCTCTATGTAACTTGGCTCTATGTAACTTGGCTCTATGTAACTTGGCTCTATGTAACTTGGCTCTATGTAACTTGGCTCTATGTAACTTGGCTCTATGTAACTTGGCTCTATGTAACTTGGCTCTATGTAACTTGGCTCTATGTAACTTGGCTCTATGTAACTTGGCTCTAACTTGGCTCTGTGCAAACTTGGCTCTGTAACTTGGCCTGTGCACGGAAGAACCCTTCGCGATGCGTTCGGGAAAAAAACAAGAAACGACACACGAGGCACGGTCAAAATTACTTACTTACGGCCGTTTCGCTTAGTTTGAGAGCCTAGGAGTATCTTGTTTTCGAGTGTCCCCTATCGTTTGCCACGGCTTTGTGCGTTTTCACAATATCAACGAAACGCCGAGTACTAAACTCAACAGTCCCACCTAAACCACGCCCCAAAGCCATAGGTGTCCTTTTTGAGAAAATAGATGGCCCTGGTAGTTGATTAAACCACCAGGTAAACCAGGGCCCTCTATTTTTCAACCAAGTCAACCAAAAAGGACACCTATGCCCAAAGCCCCACAGCCCCGGACGCCGCCTTCTTCGCCAAGGACACCGTGATCCGCTTGCCGGCGCTCAGCCGCACCTAAAGCGCCAACAGCTGCCTTGACTTTTTGGAAAGGCGAAAGCTTGGTTGCTGCAACGACCCCCCTGCAAAAAGTGTTTTTTGTTTTTGTAACAAAAGAATAAATAATAATAAAAAATAAAAATATATATATATATATATATATAAAAAATGGGGGGGGGTTTAGTGGAAAACACCTTTGCTTCAACCAAGAAGCAAGTGGAAAACCCAACTTGATTTCAACCAAAAAGTTGAAGTCTAAAGATCCAACCCAATAGCAGTCGAGAAAGGGAGGTCGACACCACAAGGCTTTGGCGGGTGCAACAACGCGCACTTCCCGCGTGGATCGGCGCAGAAGAGGAAAAAAAAAAAAAGGGGGGCCAAACTGTTTGCCTTGTTGGCCACTGAAAGGATCCAAACCCAAAGAGTCACTGAAGTCCAGGAACTCAGGGAGTGAGAAACGAAGGGCAGGTTTGGGGTCGGACAAAATGAGGGTCAAGGAAAGATAGGGCCACTGACATGTTTGTGCGTTTGTTTCCCTCTGCAACGGGGACAGGACCTCGAACCCCCCCCCCAACCAACAGTACTTGGTTCCCCAGAATTGGCCCCAAAAAACCCGGGCCCGCGCCTTGCAGCTCTCCGGCAGCACCTCCTGCAGCAGGCCCCGCACTCTCAGCTGGAAGGCTGGGCTCTGCCCCACCGTCCTCAGCGCCAAAGGCGAGTTTGCCCTCCAGTTCTACATGATAAATGGGTGCGGATGCGTTTCGCATTTTTTCTCATTTTTTGTTTTTGTTGGATCTACATGGGTATGGGTCAAAATTAAACAACCAGGATATGGACCGCAGGTTTTTGTCCATGTTTCCATCTACCAGGTCCCTGCAGTTCTGCATGATTCTAGAGGTTGATTCCAATTCCATTCTTTTCAACCATCGTTCTTTTTAAAAACCGAATCCATTTCCAACCTGGGTTTTTGATGGTTTCCTGAAAAGAAGGTCCCCTAGAATGATAAATTAGGGCTTGTCCCTGGCTTGGCTGAAAGGGTCCTGATAAATAGACACCAAAAACCGCGGATCCTCGGCCGTAGACAAAGCCGGATATTCAACATACAGGAATCCCGGAAAACAACACAGTCTTTTCCTTATGCTTTCCCTTGAAAACCAACTTCGAAAAGATGTATCTTCAGTGCCTGGGATTGGTAAGTGTATGTAAGCTAACCAAACGGCACCACACAAGCAAGCGATAACTCTTTTATCCAAGCAATGTGTTGGTGCCAGGGACTCATCTTCCCCTGTCAGATGTCTACGGCTGGGTGGGCCCCATGGGCCACCCACCACAAACTCTCAAAAACTGAAGAACGGGTGTGCAGACTGATAGCGCCCGCCCCTGGGCCGGGGCCAGGGGCACCCAGGCCACAGGGGGGTCTGCCACCAGGGGAAGTGAGTCACCCACCGGCTCCGGTCACGGGAGCATGGGTGGGCCCACGCCAAGATCAAATGCATCTCCATTCAGGAGACGCGGGAGAAAAATGAACTCCTCGCAGAGTTCCTGTTTAGGAACTCTGTGCAAAGGGTCGAACCCCGAGAAATCTGGGTGCGTCAGCTCATCGCCACTGGTTGAATTCCCGGGGCACGTGGTTGGCCGCCAGCGAGCAGCCATGGGTGTGGAGCAGGAAGACCAGCTCCATCAGGATAGCCGCGGTGTAGGGCTTCTTGGATCCAAGGTTGAGCATCGCCATGACGTTGCCCTGATTGTCACTGCCCACCGGGAGTCGGACCCGGGAGGACAGAGGGCCTTGGTGCGTGAGGATCATGTTACAGAGGAAGAGCGTGCCCAGCATTTCCAGAGCCGCAATCCTCCGCTTGGGATCCCCATTCTTGAATGCCCACGGGTACTCCTCCACGTGGATCTGCTCGTGGAACCAGTACACCTCCTTCTTCTCCGGCTCCACTTTGTTGGAGCACCAGCCTCCCACAAATGCCAGTCCTTCATCCGAGGCGCTAGCATCGCTGCAACCCCACCAAGAGGACTTCGGCAAGTAAGGGGAGTACTGGACGAAGGGCGTGTTGAAGAGGAACCGCAGCATGAACGCCAGCATCCTGACCACCTTAGGGGGTTTCCCCACCGTGGTGGTGGCCATTTTCCAGGCCCACAGTGGCTGAAGCATCGACTTCGCCAGCGGACATGCAGCAGTTGCCCATTGGATGCGGCCCAGGGCCTTCTCGATGTCCTTTGAGTGCATCGCCTGCCCTTCCACCATGATCTGCAAGACCTCCATCACCAGGATGTGTTTGTTGGCGGCCATGAGAACCTGCGGGATGTTCGGGTGGACCACGAAGCCCAGCCACGTGTTGACCTCCGCCAAATGTGTCTTCTTCCAGCTAAGCGGGGTGCCCAAGGCCAGGAGTGTTGCCAACAGCGCCACCGCCAAGTTTACTGCCCCCTCGCTGCGAAGCAGCCACAGGAAGTCATCCACAAAGACGAAGTTCCAATCCACTTGAGGGAAAAGTGCGTAGAGGACCCTGAGTAGAAGGGCTGCCAGGCGTCCCCAGTAGGATTGGGCACTGGCCATGCCGTATGTGCCTACCTTGTTCACCCACCATTCTTCCCCCAGTGAGGCCACCTGGAACCGCCAGTCCTTCCTGAGGACCTTCACTCTCCGGTGGGCCTTGGTGACGTCCGCCTTGAGCAGCACCCACCTGGTGCCCGGCTCCGGCCATTGCCAGCCCTCGGGTGGAGGTTTAGCGACCTCCCTCTCGGGGCCGGGGGCACCCTGAGAGGGAGGTCCCTCCTCAGCTGCCGCATGTAGCCAATGAAGAGCTTGTACCCCATCCAGCACCGTCGGAGCCGTCGTCCTTTCCACCGTCTGGTTCCTGATGGTGTCATTGGCCCCGCCCACCGAGCCATCGTAGATGGTGCGGATCTTGTCCCCTTCGTCGATGCCCGCTAGGGGGCCTGGGCAAAGATCCTCCATATTGCAGCCACAGCGCGCTTTGGTGAGAGGGCCATCTACCATGCCCATGCGGACCTCCTCCAGGAATGTGCTACGGATGAGCTCACTGAAGTGATCCGCTGAGGGGTAGTTACCCCGGCCCGTGGGATGAGGGAGTTCCTGAAACTCCGGCTCCTCCCCTTTTAGCTCCTTCTTGAGTGGCCAGATGCCCGGCGAGACTAGGGGTGGGTCCGTGACCCCCAGTGGGACCCCTTGTTCCAGATCCCGAGGAAACTGGTGGTCGGGGTCCTGAATGCTCATCGCCAGGCTGTGCAAGATGTCCAGGAAGAAGGGTTGGCCTTCCGCTGGTCGGCCTGCCCCTGCGCCAGGATCTCCCGGATATCTTCCAGCAGGTCCTCCGGGAAGGGGTGTGACCCGTCCCCCAACGAGAGCGACTCCTGGAGTTTGTCCCCCCATGGCGACGTGAGGACACGAGTCCACGGGGCCAGCCGTCCAAGTGAGGGCTTCACCCCCGTCCCTGAGGGGGCGCTGTTTGAAGGCCATCTGGAGGTACATAACCTTGTCGGAGAGAGTTGGGTCGTGCGTGATCGGCAGGGTGGTGGGCCGATCCGAGATCTCCATGCAATGGCGTGCCCATGGCTGAAGGGGAAGAGTTTCACCCCGTAGTTCGACCTCCCTGCCCGCCGGCTGTGTTGGTGTCCGGACCTCAGGATTGTCTGAGGCCGAGACCGGACGTGAGCCCAAGGTTAGTCCCGCCAACGCTTGTTGGCCGGCCTTCAGCCTCAGGGACTGGCGCTTGTTGTCCCCCGGCGTGTGGGGAGATGGTTCCCTCTGCCGCCTCGGGGGGGTCGTTGCGTTCACTTGGGCACCGTGCCCCCCGGCCTCAGCGCCTCCAGGACGGGTCCCGCTCTGCAGAGGATGGCCGCTGCGAGACCCTGCATCATCTGCTCTGGGTACCGGCTGAGGTCACTGGAGTTGAGCTTTTCCCCCCTGGGGTGAGCTCCGTGGTTGCATCGCAGATCATGCCAATGGTGAAGGGGAAGGTCCGTTGACAATGTCGTGGACTTCACTACCACCTGGCCCAGGCGGCACTCGTCAAACTTGATGAGGGAGTGGTGGAGTGCGTTCGCCCATTGAATATAGGCCCGTGTGACCCAGATCGATGAGCACCTCGCTGCGCTCGGGCTCTTGCTGCACTCCATTGGGTCCATCGGGTGCTCCAGGAAGGAGGAGCCCACCTGCGGGACCGTTCGTTGACCTAGTCCTTGGTAGGCCAGCGAGGTCAGGTACATCTGTCGGAGCATGAGCACGCTGTCGTTGTCCGTGTCCTCCCTTACCCGGGGCTCCAGGTCCTCCAAGCCCCACAGGGTCTGCTCCGCCCTGCCCCTCACCGGCGGCGGGCCTCCCGGTTTGGGGAACCATCTGAGAATGCTCCACGTTCTGCAGTTGGGGCCGCCCCCCACAAAGGCGACCTTGCCCGCCATGGCCATGGAGCACATTGTAGAGTATGGCTCGTCTCCCAGCATGTCATGTCCAAGATCGCCACCCTTTCGCCTAATGTCCACTGCCCAAATGTACTCCGAGAAGGCCGGGTTGTAGGCATGGAGGTAGGCATCCAGGGCCCCCGCGTCGTCCTTCCCAGCGTACAGCAGGATGAGGGTCGGCTTCGACGACTCCGGCACCGGTCGTGGCGTCCACCTTAGTCTGGACCTCAGTCTTTCCGGGGTGTCTTGCATCCAGCTTGTCCCCCCTTGAGGTTTCCGTGTGTCCTTTGTCCGGCCCACTGGTCGTCTGGCCCTGGGCTTGCTGCTTGCCCTGACGGTTCTGCCCGCCCTTGGAACGCCCCTTGCTGGGCGGATCCCCACCTCTGGCTCTCTGGGGGTTCTTCCCACTGCCTCGGTGGGTGCGGGGGAAAAGGGTGCTTCCGCCCTTCTGGAGTGCCCTGGCTGGATCCACTCCCTTTCTTCGGTGGAGGGGCTTCCGGGGCCGGTGGCACCCTGGAGAGGTCCCCTCCCACCTGCGGCCGTCCTGGCCTCCCCAACTCTGTCTGCCTTCCGCTGTGGCTCTGGTGCTCTCCCCCGCTGTGTGCGCTCTCGCACTGGTGGCCTGTGATCCCTTTGGAGACCAGGCAGCCACGGGGCCCATGGCACCCTGAGTGCCTCCTGTCACTTGGGGAGGTGTGGGCATGCCTGTGGCACCTGCTTCGCTGGGGGGGGATCACACACCCACCCATCCTTCCTGACCGGGCAGTTGTGGGATCGACCGCATGATCCAGGGCATTTGTTGTGAAGGTGATGATCCCTGCAGTACGCCACCCCTTTGGGATTCTTGAAAGCCCAGTGGTCTGGCCATGGGGTCGAGGAGGTGTTGGGGGACTTCCCTTTGCCGCCCTTGCCCTTAGGCCCCGAGGACCAAGATCCTTTTCCCCCCTTCTTGGGCTTCTCCCACTGAGTCTGCCACACCTTGGGTGCCTTGCTCTTGCTCTTCCCCTTCGTCGGCGCCCTGTTGAGGTGCTCATAGACCTCCCGTTGCCAGAAGAGGAAGTCGCCCCTGATGTTCTTGAGGGCTTCGGAGAGAGTGGTGCCCTGGTGCACCATCTCGTGAATCTTGCGCCATGCATTGCGCTCTGCAAACAGCAAGGTGGTGTCGCTCGGGGGAGGTTTCCTGCCGGCTATGTCCTCCCCATAGAACCAGGCATACCAGTCATCCAACTCCTCCTTGGTGACCCTCAGGTTGCCAAATTGCGGCAGTGCTGCCGTGCACATCAGGAGCGTCGTCCTGAAGGTTAGGTGCAATCGTTCCAGCTGGCGCCGAGATGTAGGGTGGCTCCTCACCTCTTCTTCATCCTCCCTGTCCCAGCCGTCCACCGTGATCTTCTTGTGGGTGGATGAAGGGCGTTCCCCTTCTTCCGGGAGCGCGCTCACGATGTGTTTTGCCGGGATGTAGCCCAATTCGCCCTTGGCAATCATGCGCCATTGCTTCTTGAGGTAGCCATCACTACCCTGGAATTCCAACCTCGGCTTCGGGGCCCCATGCGTGGCCACGTAAGCATCTTCCAGCTGGCGCCTGTCACACAGGACTTCTAAGGGAGCCTTTGTCGGGCCCGCATGGCCCGCCGGGTGGTCACCCTGGTTGCCCCCCCTGACCAAGTTTGCTGCCACCCGTACTGCCTGAAGGAGGCGCATTGCCGTGAAGGCCGAGGTCTGGGCGTTGAATCCATTCTCTCCATCCTGGAATCCCAGGTCCCGGGGACCATTTCCCTGGCCGCAGCCGGGGTGTTCCAGCGATCCGCCAGGTCTTCCACCGTGACGTAGCCCGATGCGCCCAGTGCCGCTTGGATGACCCAGGGGATTTCCTTGCCCACCAAGATGGCCGCCAGTGGCTTCTGCAACTTCGCCACGTCTTCCTTGATCGCGGCTGGGACCTCCTCCGGTGGTTTGGCGGGCGCCGCAGCCATGACCTCTTACCTTGGTGTGGGTGGGTGGGTTTTCAATCAGCTTGGGTTCCAGGAACCCAGAGCAATGCTTGAGCCAAAATGGCACATGCCATTATGGTCAAGCATTCCACACACAGTTCATGTTTCCACATGCGTTTCAACATTAACAAAGTGTATGTAAGCTAACCAAACGGCACCACACAAGCAAGCGATAACTCTTTTATCCAAGCAGTGTGTTGGTGCCAGGGACTCATCTTCCCCTGTCAGATGTCTACGGCTGGGTGGGCCCCATGGGCCACCCACCACAAACTCTCAAAAACTGAAGAACGGGTGTGCAGACTGATAGCGCCATTTCCGAAGGACAGTCTGGCACACCCGCCATGTCCGAAGGATGCCAGTCTGTGCTGAGGGCCCTGGCCAGAGCCCTGTAGGCTTCCAAAGGTAGGGCCACCACCTCGGTCTCCGACTGGGTGTCCACCGAGTCATCCGTTTCAGAGCCCGAGTCCGCCGAGGAGTCCGAGTCCTCCTGCAGTGTGGGGACCTCCGCAGGCTCCAGTACCCAGTCCGCCGGGAAGCCGTACCTCTTGAAGCAGCGTTCGCACTTGCCATAGGCCTCTGCCGGTCGCCACCCGCACCCCACAGCCGTGCCTTCGTCATTCAGCAGGTGGATTCTGGCCTGGCCGGCGTTGCCTGTGCGTTTGACTGCCGCAACAACACGAAGGGGGAAGTCCGGGGTGGTGGGAAACAGGTCCTTGGCCTTCACTGGTGTGTCCTCGGGTCCCTGTTCCACCAATGACCATGAGCGAGTCGATGGTGCGCTCCCTGAGGGTACCGTGGGGGACGCCTCCCCTTCCCCTTCGGTTTGGTCCTTGTGGCCGTCCGGTCCCGCATCCGTGATTTCCACTGCTGGCGGCGGGAGCGGGTCCGCCCAGTCCGGGTGGTTCAAGTCCTCCCTGCGTTCCCTGCCTGGCCCGAGGTTCAGGTTGGGGACCTTCTGCGCTACCTGGCCCCAAATCTCCACAACGACATTGCGCTTCTCCCGCACATAGACGTCTGCTGTGCTCTCTGTGAGCCAATTGCCTAAGTACATGCGGCGCTCCCGGGGGAGCCCCATCTGGAAAGCGCAGTCCGGGATGAACACTCGGAATGAGTGCCACGTCAGCGGCTTCACCAACCCCAGGGTCACTCCCCGACGGAGAAGAGCATCCTTGAGCCATCTCAGAGCCCTTATCTCGGGATCAGCCCGGCGAAGTCTTTGCTCACTGTCGGGAGCAAGTAGTCCATGTCCTGGAATGCCTTCTCGGATACCAGTCGCCGGACCGTGGCCACCCAGGTAGTCCACCAGGGGATCCCCGTGAAGCTGTACTTCGGAGCAATCAAGGGGACCGGGTTGCGGTTGATTCGTGCTGCTGAGACCGTCTTGGTCTGCCAGGCCTTCAGCTCCACGGTGTTACTGGTGTGGATCAGGTCCTTGGGGTGAACATGCTGGAGGTCATTGAAACGAGCGCTGCACCCTACTTGGAACCGGGCGAAACCCAGGATGAATGCGTCCAGTACCTCGTGTCTGCTCCTCCCCGGGGCCGCCTGCGTACCGGGGCCGGTGGCACCCAGGTGATCGTAGCCAGCCCCTTCCTCCAGAGCCCATATGACCTCTTTGCTGGGGACCACCGCCTTGCGCTGCGGCCGGGTGACCGTGTCCGTGAGTGCCTCTTCCAACGAGCTCTTCTTGGACTTGAGGCGATGGAGCTCGTCTATCTTCAGCATACCGAAGGTCTTGGAATACCATTTGAGGGTGTTCCACACCTGCCGTAGCTTGTACGGGGTGACCTCCTCTTCGGCGAGCTGGTTGAGGAGAGAGCGGACATGTCGTTCCTGCCAGGGAATCACCGTGAAGCCTCTCTTCCGGAGACTCTCGTAGACCAGGCAATGCCTGAGTGTCCGGAACCTATTGTCCCCCAGGAGGTCCAATGCCTCCTTGCGGAAGTCCTCCCCCAGGATGTCCTGCATGTACGTGATGTGCTCCGCAAACGGGGCAAAGTGGGCGAGGAGCCGTTCCGCCCATTTCCCGCGCATATGGAGTTCCAGCGCTCGCTGGGTCGTGGGCTCCATTTCCCTTATTTTGCCCGGGCGCCAGTGCCTCCACTTCAGAAGCTCCGGTTGTTGGAGTGGGGGTGGGTCATCTCGTGAGAACCACCTCAATTGGTCCTGGCGGTCCCATTCATTCTCCAGCGGGGAAAAGTCCTCGCTCGGCTTGCCATCCGCCGTCGCCAGGAGGAGGAACCATATGCTGTCCCACAGGTCGGCCAGGTCCGCCGCGGACAGAGGCTGGGGGCCTGCCTGCCGCCGCCGCCACCAGGCCGTTGAAGTATTCCGTCGGGACCACGTAAGCGTCTGTCCTACCGGAATGCCCGAGAGTTCCAGGAGCTGAGAGAAGCGGATTGCCGGCTCTCCGCCCAGCTTCCTCCCCTCCTCCTCAGTGCCTTGGCGCAGGCACATCAGGACCAACAGCTCCCCGTCCGTCTGTCTCGGGGAGAAGGACTCATCCGCCAACGTGTGTAGGGCGGGCGCATAAGAAACTTGGTAGATACCCTAGCCATGATGAAAAAGGGGGTTTTGAGCCTCCTATCGAACCGCCGGGACCCAACCGCGGCACAATGCATGCATGCTCCAACCTTGCAGAATGCAGAGTGCAGATGGAGCAGGCAGGCCACACGCATCCCGACACGTCCCCCCCAAAGTCCCGAGATTTTAACAGACCCAAAATCAACCCCCCAGAAACCCCCCAAAAGCACGGAGGGGGAGACCGACCAGGTGGGGGATTCCCCAAAACCTCAAGGGGACCTCAAGGAAACCATGAGTCGGCCGCAGCCACTTTTTCCGAACCGTGGCTGAGATGGCCCGTCCTTGGGGCAGCTAATGCATGTGGCCTCATGGTCGAGGAGATCAAGCTGCCGTGACGTGGCTCCACTGCCATGCCACCGGAAAAACCCACGTGCGCCACCAAAATGGAATAAGAGAGGAAACAGTGGTGAAAACCGAACCCAATAAGGAAGACATTTCCCCCCCCCCCCGGAGACGGGGCCAATGGCACCCAAGTCCCGGGACAAAAAAAAGATCACACGACTCCCACATCCGACAGGGTTGTGAGACAAAACCTAGCGGCTCCCTCCCTTCAGCTCCTTCGCCACCGAGTGGATTGCCGCCAGCCCCGACTTCTCCGGGTTGCTCAGGATGACCGACCACAAGGCCGTGGAGACATCCCCCAGAAGCGCATGCGGGGGGTGCTCGCGTCGCCCAGGACCAGCCGCTCATCCCTGGGAGGCTCCGTTGGCTCCACCCTCTTGTAGAACTCCATCCGATCGCGGATCCACTGATTGTACAGCTGCTCCGGGGGCTCGTCCATCACCAACTGCAAGCAGGTGGCCTTATCCAGCAGCCTGGTCCCCCCGCGGCTCGCCTTCCAAAAGCCCTTGCAACATCTGCACATATAGCCTTCCGTGGTCTTGAACTTTTCCTTGCTCACCACTTCCCAGGCACTGATGCTTGGCAAGACCAAGCCACACTCCACGGAGCCCCAAAACACATGCTTCGCCTCCTTGGGGAAGTGCTTGTTGACGTACTTTTGGCCCGCGACCACCGTCACCGTGGCCGTGGTGATGGGCGGGTACCGCCTGGTGCCCTGGTCTGGGGTGCGGAGCGTGGTGTCTGCCCCCCCAGGACCTTGGCCTTTGGGTCCGCCTCCTTGGCCGCTCCCCCCCCGGGGCCAACGGCACCCTAGGGGGGGGAGCAACCCAGCGGATGAGGTCCTGGGAGTAGCCCAACCTGTCATACAAGGCCCCCGCCGCCTCCTGCGGGACCTGCTCGACCCAGTCGTGGACCACATTGCAGCGCCAATTGACCTTCACCTCCACCATCGACGACTTGCTCAGGCCCGCCACCAACTTGGTGTAGACCGAGTCGAAGGCCTTCAGCGAGGCCAGCGGGAGGGTGATCCGTTCGTCGCAAATTGCCCTGAACCGCAGCGCCTCCTTACTGTCATGGATGGGGGCCACCGGCATCTCCATCACGGGCAACGGGCAGTTCACGATGAAATTCTTTGCCGCCAAGAATGTCCCCATCTCCTTGAAGATGTAACTCCACTCCTCCTTGGGGATGCCCAGGCTCTCCAGGAAGGGCACCGCCTCCTTCCTCATCTGGATAATGTTGCCCATCCACTTGTCCGAGGTCGAGCCCTCCGCATTGCAGCCCCGGCGTTGCGTCTTCACAATCAACGGGAAGGTGGTCCAGGCCGAGTAGATATACTTAAATGTGAACCTGTGGGCGTACACTCCCGTCGCTCGGCAGGTCCCACGTTCTCGTCTGTCTGGTCCAAAACACCCCATCACCCCGAAGATACCAACCACCTGCTCAGGTGCCGGGCGCTCACCCCGATCTCCAAGGCCGTGTAGATGACTGGGTCGATGCGGTCCTGCTCGCACGTGCATGGGTGAGTCCTGCGCTCAAGGGCCAGGAGCTCCTCCGCACGAGCTTAAACTGCTGGTCAGCGCCCCGGGGGATCTCACCGCTTGCGTGCTTCCTCCAAACCCCCCCAAACATCCGGAGCTCTCCCTGGTGCCGCTTCATTGCCCAGAGGATAAGGGACAGCTTGCCGTCCTCAGAGTCCAGGTCCTGCTGGGACATGGGCTGGTCCCCCCCGGAACCGGTGGCACCCTTGGGGGGGGGCCGGTGCCTCCAGCTCGGGCATCTCCTCCAGCAGTGCCTCCTGGTGCCACGGGTTCTGCGACGCTCTGAGCATCTTGATGTAGGGGACACATTGGCTGAGGCGATGGGCTCCATTCAGGAGGCCCAGGCGGCAAACAAGCGAATCCAGGACACCAACCAGGCATGGATGCTCAACCACACTCTCAAGCCCTTGGAAGTGTCGGCGTGGCCGGATGACCGGATGATCTCAGGAAGGCCCTGGAGAGGGGCCTATTCTGCCCCCTGGAGCCCCCCGGTGGGGGACATCAAGGAGAAGTACCTGGCTGGCGCCAACGCCCTTCCCCTCCAAGTACTGGTCTCTCAGCTTGGCCTTGAAACGCTCCAGGTTGACCTTGACGGGCTCCCTCGTTGGCCACCTCATCTGACGGCAGGGCCTGCATGCCCTCCTGGAGGGGCGCCAGGATCGCCATCTCGTTGTCCAGCATCTCCTCAGTGACCAACTCCTTGTGCAGCCGCCTGGCCGAGGCCTCCTCCGGAGTCGGCTCCCGCTGCTCCCGCAAGGCCTTATGCAGCTCCTCCTTCTTCCTGATCGCCTGGTCCACCTGGGGATGGTAGAGCTCGAAGCTCTGAGCCTCCGCCTCTTTCAGGGACCGCTGCACTTTGACCCGGATCTCCTGGCTTTCCGGACCTTCATCGCCTCGTCATCCGCCTCCATGGACAGGATCTCCTGCCGGATGTCCACCCGCATGTTAAGCGGGACCGCATCTGCCATGGTGATCTCATCAGCCGAGTCCGTTTTTGGAGGGGCTCTCCCCAAGACCGTGCCGTCCACCAAGTTGCGGTCGGTTTGTGCCAGGGCTGGCGGCCGGCTTGGTTTTGGACGAGCCCGAGGCCCCCCCGTCAGCTTCGGCGACCGATGTGATGAATGACCTCTCCAGTGCACTGGAGCGTCTCCAAGTGGCAGTTGCCACACCGACTCCCGGCTTGGGTGCCCCTGGCCCCGCCGAGGAGGGCGACAGGGACATGGGGGATGCGGACGGCACGGAGCGGGCCACACCACCGGAGGAGGCGCAAACGCCACCCACGAAGAGACTGAAGGGCTTTGTGGCGGCTTCTCAGAAGGCTACGTCTCAGGCCAACAAACCTGTCACCTTGGTGCCGGTGGACGGAAAACCTGGGTACTTCAAGCTGGTGGACCTCCCGGACTTGTTTCCAGTCCTTCCAGCGTCGGCGGCCATCCCTGTTTTACAAGTTTGTTGGGAAGAACCTCACGGAGGACCTGGTGATCCGCATCTTGGAGGCGTACGTCCCGATGAAGATCCAGCTCCGCCAGGAGGAGGTCTGGGCTTCGCAGTTCCAGAGGAACAAGGCGTGTATCGGCACCCAGCACATGTACAGGCTCGACGCAGGTCATTCCAACTACAAGTTCATGTGCAAGGCATGCGGAACGGGGTCGCCAGAAACAGCCAAGCAGTGCTGGGTCTGCCCCGGCAAGGAGTCCGCCCCCTTCCAGGCACCCTCGGCCACCTATGAGGCGGACGGCATCACCTACAACCTGCTCATCTGCAAGCCAATCTGGATCCAGCAGCGGGGAAGCCTGACCAAGCCGGCCGCCACTGCCGCCTCCCGTGTGCGAATGTCCTGGGCCTCCTGGCTGGCCATTTCAACCTCCTCCACGGTGAGTGTCTGGTCCTCAATCAACGCAAAGGAAGTTGCCGAGGTTGCCGAGGAAGCCATTGCTTGGTCGGGGTTAAGTTCGAAAATGCAAAAGATCAAAGTTTTTCAATCAGCTTGGGTTCCAGGAACCCAGAGCAATGCTTGAGCCAAAATGGCACATGCCATTATGGTCAAGCATTCCACACACAGTTCATGTTTCCACATGCGTTTCAACATTAACAAAAAATCGCCACTGAGACCAACGACCCAAGAAACAGATCGCTTGGCAGGTTGGGAACCCGAGAACAAGCCACCCACCCACCCATCCCACCCCACGAAGCCCAGGAAGAAACACACGGAAGCGCGATGCATCCATTCGAGGCGCAGCACGAAGCCTCGCGCCTGGAATTCCACCTGTCTCGAAACGACGGCAAGGTGCGGGGCTTGGATTTTCAAAAACCAAGGAGGGCAGTGAGGGGTTAGGATATGCGTCCTTCTCTGAGGGGATTACTCCCTTTTTGGTGGTTTTTACAGAGGAACAGAAGGACACCACCCATGTTTGGGGGGGTTCCCTAAGTTGAGACACACCCCTCTGGAAAAATGTCGACCCTGACGTAAGGATCAAACGGGACCTGACAAGGGGTACAACTCCACTTGCATCAAAGTCCCAACCCGGCCAATGTGAAAAGCTGCTCGTGGCTTCGTGCGCCAAATAGGCCGATGTATGTGCCCTGCGCTTCAACATTGCTTGTGCCCCCCAGAGGACTGGGAAAATTACGGCCCGTGCCCTGGCTGTTGTGTGGACAAATTCACTTTTGAGAAGGTTCCTGTTTAACACACGTAGCCATTTCAAATAAACAAATATACCACCGCCAGCATTTACCAAAATTACTCACCAGCCTGAAACTCGGAATCCCTAGAAAAAGCCCGTGCGTATGTGTGGATATGAGTATAAATATGCATATGTATATATATATATATATCTAGAAACATGGGTGTGTCCTTTATGCGAGCATACCTTTGTTGTGAATTTAAAGGGAAACCACCATTACCCGGCAGTAAAATGGTAAACGCAGAACCATGTAAAGAATCAAGAAGGCGGATATCCGCAGCTATTTATGGTTGGGTTGGGCCCTTACTAACCTTCATCTACCCGGGGTTTTTGAGCACGTCATTTGGGGGCCGTGGCTCATCTGACCCCTCGCCTGCAAGGCGGACCCACGGCCGTCCCCTGCCGCCGCAATGGCCGCGGGGTTGGCGGACTCGTTGACGTAGACCTTCACCACCGCACCTTGAAGCGGCCCGGTGGACGGACGCGGACGCGGACGCTGGGCCCTTAGCGAGTCCTTTGGGGCCGGCGGAGAACCAAGAGGGGTACTCAGCCACACTTCTTCAACCACGGCTCCTGCATATTGCTTGTTATACAAATAAATAAATGAATAAATAAATAAAATAAAAAAATAAACAAATAAAATGAACAAAAAGAAAAGCATGTTGTCCGAACCAACCCGGTGTCACTTTGGGGCGGATTCTTCAAACGCATCGCGCCCATCAGTTGGCACTCTTTTGTCGGACTGGTTTAAAGGGAAATCCACGGAGTATTGCCCTTTCTAGAGGATTCTCCTCTTTAGAGACAAACCTAATTGACCAGGTTGCTTTTCTTTAAAAAAGACTTGGAAGTTTCCCAAAACATGGCAGGGATTCAAGCGGACCAAGAGCCAAACCCAGCCCCATTCGCCCGCACGCAATCGCCCGCACGCAATGTGACTGGCCTTCATCCGTCCAGGAGTACTTGTCGATGGGCACGATCGCCTGAAGGCGGGAGCCACTGGGATCAAGGCCCAGATATACACTCCCTCAAGCGATCTTGGAAGCCGGAAGCTCCCTCAAAAGGGGATCTGCAAATGGAACAAAGTCTTCTCAAGGGGATCTGGGAGCTTCCGGCCAGAAAGCCTGAGGGAGTGCAAGCTCTGGGGTGGTTTGGGCCAGCTTCGAGGCTTCCAGGTGTTGGGCTGGTGGGGATACCACCCGGCCAGTGCAGACAAGAGGCAGCTGCTGGCCCTCAGATTTCGAAGTCTTCACCGGACGCATCGATCGGGGACCCGGGGGGAGAGGTTTCTAAAGGGGAAGAATCCAGCCTGGGGTTCAAACCACCATTAAAACAATGGAAAATAATATATATATATATATATAACCACCATTGTTTTCCTAAGGATTGTCATCCAAATTGGCTCAACCTTTCTTTTCATGGGGGTTGAACCCTGGGGTCCAAGAATCCAGTGCAAGACCATTGCATTCAACTCAGCATACAGGTTGCAACGGATATGAGGGCTACCTTCCCATCAAGATAACGTGGAACCTGCTGGGGACCCTTCTCCCTGCAAGGAAAATGATATTCCAAAAATTAGCTTTTTCCAGCTCCCCCAGTGAAAAGATCACTTGCTGGTGCGATGAGTAGGGAATGTGGTTGAATGAACCCACAAATTTCGTTAAAGGAAACCACCAGTTGGAATCGCACCAGCATTCTTTCCCTTCAACCCCAAGATCTTCCAGCGGAATATCCACACCCGCCCGGTTTTTTGCATATGTTCAGGAAAGGCCTTTCCCCTAAAAACCAACCAACTGGTGGTTTCCTTTCTTCGGGAATCTCAAAACGGTTCACCCCAACTCATTCCCTGCCGATTTCGCACCAGCAAGAGGGGAATGAGGGAATGACTGGAATGACCCCAACAAAAAATCCCATCCCCTACTGTTTCCTTTAAACCATCCCAGGCTCAATCCCCAGGCTCATTCCCCTGAACCTTCCCCAATGGAGGGAATGACCCCGAGATAAACCATCCAACTGGATTCCTTAAGGGAATCCCCAAAACGGCTCCTTCCAACTCCTTCCCTACTTCTCACACCAGCCAAGATCCACGTGACCCCGTCCGTCCCCAGCTCGGGCCCTGGCCTTCGCCCTCCAGAAGCGCCAGCGCCCAGGGATCCGGCAGCCCACGCAGCACGTCCTCCAACAAAAACCCCACGGGATGGACGGCGACACACTCGCTTTAAACGCCTCGGCCACGGGGAGTGGGGCGATTTTCTTTTCCCTCTGGATGCTTCCCGTGCAACCAGAAGGGGGGTGACTCCCTGAAAACGGCCAGAAATGAGTTCAACCAAGGTTTTGGAGAGGGGTGACTCTCTTAGAGAGAGAGAGAGAGAGAGAAATGAACGAAAGCCCAAGGGGGTAACTCCCTGAAAGACCAGAAATGAACGGCCCAGAAAGCGATCAAAAGGAGTTCTTACTGGTCTTGCTCCCCCAGGTTCCGATCTGTTCTTGGGCTTGATAGTCAAGCCAAGTACCATACCAGCGTTCAGAAGGGCATGCACCTTCCTCCAATGGGGGTGGCTTGGAGGTACTGAAACCATCTTAGAGAAACAAACATCGCAAAGGTTCGGGAGATGCTTTTTGTTCTTCTTCTTTTTCCTGAGTTGTTCGGATTCATGTTTGTCTTTGTCTGTGAATGTTCTTGACGACGGCGCCCCGTGGCCAAGGGACCCCTTTTCACCTGATCATGGCAAGGTTTGAATGGTATACGATTGGATGGCACTGTGTCCTGCAGAGCCCAGGTGCTATCCCCCAGCAATTCTGACCCCGAAAACGACTCCGCTCCGAACTCTCGGAGGCCTACCCAATGAGGGAAGGCTGCGCCTCGAACTTTTTGGGGGGCGGGTCCCGAAGCCCTGGTCTACTTGCATCAGAACAAAGATCGCGACTCTCGGTGGCCACGCTGTCAGCTATAGAAAAAAACAGCGGTGTCCTCTGGAAGGGTTCCGCGGGGTTCTCTTTCGAATACCGCCTGGGCTGACTGTTGGAAGGGTTCCCTTTAAATCGACAAAAAGCAGGTGGCCGTTTTTGCTCCATGGAAATCCATGGCCGGTCTGGCAATCTCTTTTTGCCTGGCACGGAACCCTTCCAGAGCTTGTTTTTGGGGCAGAGACCAAGCACACCGCTCGGTGCTCTTTGGGGTGGGAACTTCAAGGGAAACCAACGGAAGAAGAAGAAAACGAAGGGCTGTCCTTTTTTTGGGGATTCGGAGGCCAAAATGCTGTTTGGTTCTCCTTTTACATTTCAAACCACACTAAAGAAAAGCACTTCCCTTTCAAACCACACACAAGAAAGGCAGTTTTGCTTTTGGCTTCCCTTTCAAACCACGCAGAAATGCACCTTTCCTCTTGGCTTCCCTTTCAAGCCACGCAAAAAATACACCTTTCCTTGTGGCTTCCCTTTCAATCCACACCAAAACATGAGGCGCCAACTCCAGAAACACGACAAACCCCTCCCCAGCCAGCTCGAAACGAGCTCCTCCACGTGGGTCCCCTCGGTGGTGGCGCGGCGAATGGCGCCCGAGCTCCGCTCCAGCCAATAGAGGTGGCCCGCCTTGGGCGCCAGAGCCAAAGCGCCTCGCGTCTCAAAGGCGCGGTGGGGATGTGGGGGGTCCAAGGGCCAAGTCACTCCAAAGGGACATGCCCACAGCCCATGGCCAACTCACCCCAAAGGGCCAACTCACCCTTTCAGGACTCCCCAAAAGTTTGGGGAGTCCTGAAAGGGCCAAACCCCGCGGCTCGTTGTCGTTCCCTATCGCACCGCTGGCAAGTTGGCCATGGGTCATAACCTATGCATTTCTCATTTTGGGGCGGATGAACACCCACGTGTTGAGGTGGACTCTTCTGCAATGGATGGACTCCAGGGTGTCTCAGGTGCGAAATGGTCCAAGGTGCATACTGGATGGACTCCCCTCTTGCTGTGGATGGATGCGACATCCGCTTCGCACCTAAGACACCCTGGTTTCTGATGATTCCACTGTACATACCAACAAGCAACGGTTGCCCATGGCTCCAAAGTGGCGCAGGATTTCGTCCATCCACAGCACCCCACCCTTCGAGTGGTACGGTATCTTGGAGGTTCACGACTGCCTTCCTGAATGGACTTGCCAAAAAACCAACGGACACTGTTGCCGCAAGCCAAGCGAGGGTCATGTTGGAGGTCGTTCTGTTCGGACATGGAACCCACTGCTGCGAGATAGAAAAGGGTTTCTCAAAGACTAAACCCCCCCATACAAAGGGCGAGATTCCCAAAAGCGTCACAGAATTTCTACTGGTACCTTCCCCATTATTTCCAGGCATCCTTCTAGGGAAACAGATGGTATTGAAAAGAACGATGGTTGAAAAGAGTGGGCAATCAACTCCTAGAGAAGTGGTTGGATGGCTGTGGGTCAAAAATAGGTACCCGATATGGTACCTTAGTAAATGGAAGAATGGACTAAAACCTGCGGTCCAATTCCTGGTGGTTTAATTTTGACCCACACCCCGAGAACCCCGAGCGAGTGCTCAACCACCACCCGGGCTTTTCAGCCCGGCGGCTGGGGCTTTGAAGCCCGGTGATCAGCGGCTGCATCTCCGTCCCATCCTCGCGAGACATGGGCGACCCCGCGTCACAAGACACACGGCACGGGCTTGGCAAAAGACGGACGTCGACCTTGTTTGCAGCCCAAACCGGAAAGGGGGGGGAAAAAAAAAGAAAAAAAGAACAGAACCTCTACCTTGTTTGCAGCCACCCAAACCGGAGAAAGAAAAAAATAGAAAACAAAAAAAAAAGAGAAAAAAGGTGGAAAAAAGGAAGAAAAAAAAGAACCGGAAACAAACAAAAAGAATTGGCCAAGAACACTTGGAGCTTTGGCCCTGTGCTTCTTGCAACCGTAGCCTCCACACCTCTAATCAAACGGGTGGCTGTTCAGGCAGACAAGGTGTTTCTTCAGCAGCCGTTCCCGCGTCCCCCGCCCTCGGTTCTTGCGTCCTTTCAAGCCAAAAGAAAACTGGACCATCGGACCTTAATCCCCCCCTTCAACCATTGATCCCCCCTTCAACCCCTTTTATGCCCCCTTCTCCCTTCAACCCTTTTCCTCACTGTCTGCGTGCACCAAAGAACGAGTTCCGGAACTCAGGGGAAAAACAAGAGTTTCTCGCTCCATGCGCCCGGTGCCAAGGCTCCAAGTTGCATCGGTAGATGGCCCCCGTGCCGAAGTTCGTCCAGAAGAGCTTCCGCCGCGCTGAGTCCACTACGATGCTGGTGGAGTTCCTGCCGTAGGGCACCTGATGGACGTCAAAAATCGTCCGCCGGGGGACCGTGGTACCGAGCCACAGAACTCGGCCAATGGACGGGAGGTGCTTTAGCCGCCTTGTTTCCATTTGCAAAGAAAGAGAGACTCGGCCAAACAAAAGCCCTGTGTGATAGGCCGAGACCGGAGAAGCAACAGCGGAAACATGCGGGGCTCAGCTTTGGGCACCCCTTTTTTGACCCACTCCCACCCCACGGCTCTTGAGGTGTCACCCCGGATTCGACCCAAATACGGAGGTTGTGTCCCCCAAAAGTGAGTCCCAGACTGAGTCAGTTGCCCTCCACCCCTTTGTGGCAAAAAGTGGGGGAAAGGGGGGGTGAGGGGGAGGAAGACCCGCATGTCCTGCCCAAAATACACCGTGAACTGCCAGCTTCGTCGGCGGCGCCTCACATGCCAAAGTGGGAAATACGACCCGGTGCTTGTTTGGGATAAAGGCTTGAAATACCGCAGCCATGCAACTAAAGGGGGCTCAAGAGAACATAGATACCCGGCTTTGCCTGAACAACAGATTGAGGCAAGAAGCTGCAACCCGGGCTTCCAAACAGGAGTCAGTCAAACCGCTCGAGGCAAAACAAAAAAAGGCGTTAACACGGACAAACCTTCAAAAAAAAGGGCATTGCTGGATCTGGTTTTTGCGGCCTGCCAATCGAAGAACAGAATAGAAACCCGGCCACTGGCCACTGTCACCGGGGCATCTCTGACCCGGGCTTCAAGAACCACTTGATCCTGGACCTCGAGTTGCTTTTTCGGCACCCGGAGACAAAAAAAAGGTCGAACATCTGTCCGATTGTACTCCGTTCAAAACCACCAAAAAAAGAAGAAAACAAATCTCGGGCCAATGGAAAAAGAAGAAAAGAAGAAGAAAAAAAAAGTTGTTCTTGAGCCAATGGAAGTGGAGCCACTCGACTCCAGACCGACCTCGAACCCACCACCACACTGTGCCGAGGCTCCACCACCTCCCGCTGCCCGGTCATGCGGTGGATCTTCCTGGTGCCAAAGTCGCCCCAGTAGACCTGGAGTTCTCGCAGTGCCCCGAAAATGGCGTCCTTCTCCATTTGAGTCACAATCACGGTATTAAAAATGGTCTACCAAGAACCATGTGAAGAATTAAGAAGGCGGCCGCAGCTACTTATGGTTGGGAGTATCCGTTCCTACGCTTCATTTACCCGGGTTTTGATTGTGGCTGGCGGTAGCGGCGCTGTCTATCCTCCAGGGCATTGCCTGGGAGTCACGGAGTGAACCCAAAACGTGAAAGAAGGGCCACAAGGGTGTCGACCTGCGAGGAAAGTTCAGCGACTCTTGCCTCACAGGCCGCAGGCAGAATAGCCTCTGAATACTGCACCTTGCACGGGGGCATCCGGCGAAGCCTGCCGAGCCTCGTCCAGGGAACTGTGTAACCACAGAGCACACAACGAGGCTCGCAGGGGTCCCAACTGGTGCCATAGCAGTGGGAGAGCCCGGGGGCACCGGCCAGACGACTGGCCCACCCGGTCATAAGATGTTTACGACGACCCATACAAAACCGAAGTCTTCGCACAGAGGAGTTCCCGAGTGCTTCGCGCAGCTGCCCGGCGTCCAAGCTGCAAAGGAAGTTGATCGGCACCACCTCGATGAGGTACTCTTTCAAAAGGATCTTGCATGCATCCAGACGATCCTGAACCGAGGTCAGAGCATCAAAAATGATGCAAGGGCGGTCATGGATCTGGTTCAAGCCGGGAAGAACCGGGCCCGCCATCTTATCATTCAAACGAGACCGAACCACCAGGGAGGCAAACACAGGCGAAGACCTCCAGCAAGTGATAGATGCGCCAACCTGATCCATAGTGACGTAAAGCTTACGCAGCGGCCTGCCCAGCATAAGATATTCCTCATTCAAGTTGACCAGAACTTTAGTCCCAATGTTGATGCCGTCGTGCCGTGGAAGCATCAGCCCAAAGGGCAACGTCGGCAGCGGAGGCCAAGACTGACAAAGCTCCAACATGTCCGGCTCGGTTTCAACATCAATCGGAATCCCTTGCATTTTGAGAATACCCAGACATAACATCCGGATCTTCCACTGGGCCTCACGAGCAGTCTTGATCTTCCGCAGGAAAGGCGCTTTGTCCCCTGCAATAAAGATGAAGAGCAGCAAGGCCTCAATCCAAGTATGTCTTCTTGAGAGGGTTTCAGCTTTGCCTTTGTCAAATATGCACCAGTCAAGCATACCCCGAAGGAGGTGGAAGTCTTCAATACACCCACCCCAGTACCATAAGTTAGCTTTGACCGCCATCATATCAGGGTCGATAGTCAAGAATTGTCCCCTTTTAAACACAACGTGGCCGTGGAAGGGGGAGCTGAGCAAATAAATGTCTTCCGGCTGAGCGTGCTGTCGATCAGCACGATCAGACTGCACCGGAGCATGATCAAGCTGAATATTGTAATCAATTGTACGGAGATCGCGGTGACGAGCTTCCCATTTACCAAGGAGGTCAACCGCTTGTCGTTGAATCGTACCCCATTTAGCCTGAAGCCTAGGGGGAAGGTCCTTGCAGAACACAAGAAGGTGTTGCGAACAGGGGCTCCACTGTAACCAGGATTCCCAACCTTCATCCCATTGACTGCGCAGATCGGCCCAAAAAGGGCATTCCCAAAACAGGTGCGCCATAGTTGCGTCATGGTGTCTACATTCTCTGCACTCTGGAGTATCAGTGAACTTCTTGACAAATTGCACGTGGAAGGAATTAATCCCGTTGATCAGCACTCGAATGAGCTTTTGTTGCACGGGGTGCCCTTCAGGCAATAAGTGAAGAAGCGCAGTGGTTGTGCCGAAATCGTGGTTGCCGATTCCCTTCCAACAGGTGGAGTTGCACTGTTCCAGTTCAGAAGCAATCTTGTTACGGAAGGAATGACTAAGAGCCTTGCTCATAACTTTGCAGTCGCTACTTCCAAAGGTCCAAAGCAATCTACCCTCATCGTTGCAAACTTGCAAATTGTCAATGTTCAAATGAAGCTGCAAATACTCCAAATCCTTCTTAAGCTGGGAAACAGGGCCAATCTTCTTGATAGAGGGAAGAGCTTTCTCCCAGCTCTGAATCACAGCATCCTTGAAGGCGGGCCTCTTGAAGGCATGATTGTTCCAGAAGAGCAGGTTCCTCCAGACAAAGAAAAACTCAGGGTCCATAAGCAAGTAGTTCTTCTGAAACAGAATTCGAGCCGAAAAGGTCCCAAGCTTGCTTCCGTGTGCCGCAGTACGAATAGCCGTGCGAAGCTGCCTGAGCTGATCCTTAGTCGGTCTCAGTGTAGCGCCTGCATACGTAAGCATGGGAATAATGACCGTGCGGACAATCATATTGGTGGTGGCCGCAGGTTGGTTGGCCCTTGCAAGCAATTGTAGCGCGGTAATAGCTCTGTGTATTTTCTTTTCAAACCAAGTCTTAGAAGAAAAAAGCCCGATGGCCAGGGGAACACCAAGGTAATCAACCGATTTGACTTCCTTGACCACTTGTCCATCCCGCCAACAAAGCGGTGTGGACTTCTTCACATCTCTGATTTGACAAGTCTTAATTTGCGTGCGAAAATTATGAAGCGTATCCCAGGCCTCGGTACGTCCAAAGGCATGCTGGAGTTCATTCGAGTCACCTTCCGTAAAAAGAAGCCTATCATCCACACACACATAATTGTAGACAGCGCTGTTGAGATCTCTTGACCAGACCGCCAGCACCAGGCTAGCGGCGGCCATACTGATGGGGTCACCCTGAGGCAACCCGATCGTCCCAAGAACGGGCCGTCTGGCTACTATGCCTGAGGTGGAAACGAATCTCCTCATGTGCCTGATGGAGTGAATCCAGGTGCCGACAGCCGCCTGATGCATACCCCATTCGGATAAGGCATGACAAGCGAGCCAATGTGGGATACAATCGAAGAACTTGACTGTGTCGATTGCCACACCATGAAATGAGAGGTGCGTCTCATTCTGGCATTTCTCAGCCGAAAGAGAGGCGTGCAGCCAAGCCTGGTAGCCACTGCGCTGAGGTACACCCCCAATGATGTTCTCAGGGAGGTTATCAAAGGTAATTTCACCACACTTCAAAAGCCACTTGTGGAAAATGCGCAGAGCCGTGACTTCGATAGTTATGGGTCTCATGGCATCGAGATCAAAGCCGGCTTCACCTTTCGGAATAACCACAAGTTTAGCATTAAGCCAGTGCTTGGGAACCCTCCCGCAAATAACGCAAAGCATAAAAAGACTGTGCAGGAAATCCACGCCCCTAGGCGGAAGCTTTTTGAAATGCGCGTAGGTCCAACCACCAAGCCCCGGCGACGAGATACCTTTCCCGTTTCTGAGGATCCGATTGAGGTGTTTCACATTCCACATATCTGCAGGGACTTCGTGGTTGGCGTTGCCTACATCCCAGGACATTTGGTCATCATGCTGGTAAACTGAAGCAAAGAAGTCGCGGATGACATCCACCGTCTCTTGAGGGGTCTTGGTCCAGCCATCGTTCGCTTTGATAAAAGGGGGGGGCTTGCGGGTTGGGGCCCTGACCCATTTGCAAACGTCCCCAATCCATTTACTCTTCTGGGACTTGTCGCCGGGCTGCTGCATTCTGTGCTTCCAAGCCTGAAGTTTGTCAAGTGAGGGTTGACCCAGCTCAAGAAGGGCTTCACGGATTTCTTCGTGCTCCTGTGCTTCACTGGATTGTGCAATAAGCTTCCTGTGAAAAATCGCTTTCTGCTGGTTTTCCCAATGCATTTTGACTCCCAGGCCAGGGACTCGCTTGAAGTTGGTATGGCCGTTCCAGAAACGAAACATAGTTGAGGCGAAGATGGACCAGCACATATCCACATCAAATTTCTCATAAGCCACACACCATTCATCTTGCAAGTCATCCCATACTTCGGTGTGATTTCCACACTGCTCGTTGATGTGATATCCTTCAATCTGCAAGTATTGATGCACCTCGGCGTTCCAATTGAGCTTGGTCGAGATGATGGCGTGCCCATTGTCGTAGGGGAAAAACGTGATTGGAGGACCGAATTCCATTCGAACGTCTTTGTGACAAATAATGTCATCAATCTTTGTCTTGGATTGAGCTCTCTGAAAGGTGTAAGGATCGGGACCAAGCATGTCCGTCAACTTGGAGTATAAGTCCTCGAAGAGGAAGTCCATGTCCGTCCCCCACAGTAGGGGACTATTGAAGTCTCCAGCAATGGAGTGAGGTTGGACCTCCTGCGCATCGGCGGCGAGGTCCCGCAGGAACTGGAAGTTCTTCTGCGGGTCATCAGGAGCATAAACATTCCAAAGCGTCCTCCAAGTGGTCCCATCGAAGAAGTTGATTGCCAGGAATCTTCCCTGCTTGTGCCAGTACTCCATCCTTGCAGGTGACGGGCCCACGTGGGCCGGAATCTCCTTCTTGATAGCGATAGCCACTCCAGGGCACTGCTTATGATGCAGACCAACTTTGCCACAGCCTTTCTTTTTCCAAACCGGGCACTTGCCAAACAGGAGTTGGTAACCTGAAGAGTCGGCCGAGTTAGCAAACAATTGAGCTTTGCGAGAGTCAATCCGGGTTTCTTGTAAAGCAAGGATGGAAAACCCCATGCTGAGAACCATATTGAGCTTGTCCGAGAGGCTGTTGAGATTCCATGTACCAAGGAAGACTTCACTTGTCATACCTCCAACCAAGGAGAAAATATAATACAATAAACGGGAAACCAGCTCCTGAGGAACGGAGCCTCCATTCATATCCGCGCGGTGAGTCCCTAGTCAAGGCTGACCGGGGAACCCATCATCCTCGAAAAGGGAGGACGCCGCAATATCCTCTTCCATCTGTTCTTCCTGCGCCTGCAAATCCGGGGACTGGAGCAGGGATTGAAGAGCCTGTAGCTGTTCCGTCATGGCCGCAATCTGCTCCATGATCTGCCCTCGAGACATAGTGCCTGTCGCTCCCTGAGTCTGCGTGGAGCTCTTGGTAGGAGTGCCAATCCGAATCCTCTTCTTGGGACCTTCATCAACCAAGGGGGCATTCCACCATACAGAGTGTGAGGGACCGTCCTTTTTGGCAGCGCTCGACCCATTCCCTTTGCCTTTCTGAAGCTGGCTCTTGAAGGACGGGTAGTTGACGGGGTCAGCTTTTGGGGGGTCAACCCTAGGGGCCGGCACAACGCTTCGGACAGTGGGCTCAACCGTCACAACTCTTCTCTCATAGCCAAAAAAGAAAGGAGCCGAGGTTAAGGGAGGATTCTGGCTACTCCGAACCAGATACTGCACTCCTCCATTGCGGAATCTCCTGCTTCCAGGCTGCACTTCAGCTTCCCAAGCCATAGCTTGCAATAGTTCCATGACATCTTCTGCGACAAAATACTGTGGCAGGCCGAAAATGCGAAACAGTGGCGTGCTGACCTGTCCAAGGGCCTCCTTGGTCTTTTGAAAATCAGCTTGTGTCACTCGCAGCGCAAAACAATCCTGCTTCCTAAAGATCCCATAATGATTAGGGACTTCCTTGGCAAATTCCAAGACTTGCTCGACAGTGAGGGGAAGGCCTTCCCTTTTCAACCAAACAGGTCTAGTGGTGACCGGGCAATCTCGAGGAGTGTCAATCTCCAAGACCGGGGAGGACTTCCTGAGAACCTCATCCAGCTTTCCTTTCGGAATCCGAGCATTAATACCCCATTGTCCATCCACGTTCCTCAGGTTCCAAATATCGATGAGCTCAATACCAGCCAGTTGATGCTGCATCCATTGACGAATAGCTGAGAACTGCTTCTGTCGGATAGCATTTTGAATATCCCTGTCCTCAGATCCAAACCGCATCCTCAGTGCAAAGGTACGCTGGGTAACCTGAGTGCTCGTTTGGATGAACTTGCGTCCTGTTTCAGGAACTGATCCAGAAAGGGTATGCAAATGCCCCGTCAACAGAACAGTATCATGAAAGGTGCCCTGCGTCTTGAACAGTCGAATTTGCAATTCAATAGGGGCTTTCTTTCCAATAGCATGAGGTTGAGGCATGATAAAGGAAATATTGAGCTGATCGTTCTTGATTTTGCTGGCCAGTTGTTGGGCCACCGCTGCATCTTGAACAAGATACAAGCCATGGGCGGAGGGGTTGAAATCTGCAATAAACCTGATTGGGCAGTTCCAGTCTTCTGGAATCAGCTCGAAGGTAGGCTCAGGTAAACTGTCTTTCCCTTTTTTCCCTTTCCCTTTAGCTTTGTTTTGCGCTTCGCGTCCTTTCCCTTTGTCTTGTCTTTCCTGAACATCATCTTCTTTGCGCTTACCTTTGCCTTTAGAGGTATCTTGATTCATAGCTTTGCCATTCCCTTTGCCTCTGCCCCCTTTTTCGGCTTTCCCATTCGGGACATGCTGCTCCTCGGACGGGACAGGGACACTCCTGTCAGGTTGCATCCCAATTTTCTTAGCTGAGGCCCGGATCATGTCCCGAATCTGATTTTGCCCGTCATTGCTAAGGATCTTTTCCCTAAGCTTGGAGTCAAGAACCAGAAGGGCTCTAATCTGCTTGGGGGCAAACTCAACTTCTGCCCTCATGACCTTCTGCTGAGCCTTACCAATTGCCTCGGCTTCAGCTGCTCCTCCTCCTCCTGTGATCTGCTCTGCCATAATGCCAAAGGAATCATACTGCATCAGCCGATAAATAGAAATACCACTCCCCAGGTCAGATAACTCACAATAAGAGTCATGTTGTACTGAAGGAATAGTGAGAGATATCGCATCGATGATCCCACATAGATGATGTAGCATAATCATGCAAATGGGATCCTTCATACCACCTTCAACGTCTGAGAGGTCCTCGATGGGCTCGTAGGAAACCGCAAGAGCAGGTCGAGCACCTCTGCTGATTTCCAGTCTTCCAGATGCAATAGAATAAGGCTGCGTAGCCAATCTGTTGGACCTGTCACGGAAACGATCCGGCCCTAGGCCCCTCGGAGGTCCTTCATCAACAAAGAAGGGAACCGTCGGGGAGATTTCAGAATCACCAAGTGGAATGTGCCGCGGATCCCCAACAATCCTCCCTTCAGTTCCAGCAGTGGGCAGAAGCTGCGAGAGGGTGTGCCTAAGCCTGCAGATAGTAGCCTTTTGATCCTCAATGACCTCCTGTTGCTTCTGCAAAAGTTTGGCCAATCTTCGATTCCGTTTTCTCAGCGTACTTTGCAGTTGAATAGCCTCATCAAAAGCTGTTTGGGCATCCCTACATCGGCTGAGCATGTGAAAGGCAGATGAATCCGAAGTAACAGACTCATCGTCCTGTTCCCCACCCCCACCAATAAGCCCGAGGGAGTTCGCCCAAATAGGAACAATGCCAGTCCGTCCACCTGTCACGTCGAAGTACCATCCCAGTGCCGGGTCTGCCTCTGGGGGAAAACTGAAATAGTCCAGAAGGATGGATCTCACCTTTTCAACAGTGTACTCATCGATTCCCAGCAAACCAGCAATAGTGGAGGGCGAGCTTTCAGGGATGAAATGCATCGGTTTGATCTTCCAACTCACAAACTTGCCAACAAGAATTTGTTGATCCCCATCAGAAACATGCATGGTGGCCAGGGCAACCGCATCCTTGACATCTCTTTCATCCTCCTGATCGAGAAATTGTTTGGCCCTCGTCTGTTGAACAGCTTTGCCCATGAGCTTCCGACACGCAGTTTTAAGGCTCAGGACTTGGGCTTCAGACATTTTGGTGAGCGTCATAATAACCCGGGTTTTCTCAGCCAGAATCTGTGCATAGGTCAGAAACCGATTTAATGGAAAAAGGGCTCTGATTTCATCGTTGAATGGCGTGAGCTGCAAATACTGCCCCAATCTCATAAGGTCCAATGGTACCTCCTGTTCAAGCATACCCCCCTGTAAGGATCTTTTGCGAGGCAGGGCCGGTCGTCCATCGATGCCCAGCATAGGCTCGTCCTTCATCCACACCTCAACCCGTCTTATGCGGGGAAGAGGGGGCCGGGGATCTGTGTCTTCAACAAAGATCTTCTTGTGCTTGCGCCTCTTCCGCTTGTGAGGCTGATCATCACCTCCACTCGTCTTAGCCGGGGGTGGCGTACCTTCACGAGGTCGATCATAGTTTGGGGCCGTGGTGAAAGTCCGAATATCAGCGAAATGAACCTTCATACGTCTGCGGTCCTTGCCGATTTTTCTCCAAGCCGGCTCTCTCTTCGTGGGCTCATCATGCTGACTGCTCTGCAAAAATGCTTCATCATCGGTGGAATAGTATGAATACTCGTCTCCACCGCCTCCGCAAATATGACTGATAAGGTCCATGCCACTAGCACCAAAATAGGCCAGGGAGCAGACAATACAGAGGAAAAGCCTGCAACCGCGCCATTGCTCCGTGACCTCCGTACCCCAAGTTCTAGCTCCACCGCTGACATCTCTCCTCAATCGCGGCAAAGGGCGCCTCCTCGGGAGCGGGGTCCGAAGACTATTATGAAGCGGCCTCCCACCGGGGGAGCGGGATCGTGACTTGAATCGGATCCTTCTCTGCCAGGCTGGCGCGTCCGACAAACTCCACACTTCTCCCAAGCCTCGATAACCGTCAGAGCCCGAAGCCTGGTCCACACCATCAGCTACCACTTCTTCTCCATGCGTCTCTTCATATTCCATGTTCTCCTGCTCCTCGTTTTCCACAAGGACTTCCTCCATCTCTTCTTTCACTTCCTCATTTCCTCCATCATGATCATCTGGAGGCTGTGAAGAGTCCCAGGGCTCCAAACCAAGCCTCCGACATTTGGCTGCAAATATCTCATCCTGATCTATCTGCAAATGTAGCACACAATATCCATATTGCCAAATCATCCTGTAGTCATGAGGTCCACGGGCCCAGTATACATTGTACAAAAGCTCTGGTGGAATGTCACAGCCCACCAAATAGACCCCATTGGTTGATTTGTACAAGGGCATCTCTGCGTCAAGCAGTTGTTGAACATTCACTGCAACCACCAGATCACAACCCGGCCGCATTCCTGATTGCCCATGGTTCACAAAGTAGGTGGTGCTAAAGTGCACGTGTTGCCTGTGGCCACATCGCAGACCCTGACGTCTAATGGACCCCCACGCCGCCAAATATGTGCCATGAAACAGAGTGGGCTGGTCCACCTCATCCGGCGTTGTAATCTGGCGATGCATTTCATTGCTGAGATCCAGCTCCTTGTTGTGGCCTTGGGTGGCCCGTATGAGCCAACCTTCTTCCCCTTGAAGAAGCTCAAATCTTCCTTTCTCGCATTTGTTGACTGCCTGTAGTACGCTGTCAATCGAGGCATGTGGCTTCCGAGCCAAAATATCCTCCACCTTGACATAGCCCTCGTTATCCATCGAGATGCCCTCCTTGACTGCTCCGTGCCGAAGAACAAAAGAAAGGTACCGACCGATATCGTATGTAACTCCCGGAATGTCTGTAAATGGCGCCCTGCTCCGTCCTTTACCGCGTCCTCCTCCTCCTCCATGAAGATCAGAGTCGGTGCGGGCCTCACTTGCATCCATCTCGGAGTCATGAGCATATAAGTCAAAAGAGGACCGCTTAAAAGCTTCCCATGATACTGCTCGCTCCTCAAGCCGAATATTGTCCATCCGAATAGCTTCAAAGTGATTGTTCAATAGCCTGAGTATCAGCGGCTTGATCTGCATATCCTGAACTGTAGGCATGAACCGCACCACCTGCCCGGTGTGTTTATAATTGCACCCATTGCCCACGTTGACCACCCAGATTTCCTGCCCCAAAAAATCCGATGCTGCTTGAATTGCGTCTTCATCTGCCCATTTGCCTCCTGCTTTGAGCTTCTTCTGAATCTCCAGGGTGGAGTTGCTAAGGACCTGAAGCTTGATCTTTCTCCAGCTCCTGGAGTGCCCGAAGCGAAGCTGACTGATTGCATACCAAAAGCAGTTGCCTCTCCCCATATTGCACAAAATCCTGCCAGTGACAGTTCCGAGAGCCACCGTGGGGCCTTCGAGGTGCTTCCCAAACCTGTCGAGGTCAATGCTCTCCTCGCCAAGCTGCTCTTCCTCCATCTTGCCCAAATTGCAAGCTCGGACAAGAAGCACCCATACCCTATGCAGCGCCTGCACGCACACCATGAAGAGCATAGTGACCGCCACCCCGGCAATCAGACTGCCACTCAGAAGGCTCACGCCCCTCGGGCTGCTTCCATGGCTAATGCTCCAAATCACACTGATTGAGCCATATGGGTACCCAAACAGAGCAGATTCCCCCATATTAACGCCCACAGCATGCTCAGGGAAGCTATTGTGGGGTAGGTACCCTCGAAGATACCAATCCATTTCAAGGGTACATGAAGCCCAAATAATCACAAATAAAGGGAGCCGGAAGGGAATCCATGGGGTCTGTCTGCACCTCCCCTGTACCCAAATACGACACCCGGCCTGTATCTCATCTGCTTCATGTAGAATGAACATCAATAGGCGCACCAATATTGCTGCTCCTTCACGAAGATGCCGACATCCAGAAATATACAAAATACCAAAGGCGCCGACGATGAGGTACTCAATAACCGCATCAATAGGCCGCTGACGAAGAAGAATACCAACCAAGATCCACCAATACTCATCAATACCAAATAATACCAGGTCATATCTGCAGTCCTTAGTGGTCCTCACTCTGCTCCAGATGAGGGAGGTCCAATAGGCAGCTTTTCCAGGAGAAAAATAAACACCATTCCAAATCACCATGAACATCTTCGAAAACAGACCAAGAAAAGAGTAACAATTCCCCACCTGGGATTCCACAAGAATCCCTTCTCTCACATCTCCAATAGATAAGGAAAACATGAAAAAGTTGACCAGAAAGGCCAACATCAACCCCTGTCCCCAAATCTGTAACTGTCCGGGTGATGGGGCCATGACCAAGGAGGGGTCAGGTCCTACCGAACAGCTAACAGCTGTCACCGCGGGAAGGCTTGAGGCTGAAACAGCTGTTTTGATTGTGGCTCATTTGAGCAACCAAGGGATACCTCCAGGAGAGGAGGGATCCCGAGTGGAGAAACCGAACATGTCCTGCGAATCACGTTCAGCCACAAAAAAAAAAAAGAGAGAGAGGCTTTGGGCTCCGGTGAACCTACCAAACCAACGGGTTGGGCAAAGAGCCGGGGGCAGGTGGGGTTCGGCGAAATACGTCAGATCCGGTCAGTTCACTTTTGGGACAAGTAAGCTTGGCCCGTTAAAGCTTGTTACTCGCCATTTTGCTCTGCTTCCCCCTTTTTGCGCATCCCCCGCACCTCAGGAACCAGAAAACAACACACACACACCAGCCAACACCCCCAATCGGCAACTCGTCCCAAACCCTTGGGCCCGCTTTGGGTCCCTCAAAAAACCGATGGGTGCTTCAAAGCGGTTTTCCTTTTGGTCTTTTGTGAAAGCACATCCCCATTTGCCCCCTTTTTTTAGGCTTGACCTCAAAACACTGGGTCAAAATCACTGAGCCTGCGAGAAAACCAGCTTTCTAGGGATTGATTCCCATTCTTTTAAACCATCGTTCTGTTTAAAAACCAGCTGTTTCCCCTGGGGTTCTAATGGTTTTCTGGAAAGAAGGATCCCTGGAAAGAATGGAAAAGTGTCCCCTAGAGGCTTGCACTCCCACCGCAGCACCACAACCCCAAAGCTGCCGCCTGCCCCGCTGCGTCGGTGGCCACGGCGTTAGGGCTCTTCAGCTCGTCCAGCAACACCTGGCGCGGCCCGTCGAGTCGGTCAGCCGCCGAGTCGTGCAGCCGCCGAGTCCGCTCGGAGCCCAGATGGGTTTTGGTATGTGGTGTTCCATGTGTCCGTGTTTCTAAAAGGTCAACTAAGATATTATTCCTGAAACCTAAAAAGATAAGATATGATGTGTCAACTAAGATATGATTCGTGAAACATGAGAAAATAGAAAGTGGCCCCTAAACAAAGGCTTGTGCCCCGGGGGCCCTATTTTTTAGATAAAAGCGGCGTGCGAGATACAGAGACTCCGCCACACCAAGGGTATGTTGGGCGTCCTGGTTTGCTTCCGTGTTGTTTTGGGGGACGGTCTGGTTGGTTTTTGTTTCTTTCCTGTTTCCGGTTCTTTCCTCGGCGCTTCGTCAAAAGGAGCGGAGTTGCTCCTGCTGAGTTGCTCCTGCGGAGTATTCCCCAGTCGCCGGTGGAAAGGTTGCCTGAGATGCACAACAGGCACGCCAAGGGATCCTTCTTTCCCGGGATCCGTCTTTCCAGAAAGCCACCGACGCCCTGAAAAACCGGCTGGTTATTGAAAAGAGTTGAAAGAATGAGGAGCATGCTTGGCAGTTAATCCTCCACAAAGGTGCCCCAAACAGCCATCATCAGCCATCGAGGAACCACAGCCAGCAGCAACCGACGAGAACGGATTGCAACATCCAACCAACCGACCCACCAAGCCAATCCAAACCGAACCAAACCCAAACCAACCGATCGAATCGGCCTCCGGCGCCCCGCCACGCGAGCACAGGATCTGGCCTTGGAGCCGTGCCCACCCCTGACCCCAAACCTCTTCTAGGTCCTCCAGTAGAGAGGTGAGAATAAGGGTACCAACTTTTTCTGGAGCCCTGCCCTAAAAAAGAAACGGTTAAAGGGCACTACTGGGGGACCTAGTCTTTAAACATTTCCGCCCTCCCACCTCCAGCACAAGCAACCTCCCCAAAAAGTTGCCCCCCCCCCCCTCGCCGTCAGGCAGGGGTTGTACCTTTTGGTCGACTATCCTTTTCGAAGCACAACCGGTGGATTCACCTTTGCATGATCCGGATCGCTTTGCAGCGGCCGCTGCGCAACCACCCCCTGCCCACAAAGGGCTCACAAACCAACTGCTTTTCCATGGCAAGTGTGCTTTCTTTGGAAGGGGGGAATACTCCGAAATCCAATTTGGGAGTCCGGGGCGGATGTCATTTGTTTTGTTTTCATGCTTAAGAAATTCATTTGATACCTATCCCGTCCGGGACCCACCGAGCGGCGAAGGGATAGGTCCGCCCAGATCACTCGCCCCTCAGAGAGCGCCAGAGACGTGCCCGTCGGCGCTTGGAGGCCTTGACGTGTGCAAAGGAACCCCTTTCGGGAAACACCGCAAACCGCAGTTTTCGGGGAAACAATGGCTTTGGAAAAAATATATACACGAAAACGAACATGTTTGTTTTGAATGTGCCTCTTTATGAAAAACCCTATGTATGGAAAAGGAAGCAAATGGAAAACCGTGTTTGGGAGGGTGTTGTTGTTGTTTTTTTTTGCGCGTGTGTCTGTGTGTCTTTGCTTTTTTTTTTTTTGGGGGGGGGGGGTCCCGCAAAATGACACGTGATGTTTGATCTGACTGCCCGAGATATAAATTCGGCCCTTTGCTGGGAATCAAAAAAATATGGAGATGCATGTCCACCGACGATTAAGATCCATGGCCATCAGAAAAAAACATCGTGAACAAGGAGTCATCTCATCTGTTCCACATTCCAACCAGCACCACTACCACCACTACAATAACAAAATCACAACAAGCAACAAACAACAAACAACCACAACAACCTCCACGACGACAACGATGACGACCGTGGCCACAATCACAACCGTAGCCACAACGAAAGAAAGGTCTGCAATGTCAACAACCAACCAATGTTTAAGTCACTTATGAAACAAACGAAACAAAACAATGCAAAACTCCAGAAACAACGCCCCCTGACACCCCCCGCCCAACAAAAGAAACACCGTCAGAAACAATAACAAAGACTGTGGTTGGATTAAAAAAAGGAGCGAAAAACCATAGAAAAGCCAAAACCCAACCAAACCCAACCAAACCCAAGGACTTCAAGAAAAACAAAGACTCCAAACCCAAGCTCCAGGCCCCAGGCACCCTCTACGTGAACTTCCGCCTGGGACCCATCCAGCTGGGCACGCCACACGGCGCGGTCCTCCAGATCCGTCCACAGCAGGCCCTTGGCTCCGTCCACCGCCAGGCCGGAGGGGCGCTTCAGGCCGCTCACCACCTCCTCCTAAACGCGGTGGCATGCAACATATATATATATATACAGAGAGAGAGAGAGATGTATATAAGATATATATATGTACATATATATATATATGCTATATATATAGATAGATATCCTGTATGTGTGTGTATATATATATATATATAGGACATAGATATAGCTGTATGGGTGTGTCTTTTTTGGATGGTACCCCCTTTTTGGCAGGTTTTAAAGGGAGACGAAAACGAAAACCACCATGTTGGGGGGGGGTCCGTAATGGTTGTGCTGTTTGGGAGCTGTTCCCCTTCTTACCTTGGCGCGAAGGAAAATCGAAAGTAAAACCATATTTTTATGGGGGCTATTTTGAGAAACACCCATATTGGTTGCCATTGTGTCCCCATGTACGGCTTCCTTGTGGTTTCTTCTGGTTTCCAATGTGATTGCCAATATCCGGCCACCCTTTAACGGGAAAAAAGAAAAGGAAAAAACACTTTTTCGGCAGGAATCTCCCACTCAGGACAGAATCCAGAAAAACAAAGTGCCTTCTCTGCAAATGAAGTTAACATGGAAACCCCCCTCCAAAGCGTGTTTTCGGTGGGGAGGAAGCTCTGGCACCGGGTGACGAAGCTTTGGGGTCCATGGTGATTTTGCATTGAAAAGCATCCGCCCTCGCCAAACTGAGCTCACCCGCAATCTCCGTTAAACAACCTTGGACAATGAACCAAGGGAAGCTCCAAACCACTGTTTAGCGTGCCAAAGGAAACCCAACCGCTGCATCAACTCAAAACAACTCAAAAGCTAAGGAACCACACTAGGCAAAATTTGCTCACTGGGCAACTGACCCTTGGGGACGGAAGGCCTTGGTGCTCGGCGAATATGTTTTTTTCCTGCATCCCATGAACCTCATCTCCCTCAATTTTAGGCTCGACACACTCATTTGTTGAGCTGTTGAGGGGGCCTTTGGTTGAATTTGAGGGCCCATCTGTCCGAGAGCTTACACTAAGACCACCCGCAGGAGTCCGATTCTTCGGAAAGAAAGCGGCCGAGCCTCCCCAAAATGGGTGGTGTCCAGTTCGCTTCCCTTTTATCCGGTTCTCAGGGGGCCCCAAAGACAGGACCCCCCACCAAAGAAACCCGATTAGCGCCTGAATTCGTGGCTATTCGTCCCTACAGGGATTTGCGAAGCGGCCACTAGTGGGGCGCCCTTGACAACCATACTGTGGACAAAGTCCTGCACCACTTTGAAACCATGGTTGAAACCATCGTTTGTTGGGTATTTACAGGGGAATCGAACCATTCCAGGCTTTCTGAACGGTGCGAAATGGATTTCGCAACCACCGCAGGATATTTCTGCAAACCCTCAACCTTCTTTTCGGAACTGGATGGCTGCGAACCGCCAAGTTTGTTCAATCAATTGCGTCCCCTGTCGCCCAAAACAAACCAAAAAAAACACGGCCTCCCGCGCGCAACTAAAAGGATCAAGTCTCCACACCGGAGCCATCCAGCTTCGCCTCAGCTTGCGGATAGACACACGGCTCTCTGCTTTGGTTGGAGGCTCGGTATGCCTGGTGACCAGGGTGGGCTTAAAGGGAAACCAAAGGGAAAAACGTGTGTGTGTTGCTTCTTCTTTCTTGTTCGGGGTCCGCCGATTTGTTCCACACATACCCCCATAAACATTGCCGACGGCTTTAGAGCGACGCTCCTGTATCCAGCCTCCTGCAGCTATCCTGATACATAAGAAGCATATTGCTGATCCCGGAGTAATAACCCCGTCCATTATTAGGGGGATGTTCCCTCCAAAAGTGGTCCGAATCCCACTAAAAGGGGACACCCCTATTCATCAACCAGGGGTTCTACTTAGATCCGGGGTTAACATTACATGACTTTCACTTCTTCTGGGTTTGTCGCATTTAAACAGGACATGCACATTCCCCCAACCTGGAAACTTTGAGCGCACCCCCCAAAAACGGGCGCCAACCCCCCGCAAGCAGCAACAGCGAATGAGAAGAAAACGCACTGAGAGGACTGGCCAGAAAAAGCTCCCCAAACTGCTTGTCAGCCACAATCATGGGCTTCCCAAAAAGATTCAAGTCCATGAACTCAAGAAGTGAGAAAAATACTTCCTACACTGCAAGGCGCTCGTTGGATGTTCTTGAGGGAGGCGTCGATCCAGTACACGTGGCCCGCCATTGCGCGAGCGCGGCCGGAGCGCCCATGGCGAAGCGAAGCGAAGCGGGTGAACCGGCGAAGCCGGTCTGAGACAGCTTTACTTGCTGCTAAGGAAAACTTGAAGAAGCCAAAACGAAAATAGAAAAGTTCAAAAGATATCCACCTTGCCTTTTTTGGGGTCCCACCAAAAGCATATGCTTGATTCTCTGGGCCAAGTGAGCCTCATTTTTTGTTGAACGTAACCCAGGTCATATCACATCCCAACGTCAGTTGAGCTGGAAAAAGCAACACGGTGGGTCAAAACCCGGCATCAAGCTCCATCAACCGGCGGGCTGTCCACCTCTTGGAACGGAAGCCCCGATTGTTCGTTTCGGAAAAAGGACAGCCACTTATGGGTTGGTTGCGTATACTTCCAGGAGTAACAGGAACCCACAGACTCAAGCCAGTTGAGAGGGCTTTTGGGCCATGTTGCCTCCACCTCACAAGCACGCACCATGGAAATGCGTTTCTTGAGCCTGGCGAATGTGCGCTGGAGTTGTATCCCAGTTTCCTGGGAGACGGCTACACACAATATGCATCCATCTCCCAAATCTTTGCCTTGCTTTTGGCTTTCTTCTGGTTTCCTTGTGCGTTCCTTTGACATTCCTCGCGGTTTCCTGTCTTGTTCTCCACCCCCGGACCAAAACGTATCAAGTTCTTTCCAATATGCCAAACTTGAATGTATCAAGCATATAATGAACTGCACATAGATGACAGATTTCGGTATAGGAAGATCATGTGGCCATGGGTCAAAATCCCGTACCCCCAGTGAACATCCCAATCCCCACTAAAATAGGTTCTAAAATGAGTGGTGAATTCATCTACCCCACAATGGGATCCCATTGGTTTTGACAACCACAGCCATGTATGAAAAAGGTGTGAGCCACTAGACGAAAATGGAGAACCACATTCCAAGAGCGGTTCGCCTTTAGCTTCCAAATTTGATTCGATGCTTTATTTAAAAAAATGCTGAGCCTCAACAAAAAAAGGCACGCCCCAAGGTTTCTTCCTTTGAAAAAAAAATGGCCCAGACAAAGACTCGCAACCCTTTTGGCTCCATTCCATGTCAACCGGGTCCCGAACTCAACACGAAATGGACTTTAAGGTGTCAGGAATCCCCTGAACAACTGAGCTATTCAAACCAAAGCCTAGAAACTGCGCACCCCACCCCTCCAGACCTCTTGGTGCAGGTTCTCATAACAGTCCACACACCGTCTCTGGGCTGTTCCCAGATCTCCGGCTACAAACCAACGAAAAAAAAGCTCGAAACCTCAGGAACCGGATGGGAACCACCAAGGTTTGGGATTGCTAAGATAAACCAACACCTCAGCTTCGGAATTCGTGGCTTCGATTGGTGGTTTGGGGACCAACTACCAAAAGGTGAATCAGCTCCGGCAATTGGTGGTTTGGATTGGTTTGGAGGTGGAAGCTTCCCATACACTCTGGACAAGTACCAGGGACCCGTTCAAATCCAAATCCAAACCACATAAGCCCCAAACCACCAATCGGCGGGAACCTGATGACACTGTGGATGGACGAAATCCTGCACCACTTCCAAACCATGGGAAACCATTCTTTACAACGGAATCGAATCATTCCCGGGTTTCTTAGGTGGTGCAGGATTTCGTCCGTCACCCAGAGGGGTCCAGCATTTTGAGCACAACTGACTGAGCAATCGATGCTTAAGCCCTGCGCAGCTCCAGGATCTCGTCGCTGGGCTGGAAAATGGGCGCCGACCACTCCTCCGGGAAGCGGCCGCTGTGCCGGGAAGTGACCGCTGAGGCCGGGAGTCGGTGTGCTGTCAGAGGTTGGGAGGGTGTCGCACGAATCTGAGAGAGGAGTAATGCTGACCCGGGATTAATAAACCCGTCCCATTATTAGGGCGGTGTTCCCTCCAAAAGTGGTCCGAATCCCAGCTAAAAAGGGGGCACCCCCAATCAAAATCCACCAGGGGTTCTACTTAGATCCGAGGTTGACATTAGTTGATGGCTGAATGCCAGAAACCTCATAAACAAAATCAATGCTAAAAGTCAAGGGGATGGCGAAGCACTTGGCGCCGAGCACTTTCCACACCAAAAGGCAAACGAAAACAAGGAAGAAGAAATTGTTCACATTCCTCTGACGGCACGCGGGTTGAAAACTCCTAAGACATGTTGAAAACTCCTAAGGCATTCCAAGGGGGATGCGAGTCACTTCTGACCAGAAGGAATGCCGATAGGGTTGGCCAGACTCCTCACATCACCCCATCTGCATCAAGCCTGCTCTAGATTGGCCTTTGAGAAAAACAAAAAGCTGACGTCAAACGCACAGACCTTCCAGCGGAGAGATGCTGGTTGAAGCCCTACAGATTTTTCCGTGGAACCCACACCGCCATCCCTCGGGCGAATCGACCTCTTGAAAGCCGGCCGTTTTTGGGATCCATGTTGATCTGCAGAGTCGTTGGGTCAGACTGGTCGCAGGTCGGGTGGTCTTGGGGCAAATTTTAATGGCCCTGGAGTATTTCTACCAGGTCAACCAGGATTCGCCATAAAGGTGTTCGCCCAAACCAAAAAGGACATCTGTGGATGGACGAAATCCATTTCGCACCACTTTGAAACCGTGGTTGACACCGTTGTTTGTTGATGTCTTCGTTGGGGAATCGAATCAGCCATGGTTTGTGACCGGTGCTGCGAAATGGATGACTCGCAACCGGCCCGAGTCAAGGTTTGGTCTCCTGCTGGTTGCGCCACCACTTCAGCAGCCGGATGGTGGCCTGCCCCGGAAACCGGTCCCAAATCGGAAGTGGCACATGGGAAGCGGCGGGAATAGATGGTCGTTGCTGCTGGTTTGCTTGTTGCTTTTTCCGAGGCGACCTTTTTCGGGTTGGTGGCCGAAGGGGAAACCAGCAACCTGGGCTGCCACACCCATATTGGGCGTAGAACGTGGGGATATGTGAAATATGTGCTGCTTCCCCTTGGACAAAAGTATTGAACGAGTATCACATACTCTTTGTCTGTGTCTCCCCCAAAAACAAGAAAACCGAAAACTACCGACCATACCTACCGAGAAAAACAAAAAAGGCCTTCTCTTCTGACACCTTGCCAACTAACAAGAACGCCCTTTTGACCCCATGGCAGGTGGGGCCAACTTGGCTCCAGCATGCTTCAACTGCTGTTTGCGCCACCTCCCTTGGGGACTTTGGGGAAGCCTGAGGACAGGATCCATGGACTCATCGATCGGGTGAAGTAGAAAAGTCACGAACTGGAATCAGAAATTCCCGAGGAACCTGCAAAATAGCAACAATAATACTAATAATAACAATCTCAATAGTACTTACTCAAAAAGAAATGCCTAAAACCCTTGTTTCTTCTTCATCATGGGCTAAACCCTTCGGGTCTTGGCTTGCCGCCTTCACGCTGCCCGGCTGGCGCGCCACGAAGCGGACCCGCTGCTCCACCTCGATTCCAACCGGCGGCATTCCCCCTCCCAGCAACTCACCTGGGTTTAGGGCTTAGGGTTTCAGGGTTTGGGGTTTAGGGCTTCGGGAACCGGGGACTCTATCGGTTTAGCAGCCTGCTATAGTCTAGGTTCTCCAGTAGAGAGATTAGAATAAGGGTACCCGATGTTTCTTTCTATTGTCGGGGAACCCTCCCCCACAAAAGAAACGGTCAAAGGGCACTACTGCGGGACCTAGTTTAGCAGCCTACCACTAGTGGGAATCTACTGGGATCCACTGGGATCTACACATGCTTTTCCACTACCCTCCCATCCCTTTTCACATGAAACCGTCTGACGTAAAAGGGGAATCGGTCCTGGATTGGACCATGTTCCTTTCTAAGGGACCGGGTCCGGAACGTCAGGTTCCATGTGAAAGGGTGGGAGGGTAACCCTTGATGGGTGGGTTTGGACTTGGATTTGAAATGGATAATGGGAAGCCACCTCCTAACAGCTGAAAGCTATGGGGTCGAAAGGCCCAGATAGGCGCCCCAAGGGTGGTTTTGGGGCAGCTTTCAGGGAGGGTTCCAAAAGCAAATTCGAAGGGGATGACTAACAAAAATGGGGCGGGAGAATTGTGCCCGCTTTCCCTCAACAGTACCCCATGATGAGGGTTCCTGAATTGCTTGCGGATTTCATGATTGAGGTACCAAGCAACTTCCTGACCCCAGACTTTTTTGAGGTTCGGGCCCGCAAAGTAACTGGTTACCCTTGTGGTGGGCTGAAGGGAAACCACCAACCACTTTTCCTTTTCTCACCCCTAACAGACAACGAAACATACGCCACAGGGATTGAAACAGCACAACAACCCCAGGACCCCCGTTGACTTTGATACTGTGTGACTTTGTTTGAGGCTCGGCACCAGCGTCCCCCTTTTCTTTGTCCAGATGGGCTTACTGGAAGGCCCAAAAAAGGGGCCGAGCCACCATCTAAGGCACATCCCTTCCTTGGCTTGGTGGATTCCAAAGACACCAAAGAGCGCCTTCTCCCCCCCCCCCCCCCGTTGTTTTTGTTTTTTTCTTTGTCTGGGTGTGGCAATCCAAGATGACCCCCGAGAGATTGGCCACCGAGACTGGGGGGGTTTGTCCGTCCCTCCGCGCACATCGAGCCCTCCGGCGAAGGAGGTCTGCCACCTCCAGGCCTGCGGGTCATGCTTCGCCATGGCCTAGCGCCGAAAAACGGCCTTAAGCCGCGCGCCGAGGGCGGAGAGGGCAAAAGCCCGGGGTTTTGGGGGGGAAAACGCGTGGTGGCTCCAAGGGGGAAAAAAAAGAAAAGGGGGCAAACCCCTGAACTTCGAAGGGAGCAACGACCAAGAGCAGGTTTTGGACGGGACATGCCATTCAGTGCAGCCGAACAATCGTCCAGCGGCTGAAAGGGAAAGAACTGGGACCCTTCTCTTCTTGAGAACTTGTTTTTTGCCACTTTCACCCCTGAACATTCAACTTCAAACCAAACGTGGTGGACTGGAGAAAAGAAAGGACCGGCCAAGAGTTGGATCGATTGGAATCCACGAGCCGTACACGTAAACTTGGGGCACCCCTTGAGCCCACACGCGTCCAGTTGTGTTGTCTTCTTCTTTCTTTCTTGTTTGAAGCGCTTGAGACCCAAAAACCCCACTTTAACCCCCCTCTGCAAGAAGTGTCACTTTTCGTGGGTCCAAGTCCAAAAATCGCACTGGTTCAAACAAAAGTTAGTGTCCAAAGATCCGTTACCAAATAGCAATCAAGCTTGTGGCATCCAAAAAAAAACATATAGATCCAAGCAGTCCAAAGATCCGTTACCAAGCAGCCATAAAGTCAAGCTAAGGTCCGCTCCCTTTACCCAGAAGCATCTGAAGCATGCCTCAAAAACCGCTCGCAACCCACATCTCCCAAGTGATCCGTTACCAAGTAGCCTTAAAGTTAGGTTGTAGCCATGGAGCCCTTAAGTCCTGGTCAAGTAGCCGGCAACTTCTAACGCGTCCGACCATGCTTTTGTCTCTCCCATTTGGGTGTGGCTCAAAATTCCAGAGCAAGGGTTGCGCAGATTTTGGTCTTTGGCTCCATTTGTCAAAGGAGCATTTGGGGATTCCCAGTTTTTAAGCCACAGCCATTTCGTGGCTGAAAGTCATCTTCTAGGTCCTCCAGCAGAGCGCTTAGAATAAGGGTACCAACTTTTTTCTGTAGTCTATTTTAGTAGGGGAACCCTCCCAACCAAAAAGGGGTGAGAAAGCTTGCACCTAGCTGGGGACCTAGTCTTTCTGCTGAGTCCAAAACCCAAGTAGCTGCAAAACCCCTAACGTGTCCGACCATGTTTTTGCCTCTCCCATTGAGTGCTGACAGTCCATCTTTCTGGTGGCTTCCCCCCAATGCTCATCCCATGTTCACCAGACCTTTTCATCAACCCCCTACCCCCCCAACCCCCCCAACCCCCCCCAAACCCCCCCCAACCCCCCCAACCGCCCCAACCGCTCCCAACCCCCCCAACACCTATTTATGGCCAGTGGATTATCCCTTACTAACCTTCACTTACCCAGGTTTTGCTTGAGCAAAATGTTCCAGCTATTTAGCACCACACCAACCGCATAGCATTTTTCGAGCCACATTCATCCAATGTAGTGGCTGAAAGTCCATCGTTCTGGTGGCTTCCCCCCCAATCCCATCCGCGCCTTGGCTTGGCGGTAGCTCCGCTCCGCCGCGAAGCGCAGCTCCAGGCGCGGCACCGGCGGGGAGCTGCTCAGAAGCACCGCGTCCTCCGCCGAATTCGCGACGCGGCGCTCGCGCGTGAGAGGCGCTCACCGAGGCGCTGGTCGCTTAAGGAAACAATGCGTCCGTTTGCTTAGCTGGTCCGGTGGATTGTTTTTCTTGTGTTTGTTTGTTTGTTTGTTGCTTTTCTCTTCTTCTTCTTTTTGTTTGGGTGGGGGGATTCAGCCTTGGCTGGGCTGTCCGTTTTTTCTGATCCCTTAAAGTGACTGGCGTTTAGTGGGTGAAATACGGAAACCCCACCAGGGAAAAATCAGAAACCTACGGGGACAGCTGGGAACCTTCCAGTGGAGTCTACTGGTAGTGATCGATTCCTAAGCCAACCGGGGAACAAGAATATCCGGAAGCAAATGGAAGACTGAGAATCGGCTTCTCACACAAAAAATGCCCCCATAAAATGCTTGGTTCCGTTTGGTGTCCTACCAAAAGCTCCACCATTTTGAGCAGATGACGAAACCGGATGCGGAAAAACACACAAGGAGAGTCCTTCGACTTGCGGAGCCTAGTTCAACATGTTGGTCCCTCTGAGCCTTGGTGAAAAACTCCCATCACAAAATGCACACAATTCATGGTTCCCTTCGTCCTTGTCTAAATTCCCGAGGCGCATGGCCATTCCTTCCGAAGTGCCAAAGTGTGTGTTGAACCAAGGCGTTGGCCAATACCCGTCTGAGCAGGTATTCAATTTTTAAGCCTTCTGAGAGCTGCAGAACTTGAATATGTCTTGCCATCCGCTCTCGCAGCCTCTCAAGGCCAAAGCAAAGGCCTGTTTGAATCCGGGCGCCGACCCGGGAATCTTCAAGAAGCCCAGTGCAAACAGGTGCACTTCGCGGACCGGATCAGCACAAGTTGGCAGACATGTGATGAGGAAGGCCAAGCCGTTTTGTCACGGGTTGTGTTTTGCCCCGTGAGGTTTGGTCATCTTCTTGTCAGCAACCCCAACAACTTGATTGCTGTCCTATCTGCGCAAAGAACTTAACTTCTGGGTCCAATGCACCAAATGGCCATGGGTCAAAATCTAAAATGGGCGGTGAATTCACCTACCCCAAAATGCTACCGTTGGTTTTGACCACCACAGCCAAATAGCCCTAAAAAACCTCTTAAAACCGAAGGAAGCCGCTTGGAGCCCAAAACTCCGCGCCTGCGCCAGCGTCACGCCCTTCAGCCGCTGCGAGAGAAGCGCGGCCTCAAGCTTAGCGTTTGGTTTTTTTTTCGGCGACGCGGCGACGTGGGGAGAGACCAAAAACGAGGCCCAGTAGGGACGGGGTCCCCCAAAGCCATGAATCCCCAAGGGTCTTGAGGCCCAGGGCCTCGGGGCCTCAGGGCCTCAAAGTGGAACTCTTTGGCTCTGGGGCTCAGGCGACGGCCGGCAGCAGCTGGTGCAGCCATTGAGCTTCAGGAGCAAAGGTGTTGATGAAGAACACCACCTCAAAAGGACAAGGGCACTTCACTTAGAGAAGTGAAGCTCAAAATGTTCAGGGATCAACCACTAAGTCAAGAGGCCCTTCCCGGGTCTGCAAAGAGAAAGTCGCAAATAGGGAAGGGCCTCTTGACTTAGTGCTTGATCCCTGAAAAACTTGAGCTTAACTACTTGTGGGAATCATACAACCTGTAAACTCCAAGAGTCTAAGCGTCTATATGACTGGGAACCGAGCTGAGGTACATCACCCGCACGTTCCCACCGTGCATGATCTTAAAGGACCCAAAATGGACATCAGGATTCGGGGGTCATGTCCACCAACCACTATAGGCTCCATTCTTGCAACTCATAAATCCAGATCCAGTAACAACCCTAAGCCAACCCGAAGCCAAGCCTAAACCCACTCTAAACCTCCGCAAAAGAGAAACACACGCACACACCCAAAAAAGAAACACGCTCGTTCACTAACAGCCCACCCTAGCACTTGGAAAAACAAATTGGCAGTGATACTGGGGAAGCGGGGATGTGCGAGGATTGCCGACAAAGGAAACCATGTCTGAACATTACTCAAGAAATACGTTGGATGGACAACATCCTGCACCAAGTCGAAACCATGGGGAACCACCGTTTGTTGGTCTTTACACGAGAATCATCATTCCAGGCTTTCTTAGGCAGTGCAGGATTTCGTCCATCCACAGAAATGTCAACCTAAGTTTACTAAATGGGGACGTATTAATAGAATTCTCGGCCACCGGATCCGCTTTTTGACCCAATACTAAATTAAGAAGGGGCTAATTCAAAAGTTAATTGCAAACATACAATAACGCCCCCCCCTCCAAGTCGACCCTCCAAAGCACAACATTAATAAACCGCCCAAAAAACACATATTATTAGAATTCTCCGAAACGCGGGGCGAGCCAAACACGTTTTTTGGTATCAGGAAGCAAGCCAGTCCAAATGATTCAAAAGTAAGCAGGTGCCGTGCAGAAGTTGATGGCACAGAGACACATGCAACAAGTGTGCAGCGCACCAAGGAAATTACATAACTGGAACCTTCAAAGGCTCCCCCGCAGACCTCAGATCTCCAAAAAACATGCCCGGAAGGTGCGGCCGTTCAATGAAGTCTCTTTACAAAAGTGAGGTCCCTGGACTCCAACATCAACATGAGGTACCCCACACAAGCTCCCCAAACCTGCATTAGTAAAAGGGTTCACATTAATAAACACCCCAAAGCAACCCCTAGGAAGAACTAGGTATTGGTACTGCACCAAGTACTACAACGAGTACTCGTTGTACTAGAAATAATACTACAAGTACTAGAAGCAGTACTACAAGTACTCTAGAAGTAGTTCTACAAGTACTACAAGTACTACAAATACTACAAGTACTACAAGTACTACAAGTACTAGAAGCAGTACACCTACAGCCACTACTGCAAGTACTACAAATACTAGAAGCAGCACAAGTACTACTACAAGTACTACAGCCACCACTACAAGTACTACAAGTACTAGAAGCGGTACCACAAGGACTACTACAAGTTCTACTACTACTACTACAAGTACTACCTTGTAGTAGAAGCAATATTACAAGTACAATTGTATTTTTATTACGGTACTTTGCCCGAAAAAAGAGGGAAACAAAGTTGAGGGCGGAACCCCGTTTACCAATATGAAGTCGACATTATGTCCACATCCCTGCTTCCCCAGGTACAGCCTGCTTGTTTCTTCGTCTCAAACCGGTACCCCACTTCCGCCTCCGCATCCGCCGGGCAGACGCCGGCGCCTGTGCCCTTGCCCATGGACCCCCCCGGCACCACGCGCGCAATGTCCAGCGGCAAGGCCCGCAGCAACTGACGTCGAGGCCATGGAGTGGGGCGGAGGCTGGGGGGGGGCGGGGGGCTCTGGGGGTGAGTTTCCGGTGGGGGTTCTGGGGGGCTGGGGGCTCTGAGAGCAACTTGAACATCCTGGCCTTATCCAACAGGGGCTTGGATCATAAGCTCAAAGAGGGAGTTTGGTATGTGTCACCTTTGGTGCATGAGCAAAGCGCTCCCCAAACACCTCATCGCGGGGGGAAAAAAAAAAGAGACTTGTTTCAGCCTGACCGCAAAGTCCTCGAGCCAGTCATGTTGGGATGAGGTGCTCAAAGAGTTCAGTTCAAATGGGTTTGGATAGCACAGGCGCATCATGTGATTCAATGTGGGACCAAGCCATGCAACCGCCAGGTTTCTAGTAGTGGAAATCTTCGACAGAAGGCTCTTTCCCCCAGAAGCGCAGCAACAAGGGGGAGGAAAAGAAACAAACCAAAACAAGAGAGAGAGAGAGAGAGAGAGATAGAGAGAGAGAGAGAGAGATAGACAGAGAGAGAGAGAGAGACAGACACAAATGAACCCTTTTTCTACGCCCACTAATTTTCCCGAAATGAAGATATTCGACTTGCAAGCCATAAATACGGACGTTCTTGGATGAGTACGCTGGATGAGTATCAACGAAAATGTGGAAGAAAAAACATGCCATCAAGTAAAAAGTTGTGGGGCAATTTTCGGAAAGGATGGTGGAAGGACATGGCGATGAAATTGGTGAGAACCACATACTGGAGCATTTGGGTATGGCTCAGCAAGAAAGAGGTAGGGTCACGCAATTAGGATCTGTTTCCGTATACCAAGGTGCCATTTCGGGGATAGGGTTAAACATCCAACCGTTGGCTATATGGCCATGGGTCAAAACCCAATACCTCCCAATCCCCACTAAAATAGGAAGCCTAAAGTTGGTGGTGAATTCACCTACCAACCAAAATGGGATCCCAAAACGGTTTTGACCACCACAGCCATATCTTTTTCCTTGCTAAGCCCCGAAAGTAAGGAACCCTTTGGTGGACATCATTTGGGGATTGATGTCCACCAATCACTCTTGAGGTGGTTCCCTGTTAAAATTCATGGCCATATGAGTCGAAATCAAAACCTGGTACAAAATCGGTGAACTCAGAACCATGTACAGGATTAAGCAGGCGGATATCCGCAGCTGTGGGATCGTCCCTTACTAACCTTCATCTACCCCGGAAGAGGAAACCAGTCGTGACAATCGGCCTGTGTGAGCTCCTCCAAGTGCTCGGCCAAAGCTTTGGCCACCTGCAGCTTCGTTGCCGCTCGTATCAACATTCCTGCCTACATACACGGCATATACAAGGTGTGGTTGTATGTATATTAGTGGTATCATTATTATACCACAAATTGTTGTGTTATACCCCATTATACTACCGCTACAATGTGTGGATTGAATGTATATTTATCATTAATAATATCATTACTGTTCTTATTGTTAATATTACTATTACCATTATTACCATTATTATTGTAGGACCCGACGAGAAAATCGAGCTCCCCCAAAACTGGATGGCCTTCCCCCCGGTGGGAGATGTGGGAGATCGAGCCCCAATGTCCTCCCCAAACTCGCAGCAAACTAGCAGTGGTGAATATACTTGTCTACAAATATATGGTAGAGGTCTGGCACCCCCCCCCCTCCCCCGCCATGGTCATGGTAGCCTTAAATTTGGGGGGGGGGGGGGGGGTTGGCCGCTCGCCGACCGGAACCATATATTTTTATACATATGTATATTCCTTTCAGCCCCTGAAACCAAGGGCACATATCCATTTTCCCCTGCGGAGGGAAACGAGTGGTTTTTTCGGGGGATTTGAGGGCACTGCATCTTACAAAAGAAAAAAACCCAGGCCATTTCACAGGGCTTCGCCCAATAAACTGTGGATAGTTGTGCTTTTCCATTTCGCACCACTTGCAAGCCATGGTTGAAACCAAGACTTTTTTTGTATACAAGTCGAATCACAAACCAGGTGCAAAATGGATTTAGCAGCCATCCACAGGGCGCTTTGCGTAGGTATATACTGGGGAATCGAATCGGAAACCAGGGGTTCTGAAAGAGTGGTGCAAAATGAATTTCGCGTCGCCATCCACAGGGCGCTTTGCTTATTTCAAGCGCTCCGAGATAAAGAATCGCCTTGGAATTGAAGGCGCGGCTGCAGAGGCTGTTGTGCAGGTCCAAGTACCTGGGTTGTCGGACCTTTCTCCCTCCCCTTTTACTGTGGATGGATGAAATCCATTTCGCACCATTCAGAAACCCTGGTTTCCGATAACAAACAAATGGGTATGGCTCAAAAAACCGGAATTCCAAAATGGAACCCTGGTAAGTGGAAACATGGACCAAAACCTGCGTACCCCTAGCTCTTCAATTTTGAGCCACTGCCACATGACTTCCCCTGGTTGCAAAGCGGTGCGAAATGGATTTCTCACCATCCACAGTCGGGGGCCTTTCTTGGCTCGCAAGGTGTCGCTTGACCAACCCCGAAATCCGGTTGTGGTAACATGCCTAGGTCCTCCAGTAGAGAGGTTAGAATAGGTTGGTACCCGCTGTAGTCTGTTTTAGTAGGGGAACCCTCCCAAAAAAAGAAGCGGCAAAAGGGCACTGGGAAACCTAGATGCTGGCCCAGGACACATCCCCACAGAGGGAAGCAACTCCAAAACAACACACCCCAGGTGACCATGCCAAGACACTCACTGTGCGATAGCGAATCAGCCTTCCCAGTGTGAACCACCACACACGATCCCCCTCCCGAAGAAGGACAACGGCTTGAAAACCAGTCAATGTTCTTCCCCTCCCATGCAAATTGTCATGAGAGCTGACAGGAGGTCGGAAGACACTCTTCCTCTTCTGTTTTCCACTACATGGGTGGGTACAGTTCAAAAAAGTTTTGGGCTTCCCCTTACGTCCCCTTGCTCACAGAAACCCTTTTTTTTTACTCCTTGGTTTTGAGGTTTGCCCCTGCCCCCCGGGTCTGCAGGGCACTTCTGGTTGTCTTCAGGCCTCGGGTGGAAAAATGTGGCCTCGCTCTGCCTACCCTTCCCCGCGAACAAAAGGCACTGGGAGCAAACCTGGAAGGTCTCCCTCTCCTTGAGGAGCCCTCTGTCAGGTATGGCAAAATGAGGGAAGGAAAATTGGTAAGGAGCCAATACCAATGGTCATGTTGAGGCTCGAGGCGACCCTCTTTAGCAACCCCTTCGTTGCTTTTCTGGAATCGAGGATTCCTGGAAGTTTACTTGGGAGCCAAGGATTCTTGGCAAAGAATGAGGAAAAAATGTCCTCTGGATTCATTGTGGATTGGTGGAAACTGCTTTGACCCCAGGTTCCGCTTGAAACCAAATCCTCCAAACCACCAATCCAAACCACCAATCTGAAGAAAGTGCTATAAACGCGGCTTTGGGAACAAGCGGATCTGGAAGCATGCGGAGGCTCAGCGCGCCCCTCGCTGTTGTGGGAGATTTAGGAAGTCCCCGGTTTCCCCAACCGCCGACTACTCCAAGGTTGGTTGAGGTCTCTTAAAAACCCACCCCGACAAAAGACACCAGGAAGCGAAAACAAAGAAAAATGCCTCGCACGAGCTTTGGGTTGGGCCTGTCCTCCAAACCGGCCCTGGAATTGCCAACGCCACAGTCGGCTGTGAAGGGACTCCGCTTAGTGCCCGGCAGCCTGCTCGCCGCGCCTCGGAATGCACAATCTATGCTGAATATTCGCCCACAGCCACGAAAGACACAGCTGCAGCTCTCATACATCCTGCGCGTAAACTAACCACATCCCACCATAAAACCCTGGAAACATGTGGTAAGTGACAGGTCTCCTACTCGCAAGGGCTCTGGCATCTTCAGCTGGACCCCAGGAAGACTACCTTCACATACTGTGGTGATTTGCCTGAAAATACCAACAAACAATGGTTTCGCATGGTTTCAAAGCGGTGCAGGGTTTCGTCCATCCACAGCAGGCCCAGCAAAAAAACGAGTCGGAGCCCCAAGCCCTTCACTCGTAGGCTGCGAGATCTCACTCGCCACGCGCGCCTCACAGGCCAGGGCGCCCAGTTGGTTCAAGGGATCCAACCATATGGGTGGCGCATCTTTTTAGAGCCAAAATGGTGGGTTGGCGGGTGTCCCTTTAACACACCAAAAAGGGGTACCCCGAAAAAAAGACCGGCCCACATGAGTTAGAACGGTCTACCCAAACCTGGAATTAGAACGGTCTACCCAAACCCACGCTTCTGCAAACTGATCTGAACCATTTCGAGCCCCTGCTTAAAGGGAGTCGCGGTTGGATGTCACCGACAAATCCCTGTCCACCTGTTCATTTATCAAGTTTTACAAAGAGGTCAGCTTCCTGCAACGGTTAAACCTAGTTTTGCCTGTGTGCTTCACTTGTTGTTGTGCGATTTAGGGCAATAAGCTTGATAAACCCACGATGAAAGAACGGCGGCCCATCGGAAAGGGGATGATCATGCTGGCTATCATCTCAGCTTCTGTCCCCAAATAGAAATTACATGTTCACATTGGTAGCCTTTCTGCGAAAAAAAAAAAAAAAAAAAAAAAAAAAAATGAAGGGTCCCCGAAACATACACACACCCATATGCGAACTTCTTACTGTACGGCGTCCATCGATCCGGCAAATCGGGCGTGCGGCATACACGGCGTTGCCCTGCAGGGGGAAGCCGTGGCTCGACAGGAAGTCCTGACGGCAAGGGGGCTCAGCTTCCTCTTCTTTGCTGAGAAGCCAGTAGACAGAACGCAAAACAGCGCAATATGCCGCTTTTGTTTTTCGTTGCAATCTAAGTGCCTCGGTCGATCTCTTAACAATATGTCAGGATGCAATCTCGCAGAAAATCTCTTGGCATCTCTCTGTGTTTGGTCGTCCGGGGGCCAGGAACACTGATCAATCACCTAAAACAAATTGAAATGTCCAAGCAAGCAACGCTGAAGGGTATGCCGTATGCCTGCCTTGCATTAGCGGCTGCCTACATGACCAAATTGATGTCAAAGCAGAACCATCATGTCATTGTATGCCTTGACTGTGAAACTTGTGTGCTGCATTTGTCTTTTCAACACGGGCCAGCTGTGCTTGGCTCCCTCTTAGGGGTTGTCGCCCCACCTGAATCCCGTGTCAGGTTGGCACTTGCACCTATCAGCGGCTCCCTCTTCAAATGCAAGTTTGGATACGCCCGGCTCTAAGTCCGGCTCCCGCACCACTGGCTCGCTTGCGACATCCATTCGCACCACCGTTCAGAAACCCTGGCTTCTGACGACTCCGCCGTAAACTCCAAGCAACGGTTGCAACCATGGCTTTAAAGTGGCGCAGGATTTCGCACCCATCCGCATGGCGCACGTGCCGTAGTACCATGACACGCCTGGAGCTTGTTGCCGAGGCCCAACGCCTGGACATGATCCCGCACCCAAAGAGCAGTGCCAACTTTCCTTGGGTGCACCTTCTTCAAAAATAACCCTTTCCCCGCGGTTTTAAAGGAGGAAACCAAAAGGACGCCAACCATTCTCTGGGGGTCACATGTTAAGACACATCCACTTGGGGGCTAACGTCGAGCCTGAAGCAAGCCACGTCGAGCCCAACGCCTGCAGAGTCTGGGCCGCGCTGACGCCGTGCTTGTAGCAGTAGAGCAGCGCCAACCTTCCCGCGGCCAGTTGGGCGGAAAAAAAGCACCAATCTTCCTCGAGAAACAAAAACATTTCCCCTCCCCCAGGCGATTCCATGGAAGCTTGCAGGATCCTTTTGGAAGACTTGGTGACCCATTTGGAGCTTCCGGCTGTTAGCCTGAGGGTGTTCCTGAAAACAAAATTGATGTTAAGAAGGCGGTTGCCGAACATGTAAGTGCTTTTCTTAGGGGACCCCCCCAAACTGGTTGGGCAAAGACCCCATAGCTTGCAGCTGTCGGACACGACAACAGACCCGTGTAGAATCAACGGGTGCTTCCTGAAATGCATCTCTTACCTCCTTTTTGGAGACTGCTACCATTTGTAGAGGTCACATCCATGCACTGCGATCAAATAGAACCACCCCAGAGCCATCGGTACAAAGACCTCATAGCTTTCAGCTATGCTAAGCCAAGATGTTTAGGACAGGGCGGACCAATAAATCCCCATGTCCACGGGAAAAAAATACACCAGCCTCGACCCCAAACAGCAACAAAGCATGACAGGTCTGTATCCCAAAAAAGGCTTGTCTCCTTCATGTAAGGTGCGAAATTGAGTAGCTTAGCCAGCGTCACAGCATCGCAGAGACAAGACACAGGGAGACAAGCGGGAGACACGACCGTCGCAGCATCTGGCATCTGACCGCAGAGACTGGGAGACACAGGGAACACTGGGAGACAAAGGGAGACAAGCGAAAGGGAGACAAGCGGGAGACACGACCCCGGAGCCGGCGTCACAGCATCTGGCATCTGACCGCAGAGACTGTGGGAGACAAGCGCCCCGGAGCCTGGCATCCACAGCGCAAGCACGAGAGACACAGGGAGACAAGCGGGAGACACGACCCTGGAGTCAGCGTTACAGCATCTGGCATCTGACTCGAGAGACTGGGAGACAGGAAGACAAGCGGAAAACAGGACTCCGGAACCGGCGTCACACTTTCCCATTCTCTATACCTCAAGTTAGAACCCCAATGCTTCGCTGTTTGGGGAAGAAAAAAACACTCACAACTCAGGCGCAAAATTGCTCCCACCGAAATGATGAGCTGAACCGCCCGGAGATCCGCACTTGTCGGCCCCCGAAAAGTGAAACGCGGCGGCGCACTCATCTACGGAGATCCCATCCTTCAGCAGCTCCTGCGATGTCCATGCGGATAGGCCAAGGGTCGAAGCGCGGGGAAAAAAAGTTCGTGAGCACCTGGGGTTCAAATGGGGAACATAGAGATTCCCCTCATGTCCCTCCAAAAAACGTTGACTCAAGGTGGAACCTTTGGACATCGGTCGTTGTGTTCTTGGTGCCCTGTTGGTGCTGTCAGAACCCAAACCGAAACCCAGCATTCTGAGAAGCAGCTTCCCAGATATTTGAGCTCGGGAGGCGCCTGCCAGGAGAACCATCGCACAGAAAAATAGCAAAGGTTCCGTCGCACGCATGGGAAGGTGAAATCGAAACCCGTATGGCTACCGAGATTAAAACAGGCCCCCTCCCACTTTGTCCCATCCTTCCCCTACAAAGCCTCAAAGAAGGGTTTTCATCCAATATCTCCCCTGAAAGGGTCCAAAAATCTCACCTCCGGGAAATACGCAGCTCTTCCTCTTGATAGACTCCAGTCAAATCTGCTCACTTGCCGACGAGTTGCAAAGACTTGGAACAGATTCCCTTTTTCTTTGTTCCCGAATCCCTAGCCATGTGTCTTTCCAACTTGGATATGTCTAAATCCAAACTCGATGAGCTGAGTCATTGAGGAACCGCACGGTTCCGCGCCGAGCTAGCTCTTCACCCGACGCCGTCGACTCCTCCAGCTGCTGCAGGAAGGCGTCAGCAGAGGCAATCGCAGTAAGGACCAAGGAGCTGCCCTCCTGATTCGAGTCCAGCGGAGATGCCGGAGAACTCACCCCTCCGTGGGTGAATTCAGGTCCCCTCGATTCATGCGAAGGTCGTTTTCCGTGAACCACGGCAAAGGAACACTTGACTCAATCCAAGCCATCCAGGCAACAAGCATTTAAACGCCACACTCACCCACCAAGGAAGAGACAACTGCGGAAGGCCTGAAAAAGCTAGAAGCTAGTCACCCCCATCTTGTTTGGCGGGCGTCTCAAACTTAGGACTGCTTTTGGGGTCCCAAAGCCTCAGGAAGGCTCCCAAGGAATCCGAAGGAACCTTCGCAGAAATTCTCGTCAGGGTTCCGAGAAGGGTTCATTCAAATTCCTCTCGGTGCGAACCGGTGCAAGTGAGCCCGCATCCAAAAGCACAACCCCGGTTCCAATGTGCTCTTGCTTCAAGCTTCGTTGGCATCCACTCATGCGCCCACCAAAATTCCAAGAGAGCGACCTGAGCAACCTGAGCCACCCTTGTCGCACACCAAAACCTGGCAAGGTCGCCATTTACTTGGAGCAGTCAGAACTTGGTGCTCAATTCAAGGAGCCCACAAAAAGACCCTGCGGATTCTTTGGTTTTTGGCTTGAACCCCAGAAAAGCAGAATTTGAGGTTGAAACAGGTGGTTCAACCGCAGGTTCAAACCTGACAGGACCCTTGCGTTGCATTCCTTCAAGGCACACCGCTCCAGAGCTTCATCGAATCCAAAGATATCATTTGTGCCCAGGGGAGGAAGGTTGCCACAAAAGAGTTGTAACATATACGGGAATTGCGTGCGTAACAATTGAGATAAAGGATATGAGATTCATAGATTCATCACCATAGCCACCAAGTTGCCTTCAATTCCTGTGGGGTGGTTCGCTTGACCAACAAGGAGCTCGGTGAATTGGAAGGCCCCCACAAAAAACCGTCTGTCACTTTTCCCACGTGGTTGAAATACTGTGGATGGACGAAACACCTAAGAATGATGATTCCCCTGTAAATACCAACGAACGGTGGATTCCCATGGTTTCAAAGTGGTGCAGGATTTCGTCCATCCACAGTATCAAGTAGGTTAGTAGGTTTAGTGGTTTCCAACCAATGGGTCATCCCATGTAACGGACCTTTTGAGCAACCATGTCGGTCCAACACTGCCCGAGAAACATACTCCGAATTGCGTAGTCTGTCCGTGAGTGGCGGCATAATGCTGGGATGGGCGAAATCCAGTTCGCACCACTTTGACACCATGGCTGAAGCCAGCATTTGTGGGTATTTATAGAGGAATCATCAAAACCCAGGGTTTCTGAACGGTGGTGCAACATGGATTTCGCAACCATCCACAGCAGGGAGGGAGACTTCCACACTGCGTCAGCGATCGCTTCGCACCTGGACGCCGCACTGATGCAGCGCAGCCTCCTCGGGCAGCGGAACCGCATCCAGCGACAGCACCTGGCGGCTTTTTGTGGGTGTCGAAGCCAGCGCTTCGAATCGTCCGGGCTCATGAAACCTAGACAAATGCGGCCCCCTGCAAAAAGAAAAGCTTCTTGCTGGCATAAAGGTATGATGGAAACCAAACAAAAATAGGCCAAAAGTGCGAAAGGAAGCTAGGTCTGGCCAAGTTTCTTGATTTGGGTAGCCAGTGCAATGAAAAAGGGAACTGAAAGGCAAGCCCAAAATCCACATGCCCAAGACCAAACCACCATCACACTATTGGTGACTGGGACCGGCTTGGAGGTTGGCAACCGAAAGGAAAAATGGAGGTCCCGTTCCAATGGGTCCCGTACATCGGAACGGACGAGGCCACTGAGGACGTGGAACAGTTGGTCTCTGCAAAATTATTTCTTTTTTTGGGGAGGGAGAAACTTCAGCGAGCGGGGCCCCCATATGTTCCTCGCAAATGAACCATTGACAACTGATATGACGGAACCTCAAATGGAACCCTACCCAAAGTGGGTTCAAATGTAGGCATGTTTAGAAACAACCAAAAAGAGTCGGCAACACCAAAACAAGGCACACCAGTTTGAAGCAGGCACCCTCATGTACCAACTCCAAATCAAGTTGCTTCTCGGGTATGCGGCATGCGCGTTGCTTGTGATTCCCTTTGAAACCAGAATACAAGGAGCCTTCTTGTGGCTAGGGCTTGATTCCCTCGGCTCCCTCTTTCCGTCTGTTTCACCTCGGCGTTTGCTGTTTTGGGAAAGCTCGATCAAACTACCAGCAGCAACCACAGGCCTGATACTAACTCTTCATGCAATCATGGGGTTGACATACGCAAGCAGAAGGGAGTGCTTGAAAGGTCTATTGTTGAACCACAAAACTCAACCTCCTCAATAGTGAAGCTTCCACACATTTCACCCAGGGAGGAGCACTCCCCATATGTGTTAACAGGGGTTTATCGATATGGGGTCAACCTCACACGTCAAAAGCAAGTCAAAGCCTATTGCCGGAGTCCCAGCGCCCCCCCGGCCACCAACCGCCTGGTCTGGGAAGGGCACCAGGGACAGCGAGGCGATGCGCTCCTGGCGGTCCAGGTGACTTCAGAACATCGGGGCGAGTCCACCTGATTTCCCATGGGTTGCCAGCCTTACCCTCATGGGCCGCTTGGCGTCAGGGTAAAAACCCCACCCCCTCAACCAAAAGACCAAACGTAAGGGCGTGTCCTTTTTGGAGTTATTTAAAGGGTTGGGTTCTGCACTCTGCACTCTGCACTCGTTCCTAAGGCAATAGGACCAAGTCCAAACTGTGTCTGTTTGGAGTCGGTAATTACCCCTTTCTTGCTGGCTTATCAAAAGAACATCCAGCTTGTTGGAGCTTCCCCCCAAAAATAATGACACCACGCCCCAAGGAAACGCTTTCCAATGGCATCACCCCCCCAAAAAAAAAAAAAAAATCCCAAGGAAGCGCGATTATCAATGGAAAAGTGAAACCTCCATGCAACCTTTCTGTTTTTGGGCCATGGATCGCCTTCAGCGCCCCCACGGTGTCATTGGCTCCTCAGCTCAGCTCTGCGATGGGAACCGACCGGGCTTCGTAGAACTGGCTATGAGTCAAAACCCTGTGCCCCTGGTGAACATCAAAATAGGTGGCAAATGGATTTTCATCCCGCCCGAAATGTTGCCATAGGTTATGCCCCATGGCCAACTTGCCATGGGTGCGATAGGGAATGACGACGAGCCCAGGGTTTGGTTGAATGAACCGGTCTTGGGGATTCCCGAAAAAGGCAACCAAATCGGGGATGGTTTTTTGGGGGTCATTCCAATTCTCGTCTGAGAACCAGCAAGCTTGCTTCTGCGCAACGGAACCCACCTGTGTAGATTCGTGCCGAAATGATTGGACAACACCCCCCAAAAAACGACCTGTTGTGCCTCGTAATTCTGCATTCGTGCCAAAATGATAGGAACCACTCAAGGAAGCCCTGCGTCTCTTTCGGCAAGGATGCCTCAAGAGATCAGAACAGCGCATTTCTTGTACATTCATGCCAAATGGAGATTTCAAAACGAAGTCCGAAGAACAAAAAAGTCACCTGCTTCGGGGGCGGCCATGTCTTACAGAGTGTGTGTGTGTGTGTGTGTGTGTGCGTGCGCGTGCGCGTGCGCGTGCGCGTGCGCGTGCGCGTGCGCGTGCGCGTGCGCGTGCGCGTGCGCGTGCGCGTGCGCGTGCGTGCGCGTGTGCGTGTGCGTGTGCGTGTGCGTGTGCGTGTGCGTGTGCGTGTGCGTGTGCGTGTGTGTGGGCGTGGGCGTGTGCGCGTGCGTGTGGTGTGTGCGTGTGCGTGTGCGTGTGTGCGTGTGCGTGTGTGTGTGCGTGGGCGTGTGCGTGTGCGTGCGCGTGCGCGTGCGCGTGCGCGTGCGCGTGCGCGTGCGCGTGCGCGTGCGCGTGCGCGTGCGCGTGCGCGTGCGCGTGCGGGAGCGCGTGCTGGAGCGGGAGCGTATTTCTGAAACCATGTGTCAGCATGTGCATGTGCGTGCGTGCGTAGAAGCGTGCGTGCATGCGTGCGTGCATGCGTGCGTGTGCGTGTGCGTGTGCGTGTGGGTGTGGGTGTGGGTGTGGGTGTGGGTGTGGGTGTGGGTGTGGGTGTGGGTGGGTGTGTGGGTGGGTGTGTGGGTGGGTGTGTGTGTGTGTGTGGGTGGGTGGGTGGGTGTGTGTGCGTGTGTGTGTGTGCTTGGTATGCGAAAAAAATGTTGACACCTTTTGCCTAACGAGGATGCATGCTTCCACCCTTGGGAACTTGCTTGTGGTTGCCATCATGAAAGTCTGGCGGAGAAGTCCCATTTTTCGGGAGCCAAACGCACATGGCTCATGATGACATGCTTGAAACGTGCGATAAGGGCTGAGTGTTGCCTCGAGCCCTTGTTGCAGATTGAGCCTAAACGGGACAAAGAAACCTTTGTGGTGCCTCTATTTCTGCGTTTGCCTGGAAGTGGGCCCCCAAAATGTCTGGGGGTAGTGACCTTGAACAAGAACATGAGAGACAACCTGAAGCACTTGGAAGCTGTAGGGTTCGCTTTCCTTATCCCTCCCAAAATCGAATTTTCGACCGGTACCAAGCAAACGAGGGCTCCGGGAGAAAAGAAGAAGAAAAAAGCCGAAACTTGTGGAGCGAGTTCCCATTTGCACAGGGCCCTTCTTTGGTATCCCCTCTCTTGGGCAGCTGCGGCACCAAGATCCCTTGGAAAGGGTCCATAGGTTTGACAACCCCGATTTCAGTCAAACATCAGAATTCGGTGGATTCATTCATGTCCAGACTCACTTGATGTTTTTAAACTTCACAACCAGGCGGGTGTGTGTGTGTGTGTGTGTCAACAAAAAAACACGCAGCTTCCATGGCATTTGTGTGTGTGTGTCCATATGGGTGTCGCTCAAAATGGTCAAGCAATTGGGTGACGCAGGAGTTAAAGTCTGTGGCTCCATTTACGGTGCAATTTTGGAATTCATCAATTTGAGCCACACCCAAAATGGGCGCACACCATGATTCGGGCTTCCGTGGAGCAAAATTGGGGGGCACAAAACCCAGGCGCCGAGGCCCCCCGCCCGCCACCACGTGGAGAGATCCCCCGGCCAGGCTCTTGACGTCCACCTTCACCTGGCACCACATCCCGACGAGCCCCGAGCCCTCGAGGCCATAGTAAGACATCCTTGGGGATGTCTTACTTCTTTACATTGAATGCTGCATCCAGCTAGCAGCTACCTTCATCTTCTTATAGCACTGTCTAATATCACCTGCTAGCAGGTGATATATACAGCTATAGCCTATAGCATCTATTTATAGTTGCTGTATTCAACAAGATCAGGCTGGGACTAGTTGAAGTTTTGTTGGAACGTCAGCTTCCAGCTTGCTTCATGGAGAAATCCTTGCGAAATCAAGCCCTTGCCTTGGAGGGAAACCGCAAGGAAACCGAGGCGTCCAATCGGAGGTGAGATCAACAAGAGCAAGACTTCTCAAATCCGGGCGCCGATGCTCCAAAGGGATCAGACTCCAAAAGTCTGAGGACAACTCTTGACAAAGATGGGCGATGAGCCTTCGATCCCTGCAACAAAGTGTTTCTTTGTTTGGCCATGTGGGTGTGGGTCAAAATTGAACCAGGGGACCCCAGGATTTAGTGCCCTGGGTACCCATTTTGGGTACCGATTTTGGGTACCCATTTTTGACCCACAGCCATGTCACCAAACGGGTGAGCACTGAACGAACCAAAGAACCCGTCTCACCTGTCAATCCTGCCGCGCCTTCACTCGCATTCACCGAAGCCACCGGCGGTGGGCCTCAAGCCTCTCACCTGCAATGGAACCGCTTTTTGTCAGGTGATGCTAGATTCGTCCAAAACGGGGAACTGGGAAAGAAAGAGATCAACATGTTGTTCCTCTTGTGGCCCCTTCAACAAATAACCACCTGCACTCAAACATCCCTTGGATAGACCCCTGCAAGATCCCCAGTTTTGCACCTTTAAGCCCAAACGACCGCCCCAGCCCCGCAACCCCTGCACATCCCTGCACCCTCCCTGAATTCCCCAAACCAGCCCCAGGCATCGCCTTTCTGGGACAAGCGACCCAAAACATAGCGCTGGAGCAGCAGGGGAAAAACCGACACAGCCAGGTGAAAGACATGGCTGTGACTAAAACCTGCGGTCTCCTGTTGCTTAGTTTTGACCCAGACCCACATGTCCACTCTCTCATTCCTTTCTCTCACCTATCATTATCTCTCACCTGTCTTTTCCCATCATATCCAAGGCAAACCAAGCACCAGCCTCTAGCGCAAAAGATTTCCGGCGCGCTGACGCGAGGCGGAGCGCTAGGCCGCCGGCGGCTTCTTTCAAATAAAGCCCAAAGAAGCCGTGCTTGTTGTTGTGTTGTTGTTCTCTTTCCTTTCGTTTCTCCTTCTTTTCTTTTTGAGGGGGGGAGTCCCTAATTTTGAGAGCCCCCAAAAAATACTCCGCGAGGTTGCTTACCCGGCACACCGGGCGCGTGAAACATCGAGCGAGCGCCCTTGAGTAGACCTGAGCCGACGTGGCGTTGGAAGCTCTCCGATCCCTTTCAGCAAGACGTCGGGCTAGGGCTCTCAGTTTCAGTCGGGTGGTTTGGAGCTCGTTGCACTAGACTTAAGTCTGTGTTTTCCCCAGGTTGCAGTTTAAAAAATAAAAGCCCGGGGGTTTGGTGGTGCTCTGGAGGGGTTTCCCCTTCAGCCTCAATTCTCTTGAGACAACCACCAAGCCGCAGATCCATCTGTGATGTTACAACATGTCCAAAGCCTGAAGAGAAGAAAAAAATGAGGAGGAAAAAAAAAACGGCCTCCCCAAGGGAGCTTCATCGTGAGCTCATAGACAGACTTGATGCCAACACCTGTGTGAGCTCTACAAGCATGTCCCTGAAATCGAGATGCTCATGCGCCTCACCCAAGTCGGAGTTCCGCTACGGAGATCCAAAGAGGCTCACCTGCGTGACATTTAAGCTGATTATGGCAATATATTTAGGAAAGTGGGCATCGGAGCGCACGGGATGTAAGCAGCGGAGCGCTCAGGCACAGCGGGGCTGGCACTGAGACAAACCGCGCAGCTGGCAACGCAGATACATGCCAAAGCCACATGCTAGGCTTGCAAACCAGACTCGCATCTACCAAATGGCACAGAGGGGATATCCAGGGCACCTGCATATGCAGCAGGCGGGGCCAGATACTACATGGTCCGCACCTCCCCATGCACAGTAAACAAAAAGGCACGATCAAGACGTCGAATGAAGCGGCATCGCAGCTGGGAACAGAGGCCATCCCTCAACGTCGCTTGCGGCCTCCCATACCGCTCGGCCCACTAGACGGTGCCTGAAGGGCGCGCACGAGGCTAGTAACAGCATTAAAGGTCGCTAAAGTGGGGCCACGCAGAAAGCCTTCTGTAACGGTGCGTCCGCTTTTGTTGCGAGCGATAAGCTCTCGCAACGTGATGCCAGCGGGCGCGACATGAAAGCTGTCGACCGACGGCAAAATGACATCGGCGGCCTCTCGATCCAGCACGGGAGGAGTGGCAAGCACTGCAGACATCCAGCGCTGCAAAGGCTTGCCCTTCTGCGGGGAGGGGGAGCCATAGATCCGTGCGAACCGATCCAGCCGTCATCGGGCCCACCAGGCCACGGTATTCCTGGACGTCGAGTTTGAGGTCGCGCTGGTTTTGCAACCGCTGGAGGAGCTGGAGACGAAACGGTTCAAATACGGAGATCGAAGGCCGCCAGCGTTGACAAAGCGCGCACCGTCTGCACAGCGCCTTTTAGAGAAACCTCGGCGGCGCATTTGCGCAAAGGTAGGCCATGGCCGCAACGGGGATGTGGACCTTAAGACGGTGCAAAAGCCAGTCGCCCGGACCGGCTCTGCCATACCACTGCACCACCTGCTCACCAGTGACCAAGGAGTCGGCTCCCGCTTCTAATTCCGCCATGGTGGTCGGCATTTACAAAAGCTGGGCGTGCTGCCGGGTGGCAATGGTGAGCGCAGCCACCCAAAACTGCGGCTGCGCTAAGCGGTCAAGCATCAGCTGCTGCAGGCGAAGCGGAGAGTAGTAAGGAACATAGGCCTATACTACCCTAATTATTTTTGGTTTTGGGTTGAAAAACCCTGCAAAACAGCCAAATTCTCCATCCTGCTGAACGTTTTTCCGATGTCACCGGTCTTTGTCACCGCTCAAAACGGCCAACTCCGAAAAGTTCGTTTTTTCGTGGAAAGAGAAAGAGAGAGTGAGAGAGAAAAAAGGAGAGGAAGAGACCTTTGAGCAATGATGCGATGGGACGGTGTGATAGACGAGATGGGATGAGATGAGATGAGATTTGATGAGGTGACTGGCCTGTTCGAATTTCCGGGGGGGGGGGGCGAATCACAATCCGTACTCCACGTAATCAATCTTCAGGTTGGGACTACTTTTAATCCGCAATCTGAGCTGCAAATTGTGGGTCGAAATCTAAGGTGATATGTGATGTGTTGTAATGTGGTAGAACTTCGCTTATTTGGTGTATTGAGATGAATCGCAGTGCGATATTATGTTGTGTATGCATGCATATGTGTGTTGCGTCGAATCACAATCCAATCTGAGCTGCAAATTGTGGGTCGAAATGTTCTGTGGTGTGTTCAGCGGTGTTGGGACTGTCGGGGATTTCCGCCAAGACATCGACAAACGGCTAAACTTCGAAAGCGCAGGGTGGCCTACGAGGCGGCAATCCGCGCTTGCCGGGCCAGCCGGCGGGCCCAATGAGCACTACAGCCGTCAAGGAATTCAGTGGAAATGGAGGCCTAGGGGATCCAATGACGTTTAAAACCACATGTCATCAATCGTGGGCGTAATTGTCTAGCACCTGGTAATCATTACCCTTCCTCCAACAAATCAAGGATCATCTCTGGGCAAGTCAGTTCACGAGCTCACCGATCTGAAGTTGTCTTTTTCTATTCAGAAAAGGCGTCACTGTACATGGAAAAAACCCCACACAGAAGCGGGAACCACCCCTTATTGAGAAGAGGACAGGACTTTCATAGATGAACTTTTGATTATGGACCCCAAGTGCTTTATTTAATTGCTGTTAGTGCCGGCGACAGCGGCCCGAAGGCCCTAGAATCGAGCCACTGTGCCCGCTGCCCGCCTGTCTGGCTCGATGTACTTCTGCCGCATCTCACTCTAAAGGTACCTCACACGGACCGGCTCAGAGACTTGCGCCTTGAAACGCCGATCTGAGGCATGAGGTTCTCTCATGGACATCTGGTTAGCAAGTATGACCTCTCAGCTTCGCTTTCCCTCTATTTCGTGGAAACCTACAGGAGTTTCACAGGACATTGGCCAAATACCCACAAAAAACCAGTTGTTTTCTCTGTAGAATGTCCTGTAGCTGGCTTCTTGGATTGTTGATGGTTTCATCTGCCGACTGAACAGTTTGCACGGGTCAGTCGCCTTCCCGGTCCCCATCGTTGAAAAAACACACAAACACAAACACGAAAACACACACACACACAGACACAAACAAAAACCCCGAAAGCTGACAGGCAACGATGGCCTGGGCAACGCCTGATCCGGCTGGCCGGCCTCATCTTCCTCGGCGTTTTTCACCAGGCGTTTTCCAATGCGATTGATGACCATCCTATCGTATTGAAACTGCAAATTGCTTCTGCTGAGCCACGTAGCTACGTAGCTCGTCAGACGGCAAGTGGGGTGCCTCAGCCTCTAGATTCGCTCGGTTTCGGTCGAAAACAGCTCCAGACGCTCACTTTGCTCTCGATTCCGTTTTCTGCCCGGAAAAGCAGGCAAGTTTCATCCCGCTGAGCTTGTCACCACTTGTCACCGCTTCGTCACCGCTCTCTTTTGGGCCGAAAAAGTGCGCAAAAGCGGCCAAGTTCCCGAGTTCCAGAGGACTTCGTTCTTCACAGGGTTTTCCGTTTTTCGCCCAAGCACGACAGCCTGCCGAGGCCCTCGCTCGTGACACGGCAACCTGCCGAACTTGTCGCCGCCTTCGTCACCGGGTCTGACGCGGCAGCCAGGCACATGCGCTTTCGACTGACCGACCTGGAAGGGCAAGTCGTCCGACTGAGGGGCTCGTCCTGTTTTTGGATCACGTCTAAGTTTCGGAAGGTCTTTTAAAAAAATACTTCCTATTAAAAACCCGATGAAGCAAGCGCAACCGGCGCCATATAATACGCCAATCTGCCGAACGCCTTTGTCACCGGGTCTAACACGGCCTGCCGAACTTCCAGGGCTCGAAAATCTTGGCAAGTTTGGGTCAATATTGAAACAGCTTGAAACAATATTGGTTCATTAATGGGCACAGGTTGCCCGGTCGCAGGTGCAGAGACAGCGCTCTAACCACTGAAACAAGGGAGCTGCTAAGGCCCTTATAGGAACCTATAGGAAGGGTGCAAAGAGGGTGCAAAGAGGGTGCAAAGATGGTGCAAAGAGGGCGCAAAGAGGGTGCAAAGAGGGTGCAAAGAGGGTGCAAAGAGGGTGCGAAGAGGGTGCAAAAGGGGTGCAAAAGGGGTGCAAAGAGGGTGCAAAGAGGGTGCAAAGAGGGTGCAAAGAGGGTGCAAAGACGGTGCAAAGAGGGTGCAAAGAGGGTGCAAGCAAAGAGGGTGCGAAGAGGGTGCAAAAGGGGTGCAAAACGGGTGCAAAGAGTGCGAACCTATAGGAATCCGAAAGGAAACCCATAGGAAAAGGAGAGAGGGCTTCCTACAGGTTCCTATGGATTTCCTATAGGGTTCCTATATGTTCCTATAGGTTCCTATAGGTTCCTATAAGAGCCCCTCAGCCCCGGCATCAAGGCCACCCGGCCGCGCCACCTGCCCGGCATAGAAGCCTCCACCTCGAAAAGCATCTTCCTTGGTGTCATCAGTCCATTGATTATATTTGAGTGACAAGGACTGGCCAAGGGCCTGCTCCCACTCATGGTCCTCGAGGTTGACCTCATTTGGCAACTCAGTACTCTCAACATGTTCTTGTTCTGGATCGGCAGCCGGAGTCCTTTTTTCCTCCCCCGCACACTTTGAGGCAATTGCCTCCAGTCGCGAAGAATCGGCAGCAGGAGTCCGTGGTATAGGATCAAGTGAGTGAGCCTCAGGCTGAGGGTTGGATTGTGTCTTCGATTGAACCTTTATGGGACTTGGTTCAATAGGAGCTGTAGGCAGGACCTGTGAGGCTCCATGTGGTGAGACCGTGCCAGAGCAACTCGACAAGGCGGTCTGCGGGCTCTTGGCAGGACGCGACCTTGTAGGTATTAGCTGTGGCATTCTCATGTCTCTTAAAGGTCTTGAAGGCTTCACCATAGTAGGTAGTTTTATGGTTAAGCCCATCACTTGGGACAGAATCCAACAACTCATCATCACTATCAGGCACAGGGATGGCAACTCCTGAGGAAACAGGTGGAGTGCTGGGAGCACTACCTCCATGCTTCCTAGGGCTATTGCGGGCCTTTCCAGAATTGGTTCGGGCTTTGGAAGGTGAGAAAAACGACTTGATTCTCTCACGAGAAAAGTGTGAACTAGTAGCAAGTCTTCCTGGTAGGTGACTCTTGCCACCTGCCACACATCTTTTCTTGTGGCGATTTGAAATTTTGGATGTAGTGGAGTCAGTGTGTATCCTGCCCACTGTGTCAAGAGCCGAGGCTGCAAGATCCCTGTCATTTGCATCTGACTTGGTTTTCTTCAGGCACGACTTGATCACTGGTATGTCTGGATTGCCCTTGCCGCCTGCAAGGTAATGCAATTGGCGTACAACAGGATTTGATTGAAGGCAAACAGCAAATTGCCTTCTGAAAGAATCATGCCTCATAACACGATATCTGTCAGTCGGACCTATGGCAAGCCACAACCAAGCAATCGCTTTGGCACCACAAGCTCCCTGAAATGCAGGTTCCGAAACCTGTCTAGTGCGGTGCTCTCTGTACCCTGGCTGGAGTCCGGTAGCAGCAGTCAGAACATCTGTAACCGCATGGATATGTTGTGCAGTGTCCGGCGACTGGTCACAAGAGGATGCATTTAGGTAACCACCTTGTAGTTCCCACACAACAGGGACCCAATGGTAATGGTCAGCAAGTCGGATTCTAACGACAGTGATGATGAAACATTCACTGTCAAGTACAACCAAGATCGACAAGTCGACACCCCTCCATGTTGGGTTAAAGAGCTCGAAACAAGTGGGTCCATGGGGGTGCCCCTGCAATTTGGGACAAGTGGAACCAAATTTCATCATCCCCCCACAGGGGTCCCTGATGGTTTAAGACCTCTGAGCGAATGTTCTGATCAACTTGCAGTTGGCTGTGCAGCAAAACCTGATCAAGTGGCCCTCCAATGTTGGGTCTGCTGATCCTGTGCTGGATTAACACAGTGGCCTGGTTACGGAGAGCATTAATGCTCCTGCTTGTGGAGGATTGGCTAAGCTGCAGCGCTTCCATATTTTTAGTGTAGCTTAAGAGCACACAGGTCACTGGTGAGGTTTCCTCCCAGCAAGTACCCAGAGCTCAGGCACTGGTCACTTATAAAAGGAAGCTGCTCAACCACCTCGCAGGAGATGAAGTGCTCCGCACTGTGCTCCGCACAACGCACAAGGCGGGCGCTGGAAGGGGTTCCAATGCAAGCACAGGCAAGACGATTG
>CAUJNA010001667.1:5000-62081 GCA_963377175.1 Effrenium voratum | reverse complement strand
CTTCCCCGTCCCTGAGTCCTACTGCTTCCCTCACTCCAAAGGACCAGATGATCACTTGTCGCCATGTTGAACATGGCCCGCACGGAAGCCAAAAGAACAACAAAAGGAACCCGAAAGGCAACCAAAACCAAGCCCCAAACTTGGTGGCGATTGCCCTCCTGCAGAAAGTTTTGCTTGTTTGTTGATTACTTGATCATGAGGAAAGCACGCCCCCCCCCCCCCCATCCAAACAAATTGCAAACAAATCCAGCAACTGACACCATCCGCTCGCAGAACTTCTGCGCAGTGTCTGACCCGAAACTGGGCGTCAGGGCTGCCGTTCAGCAGCTGCATGGTCTTAGTCGAAAAGCGCATGCCGAGGACCTGGCCATCGGAGACAAGAAACATGTTCCAGCATTGCAGCATCTCTGCAGCATGGAGCTGGCAAGGGTGGTACCCCGCCAGAAAATGGAAAACAAGATTCATCCCCCGGCCGAATCGGACAATACTCGCAATTGGGCTACAAAAAAAGTAGGGTAGACAGCCAAGGGAAACTGCCATCCCTGTCTGCCTTACAACCAGACCTTGGTGCTCCCTAAAGAGGAAGTTGTTTCAACAAATGCTTTTTGTTCAAATGTCCCCCTTTCCAACAATCATGGAGGCTGACCAAAAAGGCAGTTGAAGACAAATTATAATCCCCTTGTCTATTTCCGTGATTGTGGGAACAAGGTCGGGTCAAAATAAGGGGGTCTGAACAGTTTCACGATTGTATTCTTTTGGAATCCCTTTTTGAGCAAACTTATGATCTATGTTGCACCCAGGCAAACAAGGAGGGCCACACCTGAGACCGGCACACCGCAAGCGCGGTCTTGCCGACAGACTGGTCCCCCACCAGGACCACCTGAAGCGGGCGGCCGGGATTCGGAGCCTGCAACAAGCGATTATCCTTGTTGGGAACGGAATCCCCCTTCAACGGATTCTTTTCTTAAGGGACGGGATTGGAGGATCAGTTTGGATCGCAACAGCTCAGACTTATCAACTTTATCGGACATCTCGAGAAAGGCTCTTTCGCAAACCACGGAACTGCCTTTCGCCAGCCCAGCCCCCACACGCAACACGACTTCAAGGATCACTCGCCGGACCTTGAACTTCGGAAGCCCGAGGGATACCTCAGGGCTTGCTAAACCGAGGGATAAGGGGGGCATCGCGTCTGCGCCTGGCTGGTGCCCCAGGCCCGCAGCCAGCAGTCCCTGCCGAAAGCTGTGCATCCCAGCCATCGCCATGAGCTTCGAGTCACCTTCCTACAAGGACGTGGGCAAAAAAAAAAACTACAGTGGCGACAGCAGCGCTTGCCAAAGCCGGCCACCCAGTCGAGTATTGGAGTGTTGGATGTTTTTGGCTGCCTGCTGCAGATGCTGGCTGCGGGCTGCTGGCTGCTGGTAAACGGCTGCTAAGCGCCTGGAGTGAAATATGCGATGGGCGTGCTTTAGGACATGCCAACGCTGAGATTAAACCAACAACAGAACCACAAACAACACGGCCCAAGGGCAGCACACATGTCGCCTTGCCGTGCGTGCACTCCGTTGTGGAAAGCGGGCACCTTCTGTGAATTCGCCACTACTTGATCTCCTGAAATGGTCGTGTGACATCACGGAAAGTGGCCAGAGGGGTTGCCGAGAAATTAGGGGCTCTGTTTGTCAACCCACTTAGAAGGCTGCAAAAGACAGCACCACGTCGAAACATGTGCCATAGGTTTGAACCCCAAATCAAACCTGCTTTTCCATGAACTGCTCAGCGCTTCTTCTTGCCCTTCGGCTTTCCGCCGCCACCGCCGCCGCCGCAGGCTGGGCAGGCGTCGAACTGCTTGCCACCTGCCAGTTTCCGTCAAGGGGAGTAGGTTCGTTCCCAAAGCCACTGCCTGAGAGCGGAAGGTGCGGAAAAGGCTTCTTTTGCAGGAATCGTCTACGGACGTTTTGCGGCTCGTCTCGCACCAGCGACTTTGTCGTCTATCTTATTCTAAAAACGAGGCAAAAGGCTGTTCCAAACAATTTACGGCTTTGTTGGTGTGTGGCTGCACGCGATGTGTGCATGCTTTCCTCCTCCCTCTTGCCTTTGAGCGTCAGGTTGTCCCTCTGAAACTCTTGGCTCTCAGGTGGAATTCTGCGTTGCCAAGCACCTTTTTTTTGATGTGCGGGCGTGAGGTTTTCTTTGCACTGCGAGTTTCTCTGATGTTGAATTTTGCTTTGCAAAGCACGGGACGCTGTTGACATCTGTTGACATCTGTTGACTGTTGACCTTACCATCTTCTGGAGGCGCAGGAGCACAGGCAGGACCTCGCTGGCCCTGTTCAATGCTTCCCTCTTTTCCACCACTGGAAGGCAGACTTTGATAAGTGTGATTGCAGAATACAACATGGCACCAGGCAATTGTATGTGTGTAATCTTAGGAGACCCTACACATGGCGGTTGTCCTCTTGGTTTGCCTTTAAACCGCTCCCCAAAGTGGCATCCTCAAGAACACAAAGAAACACAGCATTGTCCATGGATCATGCTTCCTGCTGCCTTTCCCCCTTCCGATCGAACAGGAGTTTTAACGGAACACCGTCAAGAAAGCGGGAAAAAAGGAATCGCACTTGGTGCTAGCCTCGCCTCCCCTTCCAAGCCGTGCTCCCGCCGGAAGCCTCGAAGCCTCTCCATGCCGCGCCTTGCTGGAAGCACTTGGTGCAGTGGTAGACCCCGTAGCGGTACTCCCCATCGCGGCCGCAGAGGTCGCAGGTGTACTCGTCTCCTCCGGTTTCGTCGTCTCATGCCCCGCAAAATGAGTGAAAACCCTTAGAAGTGGCTTTGAGGCTTTGAAAGGGCAAATTAAGGCCTTCAACTACTTCGGCAAGGGTTCCTTTGATGGGGCCCGGCGCCCACATTGGGAGGGGGCCTGTTGGGCTTCCTTCCCCAAGCAAAATTCAGATACTGCCGGCTTCAGGGTACACGATCTTCGACCTTGACACGAGTTCTTACCACCCAGCGTCAGGGGTTCATGACCTGACTTCACTCTCTCACCCTCGCAATTGTCATAGCCATCGCTACCCAGCTCAAGTACCCGGGTTACGGGCTGGACTTAGACCCCCGCAAAAGCTGAACATAGCTCGGTCACATGAGAAAATCACTTTCATTCCTGGGCGTTTCAAGGTTAGGAATAAGGATTAGCCTCCACAAAGACCAGGGGTTCAAACCCTGGTCCCAAACCACCAAATCACCAATCCAAAACACCGAATCAGAGTTGCCTGACCTGACACGCAGCCAGCTGTTCGGTCCGTCAAACTTTCGGTAGTCTGGCGGCCGCGCGGAGAAGGCGGTGAGCTCATGACCCTTGGGGCACTCCACCTGCGCCTCAAACAAAAACAGGGACAACTTGGCCCACAGGTCTGTGTTCAAAGAGGGACCCCCCCAAACAAATATATCTTCCTTTTGGTGTCCCTTTACAACAAGGTGCAAAGGGTAGCTGAAACAAAACACACACCCCTTCCAGATCCTTCATATTTAGCTTCCCTAACATACGTCATGTCGAGGAGGCGCAAGGGCAGGGCAATCCGGCCCGAAGCCACCGGGCTGGTGGAACTCACCAGTTTCAAACATCAGAATTCCAAGCGAAGAGCCTAGTTACCAAAGGCCAACTTGTGGAAAGAAGCTGCTCCCATCCCCCAACCTAAGCCCGCACACACAACACGAACAAAATCAGCGCCGAAGAACCTCACAAGCTCACAAGTTGCTCTCGAAGGCTTCCACAATGCCCGTGAAATGGATGAACATGGCGCATGCAACTACTAGACAAACATAAGAGACAATGAGGCAAGGCTCATATACTACTGTCTGAGTCTCGCACTCGTGGCTGATTATTTCGGGATATGTTGGTGCTTTTTGCGGCCAAAACGGCTGGCGCAAGCTTCACCGCCGGCGCCCGAGGCTTCGCCGGCTCGGGCTCGCCTCGATGGCAGAAATTTGGGTGAGGCTCCAGTGGTAAAAGGCCCCCAAACAAGAAGGGATCCCCACAATAGCAAGCCTTAGGTTTTGCGCTTCAAACATCACCCCGGCTCAAACGCCCCAAAAGTTGTTTTTTCAAGTTTCTTTCTGCGTGACCCAAGGGCTGAGGCAGCAAGACTGTGGGTTTGGCTTCTGTTTTTGAGGGCACCCTTTTGGGATGTTGTGTATTTTTTGGAAACCAAAGGGAACACCACCATAAAGTGGGGGTCCCCATTTCAAGACACACCCAAATCCCCTCGCAAAAGCGAGGGAACTTGGAAAGATGTCCCTCGGCAGTGTCTGGGCTTCAACTTTTCGAAAGGAAGCGAAAGTGGGCCGCGGCCCTCCACCCTCCGCAACGTTCCAATGCAAAACCCGAAGAAAAAGCAAGTCGGACCAACAGGGCGCTATGCAAACATCCAACAAAGGTCCGGACACAACAAGCTTTTCTGGTACAGCTCCCAATTGCCAGAGTTTTCCATGGACCGAGACCTGCGAAAACCTTGTGCTGGTGACCCTTTCGAGCAAAACACGTGGTTGCCCTCTGATTGCTAGCCGGGAGGGTGTTCAAAATGGAGGGCGGCAATCCCAGCCAACCCAAGGAAGGGTTGAAGGGTTGCATTTCGGATTGCCTTGCAACAACCCAGATATTGAAGGACTCTAAGGCGACACTCCGGCTGCTTCCACAAAAGCAACCAAAGGGGCGAGGTTAGTCACAGCCCCAAGGGCCAAAGCGCTGTCCGAGTCGGAGCCCACCAAGGCCTCTCGTTCCTGCGGCTAGGTCAGGGCTCTGCATATGTCCAACCGAAAAACATCACCCCTACCAGGGGAAACTCGCCTGCTGGCCAAAACGGTGAGGCTCACAACTACCAGCAACGGGCAATATAGGAAGTGATAAAGGGGGAAACAACTGCCGGGGCTTTTCCCTGGCTTTCTTTCCGAGAATGGACACCTTGGTGATTGTCGGGCACGGGGGGTACCAAAAAGCTAAGAATACCTCTAAGCCCAGGGATTACGAAACCAAACCCTCTAGTTGAGTGAAGGAATCTTGGACCATCGAAAACTTGATGCCGGCAAAGGTTGCATGCGTTTGCCTGGCAGCTGTTCTCCTTACCCCCCTTCAAATTCACATGGAGCCCTTTTTGGGTTCTTTTCGTCAATCTGCAGGAGATTCAGTCTTTCACCTGCCCGAACTTGCAGTGCTTCCAGTTACCCCTAAGCAACCAGCCACCTCGCACTTTCGAACCGCCCGGAAGTCGCCCAACGATCCGCTCCTCCGCGCTCAGCATCTTCAGCTGCCGCCTCAGCGCCGCCTTCTGCTCCGCCGACTGCGGCGCCAGGCCGCGGATGCGGCGCAGCTCCTTGCGCCTCGCCGCGTCACCTGCGAAAGACGGCAGGCCGAAACGGGCGGCACCTGGACGCGTGGCTTTTGTTGAGGGTACTCTTTTGGGGTTGGTTGCACCTGACACCAACATGCAAAGCACAGATCGTGGGGCTTTTCAAATTTGAGACAGCACAGATCGTGGGGTTTTAGGTGCTGAGGCCCAACACAGGATCGGCGTACCCGTTTGTGGACCGCAGCCCTTGGAACAAGCCAACAAGCTGTTTCCGTTCTGTTTGAGGGTGCTTGAGATCAAACCCCAAAGCAGACATTGTACGCCTTACTTACGACAAATCTAACAGAAACCTGGTTTGGAAACTTGCAACCAAAGAAGGGAACATGTTCAAGGGGCCCATCCTTCAGACCATGCTATCCCTGTTTTGGGGGGGGCTGAGGAGAAAAATCGCACCACCAAGGCCAAACAGCAAAAGATGCGCAAACACTACTCTTTGTTCCCCAAGGGGGGTGCTAAGCCCAAGTCTCCCCCCCCGCTCCCCAAAAGGAGAACCCTGCCGGGGGCGGACCCTGGGTACCCCCAAGCCCGAACAGCCCTCGGGCCTGCCAGGAGGTCCTCCAGGGCCTCTATTAGCTCCTGGCGAGGCCGAGTTGGTTTGGAGCCTGGCTTGGCCTCTCAGAGCAATGGCAAGGGAGCCAATCTGACGATTAGGAGCTTCTTAGGACTAGTAACGGCAATAACCTTTCCATGGTAAGAGCTTGGTTTTGTGGACCCCACCCCCCCCGCCCCCTTACAGCAAGCAATAGCTTACCAACAAGCAAAATTGTCCATACTCCACCCTATGGTTTTCACGCCATTTCAAAAGCGCCCCGCAAAATCTAACATTAAAAAATTGCATAAATCCCGTAAAAATCAATCCACCCACCAATTGTTTTAAGTTATTCATAAAAGCATAACTTAAACCAACTCAATTTTCCTTAACCTCATTCTTTTTTAAATTCTCAATATGCTTATCTGTTCTTTCATGTCTTGCCTTGTTGCATGTTCTGACTTCACAATTACAAACATCGCAATGATAATTTTTTTGTCTGTATGCTTTTTCCCTTGCTTTTACTTCTTCGTTTTGCCTGTTTTCTCTCCTCCTTTCATTTACTTCATCCCTTCGTTCTACTGTTTGGCGATGCCATTTGTTCCTTCCCTTCTCACGGCACTTGTCGCAATTTTTGTAGGGTTCCGTGAAAAATTCCACACGCCTATTTCTTTGACAACCCGAGCAATATTTTTTATCCATAATCCTTACATAGTAAGGCATCATCCCTTTAAATGGTTTTAGACATAATCCATAACATGAGCTTAGGGGTAAGCCCCCTGTCCCGAAAAAACCCACCAAACAACAAACCAAACAAAAAACCAAACAACCGACCATACAAAGGACTTTTACAAACCCTACACTTTCAGCAATTCATGCCTCAACAATGGTCTGGGTCTTCCATTTACATAATAATATTTCTGCCCTAATTTACTTTCTATTCTTTCAACTGTGAAGACTTCTTTTAACCAATGACTTGTCTGTGCTTTTTCACTTCTTCCCTTTTTCCTTAATATCTTTACCCGACTGGACACATCTAAATCAGGATACACACGGGTTTTTCTGGCATTCATTGATATATTCAGTTTCACTTCAAACTCATTCTTTTTCTTCCTTGCTTCTAATGGTGTCATTTTCGTAACGGAACTTACTAATTTATTATTATATGTCAATAATATTTCTAAATTGTAATCAACCCATTGGATGTCTTGCTTTCCTCTCTTCTCATCCGCCTCAACTCTTTTAAATAACATATCTTTGTAGGTTTTTATAAATCTTTCTCCAAAAGCAGGGTGGCCTCTCGTGGTGTGTAATTCAATTTTTTCCTCATCAAGATAATCTGTAATGGTAGAACTAAACAAACTACCTTCTTCGTCGCTGTATATCATTTTGGGTTTTCCGCCCATTTTCTTAATGCCTTCCATTATGCCTGCTAATACGTCTGGCGGTTGCTTACTTGCAATAGGTATTACAGTAGCATATTTACTAAATATATCAATTAATATTAATCCAATTCTAAACTTTTGATTTTCCAAATCATTTTTTGAAATAAAAAACAAATCTAACTGAAATTCCCAGAAGGCATGAGGAGCAACAAAACTATTCTGCCCTCGCATTTTCCTTTTTTCCTCAACATTCTTTTTAAAGAACTCATTAACATCGTCCGCAGTAATAGTTTTATCTTTCTGTCTGGCATCTTTCAACGTTATTCCTTTACTGCCATAACCGCTTTTGTCATAGTAAATATCACTAATTATTTTTTGTTTATCCATATAATAAATTAAGATTTATTATATTGATAATATTATTTATAATTTAAATTCAGGATAATAAGTTAATTGATGATTATTAAATTGTGTATATATCTTACGTCTGTCATGCATCAGTTCAAAAATAATATTGATATCTCTCACGGTATTTTTCACATTAAACTTTTTGCTTTCAATATATGATTTAATGTCTCCTTTTAAATCAGACCCGTCTCTCCTACGATTCAACAACATCCATAATATGTGGTTAATCATTTCATACTTTTTCTTACCGATTTTGAGAAATATTCTAACATAACTATAAGGTGGTCTTTCATACACAGTTAAAAATATCAAAATTTCATCTCCAACATTTCTATTATTTCTTCTTTCCAAATTTAAATGATATCTGATTAATTCTTGATTATTTCTCCATTCCTGACAAATTTTACATTCATCTTCTTCACCCAAAGCATAATCAATAATATTATTAACTATTCCATTAGGTAAATTCATTTTGTATAATTCCATATGTTCTTTTTTGAAGTGGCAACAGTCATAGCATTTCTTATTGATATAATTATTTACTTCTTGTTCCTTCATTACTCTCTACTATATATAGGTATTATTTCTTTAAACCTTTTTTAGTCTAAAACTAAGATTTTAATATAAAACATATTAAAATCTTAATGAGCTGAAACATTACAATATACACAGAATGAAGTTGAATTATCTATATGGTGAGCGATTGAATTATCAAGGCGCTGACAAGTAAAATTGCTACATAATTTACCTTTCTTCGCTTCAAAGTTAAATGAAGTATTACACTTTTGGCATCTGGCGCGAAACTGTGATAAACACCATTCAGCGCTTATGTATTCTTCTTCGGTTATCTCTCTCTTTGCCCTCCTGTCTTGTATCTTATAATTTTCTACTTTGTTTTTAAAATATCTCATTATCATATTTTTATCCATTTGCTTATCAAAGTCTGGATTACAATAAAATTTAACTTTCCTAAAATCAACACAGCGAGTCAATGCCGTCCATATCCACTCTCTGCTGGTTATGGGTAAGTCCCATTCGTGAATAGTTATGCTTTCCTTTACGCTTGACCCCTGGCTTGAATGACAAGTAGCACAGTAAGGATAGATGAAGTTTTTATCTACAATAGGTTCAGACAACATAAACTCATCTTCTTGTCTTGCTATATTCTGTAATGTTATTTGCTTCCCTAATTCATCATCTTCTATCTTTGTAATCCTGTATCTCAAATTGATATTAACCCTTGGTTGTTTAATCCATGTTCTGGCAACCAAAATATCACCCACTACATATTTCTCACTTATGTTTAATCTGTCTCTAATCTCATTTGCTACATTTTCGCATCTCATATTGGTATAAGCGATATTATGCTCTGATGCCATGATGTCATCGGTTAAATAACTGTATTTAAGTATAAACTCTTTGCGTGGAATGTTGTTTTCCCACCAGTCATTATACATATCATTTAATATTTTTCTGTTTCTTTCTCCTTCTGCGCTGTCCTTTGCTCCTACTCTCTTACATATTTTTAAGAAAATATTATATTTAAACATTGTGTCTATACAGTTGTCAATGTATGTTGCGGGGTCTTGGCAGTTTGTCATGGTTTCCACCCCTTCTAATTGTTTTACATCACCAGTAGCAATTCTGATAATATGAGTGTTGTTTTCCATAAACTGCCAAACTTTATTCAAAGTGTATAAATTCAACATATAAATCTCATCAAACACTATTACATCATAAGGCGAATAATCATAAATTGGTAATTTCTCTCCGACATCTTCATGAACGGCAATGCTAAAAAACTTGTTATATGTTGTTGCTTCTATTCCTTTATCTTGTATTTCTTGTAGTTGTCGGTTGGTAGGCACTACAAATAATACATTCTTATTCATCTTTTGGAAATGCTGACCTATATAACTCTTGCCAGTGCCCGGAAATTTACCCCTAATAATTACTGGATTTTGTTTAATAACTTTTTTACAAATGCTTTCAGTATTCCATTCATCTTCAATAGAAATATTAATATTCTTAATCTTCGGTATTTCAGGTAATTCATTAAACTTATACTTATATGGTTGGGTTGGTAATGTTATAGTGTGCTTCTCTTCAAGTCTCCAGTCGCCTATCTCATCACCAAATTTCAGCAGTCCCTCCCGCCATTTTCTTAAATAAGTATATCCATAAACTTTATCCAAATCGTCTTCGTGGATAGTTACGCTATCTGTTTTAATACTATACACTTTAATATTACTATCAGTTAATGTTTTATATGTTTCATACATTTTGAAATTATGGTATTGTAGCAAAAGCTCTTTGATGTATGTAAAACCGTTGCTCAATACTTTTTTATCTGAAACATTCAATACATAATATGTCATGCCTTCTGTATCATTTACTCTCATTTCATCATCTTCTAATTCTTCTAATTCTGTTTGGTACTGACCGATTGTATAGATTTTACTGTTTGGATTCAACTTTTGATAATAACACGCCTCCCTCAATGAGTTAAATGTGCTACTTTTCTGTGATGTGTTATGAGATTTTTCCAGCATACCGATGCTGATGTTTGCTACTTTCTTTTGTAGTTGCTTATTTAAATCTTCATTGCTTGATATGTTTGTAGAATAGAGTTCATCAATTATTTTCTTGTAATTAACTTTATAAACATGATTAGGTTGTTTGTAATATAATATCTTCAACTTAATATCACGCTTTAACAACTGCTTTAAAAACTTACCGTAAATCAGATTATATTTCTTGTTAAAAAATATGTTTCCCTCATAGACTTCTACAATGTATAAAGTTAAATTATTAAGACTATTAATATCGCAATTTTGAGTAAAGGGTTTAAACACATCAAACTCAGTAAATCTTGGGATGTATTTGATACAGCACCCGCCAAAAGTAAATGCCTTTCTAATGTCAATCTCCCTCAACTTTTTAATATTAACCTTATTATCAAAAATCCCAACCGGGACAATAGTTTTACACTCCTTCAATATCTTAATATCAACTTCATTGTAATATGATAAGTGGATTTCCTTAAACATGTCCTTTTGAAATCGGAACATAGCACTAACAATACTATTATATGTGTCTTCATCATCAACTGCCACATCTTCATCAATCCTATCTTTTGATAAACTCTGTGATACAATATTATATTTAATGTATTTTTTGAGTTTTTTGTAATAAAACTTACACATAATATTAGCAATTTGTCCGGAATTGCCATATTTAATGTAGGGTTTGTATCCTGCTTCGTTGAGTTGAAAAAATACTTTTACCATATCATTGTCAGAATGTATTAAGGCATATTCTTCTTCATCCCGCATTTTTAATAAATCATCTACATCATCAAACATTTTATACTTAATAGGTTCATTCCTGTCAGTAATATAAAATCTGCTTGTAGTTGGTGCTTTAAATCCTTCCTCGTTTGCTTGCATTTGCCTTAATGTGTTTAAATCATGGTTTAACAAATAAATATGGTTATTCTTAACTAATCCTCTGAACATTTTAACTTTGCCCTTTTCGTAGTCTTTGGGGTCGTGTTGATAAATTAAGCCTCCTGTAAAGTTGTAAAGTCTGACTGGAATATTGAGGAATTTAAAGACCCTATCCATTTGGTTTATTGATGCTCCATTATTGATAAACTCTTCTTCTGTCATTTCCAGCAATTCTAAAATCTTATTTCGGGATAATGTTTTAGCATTATGTGCCTTCTTTGCTCTTGTCAGTTCTGTCCCTTCAAAGTTTTCAAGTAAAGCATTTATCCAACATTCATTATCTTTATATTCCTTCTTTTGTAATGCTTCTTTTATTGTTAAAGCATCGGCGTCAACTTCGGTCTGGATGTATCTATAATAGATGCTTATATTCTGACTTTCCCTCAGTGATTGCTCTCTTTCATCGTAGTTTGAGGTGTCAGTTTCAACCAGTTCAGCTCTTTCAATTCTAATGGCGTCAGCGTATTCCACAAGATGCCCTATATCATCAAATTCGCTACTGGTGTTCATCAACAGCATTACCCTTTTGAATAAGCTTTTTTCATCTATATGATATTTTCTAATCTTTCTACTTACTACTGTTTCTATAAACTGATTTGCTTTGACATTCGCCTCGCCTAATGATCTTTGTCTCCCTGATGCTTTCAGTAATATAGGATAATATGCTATGCCATCTAATATAAATGATGGTTTCTTTATTTCGTCTCTATTAGCAACTGAAAACAGCATAAATTTTACATCATAAGTCTTCCTGTTCTTGAAAATATCCTTTGCCTTTGTTGCTAATCCTGATATTGCTTTTCTTTTAAAGATGGGTTGCTTGTCGTGTGTTTTAATTACTGCTTTAACTTCCTTTGCTGTCCTTGCTTTCTTTGCTGTCTCTGCCATTCTTTCGGTTATGGGTTCTGCTTCTTCGTACTTTGCCACTGCTTTATCATATATCTTCAATCCTGATTTTCGTTTCTTTGTATCATTGATGCTGATGTCATTTATCAATTTATTTGCCGTTTCATATTGTGAAATCTTGCGGTCTTCATACAAATCAACTATTTTATTGATTTTTGCTTGTATATCCGGCGGGACTTTGCCAATTTTACTATCTCTTGTAGTTCTCAAGTTCTGGGTATATTGTTGGATAAGTTTTTTAGTCATGAATATATTTATATTATATTTATAATAATAAGTATTTCTTTAAATGCTTTTGTCTTAAACTGAAAATTAATGATATGTCTCGAAACAGTCTTAAAGAAATGTTACCATATAATATTAGAATAAAATGACCACACAAAAGAAACCCGAAGATATGACATTGGCAGAAATCAAAGAACAAATGGCTTTGTATTGCCGACTGTATTATCATAAGAGAAAGGAAGAAGACCCCGAATATATGGATACTGTAAGGGCGAGAAAAAGAATAACAGGCAAAGCATTGTATCACAAAAAGAAAGCGGAGAGAGAAGCAATGGAGAAGAAGGAAAAAGGAGAAGAAGATGAAGATAAACCAAAGTATCACCATAGCAGAAAATACAAAACAGAATATGCGATGGTTGCTGTCGCTAATTAGTTCTATTTTAGATTAATAAAATAGAATTAATTTTAAAGTTTGATATTAATATGAAATCTTCGTTAGTTCCTTGATGTTAAGAGTATTACTTATCGCATAAATATTATTTAGACTTTTCTTTTTTATTTTTATTTTTAAAGACTTCGTTTTCCAAATATTCTACACGATGGATTAGTTTTGATAAAGCATCCCAACTAATACAAGCCATTCTGTCATAACACATTGTTAAGTATTCTCCCGAATCATTTACAATATTATATTTAGGATTTGTGTATTGTTGAACATCTTGAGCAATCCATCCTAATTCAGTCTTTTTAGTTTTTTGATTTTTAACAAATGTTTTAATCTTAATGTTTTTTACCATATTTATAGTGTCATCTTCTACATCTTCTATATTATCTTTCAGTCTCTTATCACTACTTAAATTAAATCCATTAAATGATGAAAATTGAGTATCATCCAATTGTAAATATTTCGTGCCATCAATATAACTATCAATAGTTGTTGATGCTTCTAATCTTAACACAGCATCACTATTTAAATGTCTCAAATTGATTTTATGAGCAATTCCAAAAGTCATATCACCGTCAATAGTCCAGTCGCCACGTAATTCGCTATTACTTCCACTATTCAAAATAATTTTATTATCAGCATATGTTGAAGATAATCCAACAACCAAATTAATAGAGTTTGACGTGTTGCTATTCCTGATTATTAAATCATTTGTATCGACATACATTTCAGCATTATCAATTATTAGTTTTGATGTGTTGCCAAATTGAACATTGCCACTCGGTGAATGTTGTAATAATAAAGTATTTCCTGATACTGACTGAACTTGGTTGACTTCAACCTTTTTGCCAGAAACCATTGTTAAATCGCCATTTGTATATACATCACCTAATACATCAACTGGCTTATTGAATATGGTTTTTGATACAGCACCGTCGCACATAAAATATTGGTTAGAAGAATTTGTAATATCGCCAATACTACAAGCAACAAAATTAGGATGATGAATATAAAAACCTTCTGTTGCCGAGGGGGTGTATGTTTCTAAATACGGAGTTAATGCATTGTCTAAATTATCAATTTTAGTTTTAATATCTGTTGAAAAATCATTATTTGTAAATAAATTTCCTTTCATATAAACAGCACCTTCAAAATATGATGTTCCATGTGCTTGAGCAAAATTGTATGAAGTATGAACATTACCGTTAATCGTAATTCTTGAAGCATTATTAGGTCTTCCAATAATAACATCTCCCGTATTCCATCCTAGCCATAATCTATAAGCTGTAGCACCTGTTAAACCTTGATAAGAGTCCAACTGACAACCTCTTTTAAATTCTAAACGTTGATTACTTACAGAATCTTGAATTCTAAATATAGGATTAGTTGTATCGGTTAAACTAAGTATTAATGGCGAGTTCATTGTTTGGGCAGTTGTGATTGTTTTATCTAACTTTTGTAAATCTGCTGATATTAAACTATTTATTGTATTTGAATTTTGAGTTATTAATAAATCTTGTGTCGTGTTGTCTGATATGATTGAGGCAAATGTATTACTGTATGCGGTATTTGTATTGAATAAATTAGTATCATTTGTATATAATGTTGATACATCTGCTTGAATAGTTGTTTTTTCAGTTGTAGTCCAAGAAGCACCCGCGCCTGCTTGTAAATCTGCTATATCTGTTAAAATCGTTGATATTGTGTTTCCGTGTCCTGTTATGTTATTAAGGTTTGTGTCAATTAATGATATATGCGATGTTATTGTGTTTTGATGACTATTAACAAATGTCATATTACTGCCTACAGTGTTATTTAATATTGCTATTCCATTTGTATTTGTTGCGATGTCGCTGTCGTGTGTTGTTAATACTGCTAAATGTGATGCTAATGTGTTATTGTGTCCTGTGATTAAAAACGAATTGGAACTAATACTATTGTTAAAACCACTAATTAAAAAGGTATTAGAACTAATATTATTAGCATTTGTGTCAAGTTTAGTTGTATTTGCTGATATAGTCGGTAGTATTGAAGTTATGGTTAATCCGTGTGCTGTTATATTATTAAGGTTGCTTGTAATTGTTGTGTTTTGATTTACTTGTTCGTCAAACATTGTTGTTGATGTTGCGTTAATTCCTGATATTGCTGATATGTTTGCATCTATCTTATTTTTCTGTGCTAAAATAAGAGTATCAACTTCTTCAGTAGTATAACCTCCACCTAATGCGCCTGCGGTGTCTGCTAATTCTTGTTTTGTAGCATAAACACTGCTTAATGTTGATGGTTCTGTTGAATTTATTAATACTAATTCACTTGCTATAATTCTGTTTGATCCGTCCAGTGATAATGTTGAAAACATAATTATTATATAGTAGGTTATATAATAATTATATTTTATCTTTTCTTTCCTCTTGAACCAAATATATTCTTATTTAATGCATTATATTTTTCTTGCTTCTGTCTTAAATATTCATTTTGCAATAATTGGTAATGTTGCGCTATATTTTGTAGCGGGTTTGGAGGCGGTTGTGGTTGCGATCTTCTTGGGGGCGGTGTGTTCGCTATTATATTATTTTGTTGCGGTTGTTGTTGGAATATGTTGCTCTTCTTCGTGATATTCTACCTTCTGGGGTTTTGCTATTGGAACTGCTTTCGGTTTAGGTTTTATAGGTTTAGTTTCTAATGGTCCTTGGCAATTGCGTTCGTGACTGTATCTATATGATTTTAATGTTAAAGTTTTGGCACATTTTGGACAGGTTATTTTCTTTTCATTGCGTGCTTGAGTTTTTGAGTTGTTTTTTGGTTTCAATGGTTCTATAGGTTTCGCTTCTGTTGGTGCTTCTATTGTTGGTTCTGCCTTTGGTGCTTCTTCTTCAATTGGTGGTAATTCATTTACTGGCTCGTCTGCTTCAATTGTATTAGTAATTTCAGGTTCAACTTCTGACATATATAATATATTATATATTTTGTCTATATGTTTTATATATTTTGTCTATATGGACAAATTGAGAAATATTAATATTAATAATTTGATATAAATATTAATATTTAGGTTGTTTATTCAATTATCTAATTGAAAGAGAATGCTAAAAGAAATGGGAACGCCATGAAAATCAATTAATTCGTTTCTTGAAGTTGTTATTCTAAAGTGTAGTCTCTTAATATTTTTACCGCCTACATCAATAAAATCTGCATATATGGGCGCTGTAAAATCTGTTATAACTCCGCCAAGTTGTTGATTGATTTGAACTTTTTTAATTACTGAACTGCTGAAATTGTTAGGCGCTGAATATTTATAATCGCTTAATTGAGGACAATTTATGTATATATTCTGAAAAGGAACTAAATTAAAATATCCACTTAACCAAGATGTCGCAGGATCATAGGCAATATAATTACTTAATAAATAATTAATAGACTTTGGTCTCAAGTTGTCATATTCAAACTGTCCTCTGTTCCATTTGTCATTTACATAAGTTTCTAATTCTTCATCTGTAGGTATTTTGATTTTGTAATTTAGAGGGTCATTTAATTTAAGTTCCATTTTGCGTTCGCTTTGTCCATATACTGTTAAGAATAAGTCAGGTGCAATATCATTAAATGCCGTGTTTAATTCCGTTTGTATTTTGTATGATAATTGATTAGCATAATAAATTTCACCGGATACATCAACGGCAGTGCTTCTCAATAAGACATTGGAACTATTATACAACATAATATAGAATCTTTCATAAAAACCCTTCTCTGTCGTATAGAACGGAGTGCTGAATGAACACTCTGTCACGAACATTTTTGTTCTTGGTGGAATTTCAAAGTTTTGGTCAAGTTCTATAATAAAATCGCTGGTAGAATTACTTTCTTGCAATCTGTAGGCACTATCAACATAGATTTTTTTATATGTTAATCTATCACTCATAAATATAATATACAATAGAAATTATATTATAATTATTATTATATGATTGGACGACAACTATTATTAGGTGCTATTGAAGGCAGGACACCGACACAAATAATGGCAGGTGTAGCAAGTGATAAAGCATATACAGCAGGTAAGGATTTAATAGAAGATGTATTTTTTAATCATAAAAAGACATTGGAAGACAAAATAGGAGGTTTCAATAAACATTTTGATAAGCAGATAATGAAACATAAAACACGATATGCTGAAGAAATTAATGTTCAAAATAAAAATAAAATCGATGATGTCAAGGGTTTAGACGCCGCGTATTCAAATATAAATGGAATAACAAGAATAGGCAACACTTTATATATTGGTGGCACTGGTGCTAAAACAGGACTAGACCACAAAGTCAATGATGTCATTGCAGATTTGTTTTTTATTCCTACTCATAATGTTCAATTAAGCGAAAGATATAAAGACGCAATGGAAGAATTAAGGAAAAATCCAGATGTTACTAGAATTGTGTCCCATTCCCTCGGCTCGGCTGTTGCACAAGAAATCAACAACAGACACGGCAACAAATATGCTACTACTGTTTATTCATCACCTTTTGTATCAGGAAGTAATCAACAGAAAAACCCGCGATACTTACGATTTAGAAATCGCGGAGATCCTATAGCAATGTTTGATGACGCGGCAATAACTGGAGAAATAGAAAGCAATAATTTATTAGATAAACACAGTTTCAATAATTGGAAAGGTAATGGACTCACAAGTATAAATCCTACTACTGATATTTCTAATGGGTTCAACCCGAATGATAATTCGGGTTAAATGCTTCGCGTTTCAATCCTAATTCAACACCAGAACAATAAAATATCAATAATATTAATAATAATGTTTAGAAATAAAGACAAACAAAACAAAATTCCATTAGAGAAGAAACTGACAAAAGAACCGTCAAAATACGATAAACAATATAAGAATTTAGATTATGATACTATAAAAGATATAGTTGATACAAAAAACAATTATTTAATAAATACTATAAAAAATACAACTTCAAATAATTCTACTGCAATGCTTCCACATAAGAAAAATATAAAAATAAAAAAATAAAATCTAAGTTTATCATATATAAGTAATGGATAATATAATTGCAGAAAGTGAAACTACAATGATTAACTCGTTAAATTTTGGACTTCCAGAAACAGCACAATACATCACTGACAGAAGACACGTTAATTATTTTCCATCGGGTAGTAATGTTTATAACCCGAAAGCGGGTAATAAACAAATTAGATTTCATATATCAGGTGAAGACAACACATATATTGATTTATCAAGTATTCGTTTATTTGCAAATCTTCAAAACACTGACGGAACACGAAGTCATTTTTTACGACCGTTAGGTAATTTATCATCCTTCTTCAGTCGTTATAGATGCACTGTTGGCGGGCAACAAGTTCAAGATATTATTGAATACAATAGGCACTGTGAAACGTATAATTCTTTTAAAAGTCAAGATGCCCGAGATATGGATGATTTAGAAGGCGGTGCTAATCCTCGCTGGGATGATGACTGGCGACATACTTATGCTACTGGACTGGCAGAAATGTTAGATGTCAATAAAAGAACTGATCCCGGTACTGCCGACCCCGAGGCAGTTACGTTTGGAGCAACGAAAGACCATAACAATTGGGGAGATTTAACAGCACGATATACTCGCCATTCAGTAGCAGGAATTCCCGGCGCTAATGGTTATATGAGATTAGGACATAAACCAGTATGCGGATTGTTAGAAAGCAATTATTATTTGCCTCTTCGTTATGCTCCACTTGAACTGGAATTTACAATTGTATCAGACGAACATGCACCAGTTATTGCACCCTTTACTAAAACAGATGACAATGTTCATATTGATGCCAACGGTTATTATTTCACAACTGGAGACACCTCAACACTGTGGGAATTGAATAACATAATCATTCGGGCCGAGGTAATTCAATTGGACAACACGGTCAACAATAATATAGTTAAACATTTGTTAGAGGGTCAAAGTTTGAAATTGGTATTTCCAATGTATCACACTATGACACAATCATTCAACGCGGGAGGAAATGAAATTAATATGAACATTGTTAAATCCGCTTCTAAATTAAATGGTTGCTTCATTACATTGTATCGTGCGCCAAGAGCAGGTGTAGATGCTGATAATGATAATTACTACAGACACGATAATTATATTTATAAGAGATGGAACTATTTTTACAATCCTATGATTAATTCTCGTATTTTGATGGTCCTGATCCAGATGGCACTGATCGTGAGCGTTTCCAAGGTAAAGGCTTTCAAAATTCTGAATTAGATTTGACTTGGCAATTACAAATTAATAATAAGAAATATCCAGAGTTTGAATGTCAATCAATGGCAGAAACCGCATATTATTTAAAACGAGCATTACACTATTTGAACCCTGACCAAGATGCCTTTAGTATTTCCTACAAGCGATTTAGAGAAGATAAATTTGTAATTGGTATATCATTTGAGAAAATGCAAGACACCAATTTTACTGTGCAGAATACGAAACAAGGAGGCTTACTCGTTTTTAAATTGAAAGGGTCAAACAAGTCATTTACATCCAATGAAGATGTGCGCGAAATATTTGTGCACATGATTTCGGAGTCTGTTCTGGAATTAAGAGAGTCGGGTAGTGTATTATATGATTAAAATTAAAATCTATGATAAATATATAATGTATAAATTTCATAAACGAAATAATTTAAAAAATAAAGGTAAGATATTTTTACAATCCTCCCAAATTAAATATAGTCCATTTGATTTAAAAGATAATGAATATCTAAAACATCTACACGAACAAATGAAATTAAGAAATTCACAAGAAGCATCGGTAGCATTAAGGAAAAAGATTGACGAAGGAAATAAGAGAGCAAACTATGTAAATGAGCTGGATAGAATGATGGGCGAATTATATCGTCCTAACTTGCCACATGCAACAAAAGAACATTTAAATAAATGGTATGAAGATACAAAAAAGTTAATATTTACTTAAAATATATTGATATAGATTAATAATATTTTTCACAAAAATATTATTAACAATAACATCTTATTATTAATAATATGTTTCACAAAAATATTATTAACAATATTTTCTAATTAATATTATATCAATATGACAACAACCCAAAGTTTAGAATTAATAAATCCATATGCAAAATTTGGATTGAAACGACGACCTACTTATGAAGAAATCGCTAATTTAATAGGCGAAAATGATTTAATAACGGGAAAACTACCTAACCGAGATGCTACATTCTTCAAAGCAAGTCCTCAAGGCAGTTTTTTTGATGGAAGCGACCACTTAGAATTATTGAAAGACCAAGAGATGAGAATATTAGACAGACAAATGAGAGAGGCAATGATGAAACAAGAAGCACGCAGAAACGGGCATACTTATGCAGTTCACAAAATGAATGCAGAAACACCAGTCCAAGCAAACGCCGATGCAATAAATGATGAATATGACTTTTCCACACCACAACAAACGGCAAGACAACACGAGGCAATGGTAGATACAAGGCTACAAGAACTAACCACAGCAACAAAAGAAAGAGTAAATGAAGTGAGCCAAGCAATGGCATCAAATTTAAGAGATATGGGCGGAACAATTTTTCAAAGAATGTTAGGCAATAGACAATCAGCGCCATCAGCAACAACAAGAACAGTACCAGATAATCTCCCAGTATTAGAATACGAAGGTTCGCCAATTTCAGGCGGAGATGATGCCCAAGTAGAATATCAAGCAACAGGAGCGTCAAGTTCAACAGCCCAACAACCACAACCATTGCCAATGACACCATTATTTAAAACAACAATAGATAATACTATTAGTCCTGTTTACTGGAAAGAAAACCCTAATTTAACAGTAAATGATATTAAATTTCAATTCTATTTAAGAGGAATTCAAGTGCCAGAAGAAAGCGAAATACAAGAAGAATTGAAACACAAAGGCAGAGGCAAGGCGAGAACATACAAAGAATATTTAACAGATATGATTTTAGACACTATTGATAATGGCGGGTGGATAGTAAATTTAGGCAAAGGTAGAATAGAAGAACTCAAGGCAAGTTTTAAGGGCAAAGGTAAGAAATAAAAATATAAATAATAATAATAATAATGATAATATTAACTAAAAATATACTGAAAAGAAAGAAGCAGAAATTCAATGATAAATATGATGACGACAGTTTTACAATACATAACCTAACAAAACCAAACACACCAACAACAATACAACCACCGAAACTGATGAAAAAGGGCATACCGAGAGAATTTGTTGACATTGCAACCAACACAGATACTATTGCTACAGCAACCAGAGAGACGCAAGAAAAGTTATACAATGATGCAAATCAGCAATTAAATATGACATTTGAAGCGTTTAAGGTAAAGGAAACCCAAGACAATATGTTTAAAATAATGCTTAAAAACTTTTGGCACAACACATACAAAAGAAATGAGCCAACAAGAACACAGGCAACACAAACATTGAAAAACCAACGCGGTGCAATGGTGTCAGCCTTTACTAAAATGCTCGACAACAACAAACCGCCAGAACCACCACCAAAGAAACCACCAGATGAGGATGACAGCGATGAAGAAGAAAAGAAGTTCAAACTGACAAAAATGATAGAAATAATGCTACACAACGGCGCTACAATAGCAGATATCATATTAAACTTATCACACAGTGCAGTTGCAACAACTATAAATATCGCAGATTTAGTTAATCAGATAACAGCAGGAAATGCACAAGGTAGCAGTAGCAATTCATCAAATGAAGCTATTAGTGTTCATAGTTCTCCACCTATTACTGTCCATAGTTCTTCATCAGAAAGTCCAACAGAAATACCAGCACCAACTGAAGACGAAGATTCAGAAGAAGAAGAAAACCAACATTTCAATTTTGAAAAATTAAAATCTAAATAATATTATATATAATGGGTATTGGTCAAAGTAAAAATGATGCAAATAACAGTATGGAAGACATTAAGACTTTAAGAGTAGATGAAAAAACAAGAGCAGATACTTTAATAATAAAATCTATTCAAGAATGTGTGGCACGAATTGAGAAATTAGAAAAAGAAAAATCTGACAAATTAATATATAAATTACCTGTTCAATTATGTAATTATTCATTATTTTAAATTAATAATATTAACATACATTAATATTATTAATTACTATCATAATCTGTCATTTCACTATCGGGTAATTTCGTTGAGGCATTGCTACACATATCATCTATTAAATCTTCTTCATCAACAAAATTATTTTGAAATCTTAATAATTCCTCGTCTGTTGCCCTTCTTTTCAATACTTTATAAAGTTTATGTATCCAAGAATTAGTATGAAAATTATAATTACCTCTACGATAAAATCCACCACATCTACATAGTTTCATTGACATATTATTATATTATATTAAATTAGAATATCTTTATTCATCATTCGTAATTTGAAACGCCTGTTCAAATCTGATATGAAACATTTTGTTAATGTCTTTAGCATTCATATTCACGTAGAAGAAACTATAAGGTGCGTCATTAACGGCTTGATGATACATATCTAATAATTGCTGTTTATCAACAATGGCGCTATTTTCTTCAATAAAACTCATTAATTCACTGGCATTTTTCAACCTAAAAATATATAATGAACTGGCATTTAAACGAATGATAGGCGCCAACACATTATATTTTTGTGTTGAACAAATTACGCTTACTGCATCGTGCCTACCTCTTGTAAATAATCCATGTAATAATTTACTATATCTAACAAATTTAGGGTCGTCGGCGTGGTCATCTATAACGATTAATATTGAATGCAGTTTCTTTATCTTTTTAGATTTCATATAATTAATTATTTTCTTCTGTCTTTCAATTACATTTTCTAAATCACTTGGATTATAATTATCAAAATAAATTTGTTCTTTTTCATCATCCACGTGCAATTCATCCCTGATATATTTTTTAACTTCTGTAAAAGTTGGGTCATTATGAACGCTGGGGGAAAATATAAATATTCTTGCAAATGAATTTCTATAAACATTCAATATTAAATTTTGAATAAGGACAGTCTTACCGCCTGTCGAACTCGCAACTATAATACTTCTAAATGGTAGTTTTGGCACGTGCTCATATTTAGATTGTTTGAATTCATAATCAGTTATGTTTATTGGTTTTATTATTGGGACATCTGTCATAGTTGATATTAAAGAAATATAGAAAATTATATTTAAAAATTAACTTGTAATTAATATTAAATGGAACATCATTTTTATGATATGCTGGTGGCGAATATCATAAAATGGAACAGGTTTTCCATTGCTTCAATCAATAAGCATTGAAGATAATTAGTTTGAAGAATTGCAATGAAAACTCCAAGTGCTGTGCCCCATCAATATTCTATTATGCATGAAATAATAAGATTAAATAATTATTTCATCTTATTATTTATATGAATAGGAGTTATTCAGATTATATTGATATAATAAATGAAGTACAACATATAGAAGATGTTGTTATAACTGATAATAGATTTAAGAAAGTATGCTATTTTGTTTTAGAATTAATTAAGTTTGTGATACAATATATTAAAAATATAAATATTAATATAGATGGGAAGAAAGAAAATCAAAAAGAATAAGACAGAACCAGCTGTATCTTCAACAGATGAAGATAAAGAAGAAATTGTTAAAGAAACATCAGTTATTGAGTTCGCTTGCCCGATGTGTAAAAAAATATTACAGACGAAGAATGAATTATCAATAGAAAAGAAAGGAAACTGCAAATGCAGTTGTATACCAGTTGGTTTTAAAATAAGTAAAACAGATAAAAAAATGAACATTGATAAAACTAAAGACGGCATCAACTTAGAAACAGATGCACATAATATTTCTATCAAATTTGGAAATGAAGCTACACACTCGGAAAATGGCGATAACGAAACACAAGAAACTATTAAACAAATGATGAAAAATTAGCATTTAAGGAGTAGATTTAACACCACTTCAAACGCATAAATAAATATATAAATATTTATATAAATATTTATATATATAGAAATGTCAGAAAATGGTGATTCTACAATTAACGATTTAATGAAAAAGATTATAATTATTAGTAAGAATATTAAAACATTAACTGAACTTATTAAGAATATCGATGAAAAAATAAACCAACCTAAAAGCAATAACGAAGACGATAAGGATAAGATAGACAAAATATTTGAAAAGAAACAAATAGGACGTCCTGCAGGTTCGTTTGAAGATAAGCAGAAACAATATATGGAAATGTTAAACAAAGGGCGTATTAAACAACCAAAATCTGAAACATTCGAATATTACAAACTGTTTAAGAACGAAGAGGGTAAATATGAAACAATATAATAAATATCTAAATCATTCTAATAATATGAATTTATTAGAATTATTTAGCGGAACAGGCAGTGTTGGACTTATTGCAAAGTCGCTCGGTTTTAATGTAATATCGTTGGATTTGAAAAATGCTGATATTAATTGTGATATACTTGAATGGGATTATAAACAATTTGACAGAAACCATTTTGATTTTATTTGGGCATCACCACCTTGCACAGAATACAGTATTGCAAAAAGAACAGGAATAAGAAACATTGAATATGCTAATAGCATTGTACTAAAAACAATAGAGATTATTGAATATTTCGGATGGCCGTATTTTGTTATTGAAAATCCACAGACTGGATTATTGAAAAGTCAGTCTTTTATGAATGGGTTAAGGTTTAATGACATTGACTATTGCAAATATGGATTTAATTACAGGAAGCGAACTAGGTTGTGGAACAATCTTGATAGATGGAAACGGGACGAAGTCCCTTTTACATCCTCTGGATGGAAACCCCGAAGTTTATGTAATAAAGATTGTGGTAAAGTGGTTAATAACAAACATATTGAAACTGCGCAACGGGCACCATCCGGTCGTAAGGAAAATTGGGGCGAGAATTATGTAAAGCATAAGCAGGAAGATTTATACAAAATACCTGCTGAATTGATTTGTGAAATTTTGGTGAGTTTGGTGGATTAAGGAAAACGAGTTTGGGGTTGGTGTTGAAACTTGAAATTTCTAGGTTCATCCAATGACACAAGAGTAAAAAATAATAATTTCAAAATTTTGAAAATAATGAATTTTAAGGGAGTGCGAAACAAGTGGCACAACTCACAAAAGCACTCAAACCATTTTTTCCCTCCCTCACCCAAGTTCAGATTGCATCCGAGCTCAACGCGCACTTGGCGTCAAACCGAAAATCCGAATGACCCAAGCATCAGCACGCATGGTTTTTGACTACATGTTTAAACTACCAGCCCCTGTTGTACTGGGCTTCAGTCCCTGTTGTGCTGGGTTTCAATCACTGTTGTACTGGGTTTCAATCACTGCTGTACTGGGTTTCAGTCCCTGTTGTGCTGGGTTTCAATCACTGTTGCGCTGATGCTCATGCGTGCGACAGCATCAGCAAAAACCCAATAAACAAGCAGGGCGCACCATCACCAACTCGTCGTTGGTGTTCCCGAAGCACGGCGCACGGTCGCTCTCTCTGTTTCGTTTTTGTTTGGAGGTTATGTAATTGTCTATTGTGTGGTTGGTTGTTTGGTTTTTTTGTGTGGTTTGTTGTTTGGTGTCTTTTTCTATGAGGGTATTACCCCTAAGCTCATGTTATGGATTATGTCTAAAACCATTTAAAGGGATGATGCCTTACTATGTAAGGATTATGGATAAAAAATATTGCTCGGGTTGTCAAAGAAATAGGCGTGTGGAATTTTTCACGGAACCCTACAAAAATTGCGACAAGTGCCGTGAGAAGGGAAGGAACAAATGGCATCGCCAAACAGTAGAACGAAGGGATGAAGTAAATGAAAGGAGGAGAGAAAACAGGCAAAACGAAGAAGTAAAAGCAAGGGAAAAAGCATACAGACAAAAAAAATATCATTGCGATGTTTGTAATTGTGAAGTCAGAACATGCAACAAGGCAAGACATGAAAGAACACATAAGCATATTGAGAATTTGAAAAAGAATGAGGTTAAGGAAAATTGAGTTGGTTTAAGTTATGCTTTTATGAATAACTTAAAACAATTGGTGGGTGGATTGATTTTTACGGGATTTATGCAATTTTTTAATGTTAGATTTTGCGGGGCGCTTTTGAAATGGCGTGAAAACCATAGGGTGGAGTATGGACAATTTTGCTTGTTGGTAAGCTATTGCTTGCTCTTACCCGTTGAAAAGGCTTGGCAATCCTATCCATGGGCCTCAGAGTCTGTGAGCCATCCCTGATAGCTTCCTTTGAGGGATCCGGTTCATTCCCCAACCCCCTCTTCATTCCATACTCATCAATGTGTCACGTATCGTTCCTACTGCTAGGCTGCAACGCACCCCAATTCTTTTTCCCTTCTCATCATTCATAGTCTGCACTGCCCGTGCCTGTAACAACCCTCATCGCCTGAGGGATAATGCTTTGGATCTCCATGCATCTCCTGCATGGACTGTGCTTAGAGGGGGCCACCGGTCAACTCCGGTTGGGATGCCTCTAACATCCTTAAAAGTTCCCCTCCCCTCGAAACAGCACAGTGCGCCCTTGCGCAAACCCCAGTCCCATCGGGACCTTCAAAGTTGTCGGTTACTGGACGCCAGGCCAGACAACTAGGGTGGGTTGGGTGGGGAAACCAAAAAGGTGTCTGCCAATTTGGCTCAGTCTTGATCCAAAATGGCAGACCCATAACAATTGATGATACATGTTCACCCAATGCCTGCCAAGCTCTAAACATGGCATACATCAATGTGTCACGTATCGTTCCTACTGCTAGGCTGCGACGCACCCCAATTCTTTTTCCCTTCTCATCATTCATAGTCTGCACTGCCCGTGCCTGTAACAACCCTCATCGCCTGAGGGATAATGCTTTGGATTTCCATGCATCTCCTGCATGGACTGTGCTTAGAGGGGGCCACCGGTCAACTCCGGTTGGGATGCCTCTAACATCCTTAAAAGTTCCCCAATGCACTTCATCAACTCCCAAAGCACTACAGAAAGCTCGTCACCGCGAGCACGGCACGAAATGGCAGCTTCCACATGATGGGGAAACAGAAAGCAGTAGACATTGAGAAATCATTCTGGCGGGCCCATGGGTCCTGCCATCCTAAACGAGAAATCGCATCTGACCAATTGGATTTGGAAGGGATCCATTCCCAATACATCCAAACCTTCAGCCCATACAAAATTGTGTGTATCACGTGGGACATTCGCTCCAGGTCGGGTTCTCTGGATCTACCACGGATTAAACACATCAGGGCTGCGGTGTTGTCGATGTACCACACTCCCCGCCGATTACGGAATGTATCCGGTCGGCAGAGAAGGGCGTACAACACCATGGACAGCTCCAGTTGAGCAATCTTCCGGTCCCCCGAAGTCCACAACTTGTAAAGCTCAACTGGGATGTCGGCTACAAAAGCTTCCCGTCGCTCGGTGAAGCCGTCGGCCCAAACCATCAGGAAACCTCCCGTCCCCTGACGTGGGCTCTCAAGAGCCGCATCGGAAGCGATCACAAACCTCTCACATGGCACTGGCAAAACCGGAAGCACTCGCCGTGGTTGGGTGGCAAAGACTGCTTCTAGCAACTCAAGGCTCGCCTTGATAGGCTCAGTCAGCTCAGATGATCTTTCAGCCTGCCGCATCTTGATGGAGCCCAATCCTCCGCATCCCACGCGGCCATAGACTCCCATCTCCAAGAAGTTAGCCAAGCCGTAGGTCTTAGCCGCGAGGCCAGGTGCTAGCTTCTCCTCGGTCCTGACCTTCTGGATCATCCCGGACATCTTCTCGTGCAGCCGCTCCCGAGCCCAGAAGGACACCACGCCGTCGTGCAGTGCCCGAGATAGGTCATGGTCAAGCCCCAGAAAAAGGCCTTGGGCTGCCATCGGCTGCTTCTTGTCCTCGGAGAACGGCGTGCCCAGCAGCCGGTTCAGCTCTTCCAGTGCCCACTGGCCGGAGCCACCGGCTGACCGCCAATCCGTGATGTGAGCGTCATCGAAGTAGAACGAAACCAGAAGGACCAGCAGTCGTCTGGCCAGCGCTTCCGCCAGCCTAGAGTATCGGTTGAAACTGGTCACGGCCAACGGCAGGCCGAAGAGCAACCCTGCATACCGCTGAAATGCAGGCGCCCCCCAGCCTTCATGCCAAAAACAAACGATACAGCCTCTTGCCTCTTCACTGCTCATAGGAGAGTGGCGATAGGCATCTGGCCAATCCTCCCCTCCGGATTCCCACGAGTCACCCTCGCGGGCTGATCTCATCCATGCGTTGCATCACCGCTGCAATGTGCTGAGCTGGCCGCAACGGCGAACAGAGGACTAATTTGTTGGCGTCCGATGAACGGAGGGACTGTCCCCCTGTATCTGCGTTGTCGATCACTCGCTGTTTGCCTGAGGACTGTGTGATGACACACCTGGGTATGTCCTGCCCTTTGAGCTCCCGCTGCAGCTCGGACAGGGACATCGGGGCCGTGCAAAACCCACGATCAGCGTCCTTCTGCGACTGCTCCAGCAAGAAAGTGTCATCCTTGCCCGGACGCAAACTGGCTAGCACGAGACGATTGTTCTCGCCCGCCCCCTCCAGGACCTCCTCAAAGGTAATCCTCCGCGCGTCTTGCTGGGGGAAAACGCCGTAGTGGGGGGCAAAGCCGACTGCTGGCAGGCCTACCACCAGGCCATGGGGGTATGATACGTCGGGCCACGCCAGCAATATCACCAACAGGCCCAGCAATCCAATGTCCCTTTGTGCTGTCACTGCTTGAAGGGCTGGTGCCTGGAATTGCCTCAACTGATCATTCACTCGCTTCCATCTCTGCTTCAGCTCCTTGACGGCCCCAATGGCGCCACGTCGCAGCTGGCGCAGGTCCCCCCTGCGTGCCGCCATGACTGAAGCCACGAACTGCAAATCCTCGTCCATCACTGCTTCCTGCTCCAGTGGAGTTGGTGCCATCTTCATTGCCAAGGCCGTAGCGAAGTGGTCGTCCGGATTGGGCACACCGGAGATCAGCGGGGGCAGGGCTGCCTTGTGGCTCAACGCGCCCGCTTGCTGCCCCTCAGCTGTGCGCGACCGGATGCGGACCCCCGCCGGGGCCGTGGTAGGGTGCAGGGGACCATCCCAATCCAGCTGCTGCCCGTGCCGCCACTCCGCATAGTCGGTGAATGGGGATTGGTTGATGAGGTCCTCAATCATGGGGAAGCGGAAGTCCTTGAACCAGGGCTCAGGGAAGAGGCCCAAGAAGCAGTTCACCACTGCCTCTTGCGTCCAGCGCCTCCACGGCACCGCTCTGGCATCCACTCCCGGCAAACCGCCCCATGCCAGCAGAACTCCTCGTCTCGGCACTCGGCGGTTCTTCCGTCGTGCTGGCTGTGCGGCCGACTGCTGGACGCACTCCTCAAAAACCAAGCCTGCCAAAATGTCGGCCTCGCACACCTCCTCTAAGCTGCAATCACAGGCCAGCCTCTTGCCCATCAACTCCGGCAACCGGTCACCCAGGCCTGACTGGTGGACATACTGCACAAAGCGTGGGATCCACTCGTCCCACGAGCAATCGTGCCCCGGCACCCACGGGCATTTCCAGTCGGACGTAGATACTCGATGGCTGTGATGCCCTCGTCCAACATAAACCACGTCCTCGGGTAGGGTACCATCTTCGTACAACACTTCGAGGATCACCACTCGCCGCGGCACCGTGGCACCCGAGGCCAATGGGGGTGGTGTGAGCCCGAGGCTCACCGCCATCGGTGCCATGGCCCATTCGCGCAGGGCCCGTCCATCGAATTCCAACCAGTGCTCCCGGCGCCCTACCGTCTCGATCGCTGGCATCCGCGGGACCTTCAGGCGTGCCTTGCCGACCCGGGCCGCCCACCACGAAGCCGCCACCGCGATGCTGAATGCCAGCGCTGCCGTGTACTCCGCCTCGGCCTTAGACGGGTACCACCTGCCATCGGAACTCTCCTGTGGTTCCCACTCTCGGGGGTGGTGAGTATGATGGCACATCAAAGGCGGCCACTCCTCGATCTCCTGGACGTTGTGTCTGAGGCACTGGAGTTTGCTCCTGGCCCCCGCAAACACGCATGCGGAATACTGCGTGTCTTTCCACAGTCCGGACTCCATCATCGCCTGCTCCTGGGGGAGGTACCAGTGCAAGCTCCTCCATGGGCTCTCCCGCACGGAGGCCCCCCCTCCTTCGGCGTGCTTCTGGAGCTGTGTGAGCATCCAGCCGCATGCCGCGTTGTCCGTGTCCACCCGAGCCTGGTCCTTGACTGACAGCCCTGGTAACCCCAGGGGCTGGTCTGTGACCTGAGGGGCTGGGGTGCTGGTCGTCCATTGTTGAACTTCCGCGTGACTTGGTGGAGCAGTCCATCGCGGCCGCGATGAAGTCGGTCTCCTCGAGCTGGTCTGCCAATGACTTTTGCCTCAGGGGGTTAGACAGGTCATGGGCAGGGTCAAGGAGCCAGTCCACGGAGATGGTGCGCCATCCACACCATAGGAAGGCTTTAGTCAAAGGGAGGTTCGGACCACACATGAGGTCAGCCATCAACGGTGGTTCGCCACCAGGCAGCGCTACCGCAGCGGACCCAGAGGATGCAGCCGCCACATCATCCTCCGGGCCCCATCAGGAGCCTTTCCCCTTCTTCCCAGCGCGACAGGTGGACGCTCCGTGGTTGCTACCCCCACAGACGCGCTCACCCCTGGTCACCAGTCCGCAGCGGTGGGCCCCCTGCTGACACTTGGTCGCCTTGCAATTGCCATGCTGGAATGCTTGGCACAGGGCAACTCCATCCTTCAGCACTTTAGCCACCGCCCGACCGCCGATTGGCTTACCCAGCTGGAAGAGGGACGTACTCGGGGTGTTGGTCGCCACTTTGCCCACGGCTGGAGTGGCCGGCGCGGCGCTCCCCTCGCCGGCACGCACCACCCAGTGCGGGTCCCGGGCCTCAAACACCTCCATGACCACCTTGCCCAGCGTCTTGGTGCTCTCGCGGAACTTGGTCACCCACTCAGTCCGTTCTGCCAGGTCCTGAGCCTGCAGCCATCCCAGCCGCTTGTGATGCGGGAGCGACTGGAGCACCCGCTTTGCCCGGTGGTAGTAGGCCAAGAGGACATCGAGCGGGACCTGGACGAAGCTCGTGCTGTCGGCCCCCCAGGACGGCCTCCCTAGCCGCCTCCGGAGCACCTGACACTCGGCCCGTGCCAGCCAGGGCGTAGGCCACCAGCAACGTGTAGAGCTTGTCCAGGTAGCCCTCCCAATCCCTGGCCACAGTGTCCTCGTCCGCGTCTTCTTCGAACAAGGTGTCCGCCAGCTTCCTCTTCTTGCTAGATGACGTGAGCTGGAATTGCAATGAACGAACCTTCCAAACATCGAAAACACACAGCAGCCTCTTGGACATCTCTCGACTCACTCGGGAAACGGTGGCATCCGAAGGGTACAATTCCGGGGGGAGCCGGACTCGGTACCTGGTCCAAAAGGCCACCTTGACATCCCGCAGTGAATCGAGGTCAGTGGCACTCACTTTGGAACGGTCGGTGTCACACTGTTTGAAATACAGTGAAACCGCGGACCAGGCCCGCCTCAAACGAGCCACCTGGATCATTCGATCATCTCCCAGATTCAGTTTGCCCAGGAAGGTTTCTACCTGTGCCTCCGAGTCAAAGAAAAACCGAAATTCTTCCAGGTTGGCAATCTTGTGTTTGAGGAGGGCTTGGACGACCGATTGCTCCAAATCGAAGTTGATTGCCAGGGCCCCAAGGGTTTCCTCAATGGTCTTCCCAGGTGGAGGCACCAACCCCAAACTGGCCATTGCCGCCGGGGTCACTCCCCGGCCTGGCCATCAAAGCCGGATCTAGTCCTGCAATACGAAATGGGCTGAGGCAGACCCCATCCCATGACCGACTTCCCTCCCTGTCTCCCACGGAAACCCACATGACAGTGCAGGTGCAGCTTGCGGGGGTCTGTCACTCGCCCTTCCACGTCTCCCAAAAACCGAAAGTCCCGGCCAAACTCCACACCCCTTAGGGGGGGGCCTCAGTGGTTCTTGGGCTGAAACAGTTCGTCCTCAACATCGACTTTCTTCTCGCTCTCAGCAGGGTCGGGCCCGTCGGCACAGGCTGAGGCCCGTGCAAAATGGGGACCCAAGCTTATTTGGACGCGCCGGGGCGCTACAAACCAAAACCGCAAAACATCAGCCATAGTCTACTCACTGCGCCGCCACCCAGCTGGAGCTCGCACCTGGCAAAGGTGGCACAAAGTCCGCCCCCACGCTGACGCCTCCTCCCAGGTGTCGCACAGGATCGGATCCTTCAAGCGCCCAGCACCAGAGCGCGCCTGCTTGTGGCTACACAGCGGCGCATCATTCATCATGCGCAGGTGGATGTTCGAGCGCACCGTGGTCACGTAGCCCACCGGCAAAGGCCACGAGGGTCCCCGTTTCCTGCCGCATTCGCTCCACCCACATCCCAGTGTCCTTGTCGCGGGCGATCTTGCTGTACTCGATGCTTCTGCGGGCACGGATCCACGCCTCCGACTCCGAGATAGTCTCCCGGGTCAAGACTGCACGGGCCAGGATGCCCATCGCCGCGGCCCGGTGCCGGCCCGCCATGCAGTGCACGAGAGCCTGTTCACCTGCCGCCAACGTCTGTTGCAGCGGCCCACATGTCCTTCCAGCCCTCCGTGCGGTCTCGTGGCTTCGTGATGGGCATGTACACCGGGAACGCCCCCGGCAATGTCACACCCCCCCGGCTCTCCGGGCTGCTCGGAAGGCAGATGATCTGCAGGGTCACGGGCGGGAAGTTGGGCGCCTCCGCCTGCTTCGGGAGTCCGGACAACCACAAACGGCCACCCTTCGCATTCTGGTAGATGCACGTAGCCACCTGCGCGGCGCGTTCCTCCGCAAGGGCATCAAACAGCTGGTCCCCCTGGGCCACAGGGAGCACAGCCGCCGGACGCGAAGGCTGTGACGGGGCCTCCGAGTCGCGTCACGCCTCCTCCGCTTCTCACCAGGGCCGCTCGGCTCTGGCGGCCGCTTCTGGGGCACCGCCTTGATCTTGGGCGACAGCATCATCGCTTCGGCACTAGTCGAGCCACTGCTCGCGGCCCCCGACGGCCGGGCCGGGATGGACGACTCCGGGTCCTCCACCATGACCACCTTCGTCACCCGCCCGCCTGGAACGCCGGGCATAGCCTCTTGCCATCACGCATCACTGCGGTCAAGCGCCGGCCGTTGAGCGAGGCCGGCATCGTGGTTGCTGGCTTAGCTGCATCTGCCTTGGCTTTGGCTATCCGCTTAAGCTTCTGCGTCAGGGCGAAGCGCTTCTGAAGCTCCTTGGGGCGTGGGGGGGCCGCCCACACCACCTGGGCGTCCCGCGCCTTGGCCTGGGCTGACGCCGCCTGGCCAGCCTGGGCCGCCTCCTGAACCTCCGCCGGCGGTACCAACTCCCAGGATTCGTGGTGGGTCAGAGCCGCCACCGCGCCCACCATCCTGTGCTTGGCCAACAAGGACGCCGCGTACTTGGCCCCGCTGTAGTGCAATGGCATGCGAGCATCCTCCGGGACGTCACCTTTGGTCTGCCAGTCGCCCAACGCTGCCATGTCGAGGGCGCTAAACCCCACCAGTTGGCCCACCGTTGTACCAACCCGCCGGAACGAGTATGACGAAACCATCGCCGGGTTCTCCACCAAGTCCGCAAACTCGTGCCGGACCATCCGGTAGACATCAGACAGCGACCACGGGATCCCCTCCCGACGGAACGCCAGCCCGCAGTCTGCCTTCTGCTTCTCCGGCGCCAGGGCAAAGTCATGGAGCCAGGCCGCCGACCAGTCCCACCCGGTTGACAGCTGTCCGGGCACGCAGAAGTCGAAGCCCTTGCGCAGTCGCCGCTGCTTCCCTTTGCTGCAGTGCGCATGGACCGTCGACATGGTCACCTTCCGCACCTCCGCCCGAGTGAGGTGCTTGTGGCGTAGAACTCCTCCATAGAGCATCCACGCCGCCAGCAATGCTTGCCAACGATCATCGCCCTGCGTGTAGAGCTCCTCCATCCGCTGCTCCATCTTCAGCAGCATCACCGGTTCCACCACCGCTGCCTGCCCCCTGGGCCCTGCCCAACGCGCCTGTCCCGCAGGCGGCGTGAGCATGCCCAACCCCAGATCCACCCTCGCCTGCTTGGTCAGCCAGCGCAGTGATTGAGTAGCACGGGCCGGGGCAGCTGTTCCTTCGTTTAGGAAAACATCAAGGTCGACCACTTCTGGCGGCAGCGGTCGAGAACGCGCCTGCATGAAGGTGATCACCTCACCCCATGTGCGCAAGGCATTCAACACCGTGGCCCTCTCCGCCTCCGTCACCAGCCGCTGCGCCAAACGAGTACATGATCCTCTCCACTCGCGCCGCAGCTGCTCCGTCAGGACTCCTGTCGGCTTCATCGCCCCCATGTCCTGCAGTGCCTCGCTGAGCCGCTGGACCTGCATCGTGATCGCCTCCGGTTCGGCTTGAACTGCTCGAAGGCGTACCGCCGGAGCCCTCGAAGGCCGAGGGGCCAGAGGCCGAAAAGGAAGGTGGACAGCCGTCCCCCGGCTCTCGCCCTCCACCACATCAGCCGCGGCCGGCAGCAGCTCGGACTCCTGGGCGCTACGCACCCGCACCCACGAATTGGCCAGGTCTCCTCAAACGAGTGGAAGGCGAACGCGAAGTCCGCATCATTCTGCAGCCCGTGCTCGCGCCTCCACCTGGCGGTGTGCTGGGCGCCCACCGCCCCCAAAGCCGACTCCGGGTCCCACTGCCCCCCGGCGTCCCCCGCCAGGCGAGCGTAGATCCCGGTCGGTACAGCTGCCATGGCGCTAAGGACCCCCCAGAGAGACCAAATGGCTGAGGCATTCCTCGCAGATTGGCCTGTCCCGGATGACGTGCCGTGTGAGGGCACCACACCGCATGCAAGGGGGGGGAAAAACACGCTCTCCCGCTGCAAAACCAGCCAGCCACTGGCCCAGAGCCTTCCCGGCCCACGCAGTGGCCCCATCGCGACTCTCCCAGTCGCCGGAGGGGATCGGCTCATATGCCGGCTCTCGCCAAGAGACACGGCCTGCCTGCCACCTCCTCCACGCCCAGAAGACGGCCTCCCGATCGAGGCCACACTCCTCAAGGCCGGCCAACTCCACGTAGCCAATGAAGCGCGCCATGTGCTCGGGGACCAGCTGCCGCACTCGCATGCCCGAGTCAAGGGCCCGAAGCTGATCCTCATCCAAGTAGTCCCGGCCCGCATAGTAAAGGTCCCAAGCTGCCGCCGGGCCCGCCTCTGCTTGAACCAGGACTGCGCGTTTGGTCCATATCCCGAGCCACGGGAACTGGAACCCCCCACGCATTTCTGTGCACCTAGCACACCCTTCCACCATGCAGGGGACCTCCCGCAACGACCCCAGGGTACGAATGCGAAATTCAGAGGCCTCGGTTGGGCCACCACCACAACTTCCCTCCACAGCCGAACGGCCTGGTCCCGTTCCCCACGGGCCAGCAGTCCTTGCACGTGGGCTTCGAAGTCCAGGAGGGCCGCCGGGTGCAACATCCGCGCCTGAGAATGGGCCACCAAAGGGCCTGCATCGGCGCCAGACATACCGGAGTCCCACTCCAGTCAACAATGTAACCGAAACCAAAAAGGTGTCTGCCAATTTGGCTCAGTCTTGATCCAAAATGGCAGACCCATAACAATTGATGATACATGTTCACCCAATGCCTGCCAAGCTCTAAACATGGCATAGATCCAATTGTCCGTCTACAAGAAGGGATTGAAATCCCCAACCACTCCAGACTCCAAACACCAATGTGGAATTATGCATTTGCACATGGGGGCGGATTGCGGGGACGGCCCTTCACAGGAAGTGACTACATTCCATGTTTCAACCCATGTGAGCCCGGCAGCGGAACGCAAAGAGACCGCAAAGCCAAAGATTACCACGTGGGCGCGCGTTGTGATTGAAGTCCATAGGTAGCTAAGCGCTGCAGGGTTCCTTCGAAAACCCTGGGACCGTTCCTTGGACCCCCTAAGAATTCCATTCGGCTGCAGTTTCCCTTTGGACACCTTAGGAAATCAAGCGGGCCTCTCCAGCGTGGAAGCCCCTCCACAAGAGGGTCCAGTATGGTTCTACTAACAAACCGACCATTGACCATGGCTGCCACACCGCTAAACCACTACCTCAAGAGGACCTAGCCACAAACAACAAGTATCAAATTCCAGATGCAAACTGCTTGCAACTGTTTGCCGAACTGAGCACGTATACATGTCGTTGCCTCCAAATGGGGAACCTCACGAACCTGGAACGGGCACTCTCAAAAGGGGAAGTGCTCACATGTCCAACCGGTACGCATCTCGACGCATCTCCCTGAGAATGTCAGAGCCACCTCACAAGAAAATCCATCGAAAACTCGGGCCGCGTTCTTGGGTATTAAAGGCTCTTTCTTGGGGATTCGAATCCCGTAATGCCAACCTGTTGTCCAAGAGAAATGAAGTCAAAAGGCGATCACAGTTTGGTGGTTGAGTGCCATGCCACGAAACGACGAAAGGCGTTCCCGCCCATCCATGGAGCGGTACTTTGGGGACGGGATTGCCAGGTCCATTCATAAGACGCAAAGTCCAAGTCACACACCTTGCAACACGCCCCCCCCCCCAAAGAAAAACACGGCTTATGAAAGAAAACACTTCAATCATGTCAGCCGTCTTGGCTTTCGAAACCCTTTGTTTTGCCCATTCTGACTCGAGACATTTTGAAACCATTTGTTTTAACATGCTCAAGCCGGCAGCCCTTTTCCAACCCTTGTGATGCCAGCTCGACTTGAGGGTCATGAAAGTAGACCAAACAAAGGCCACCAGAAGGGTGAACAAACCGAATTGCAGCTGCCCGGCGAGGTGGGCGGTAGAAGAAAGGAGCAAGCATCGTAGTAGTGGGTCTCGTTTAAGGTGCTCTGTTGCTAGCCGAGCGGGTTGGGAACCCTTGCTTCACCCTCAGGTGGGGGCGCCGCGGCCAAATGCACATGGAATCCACGAAGGGGACCCCAAAAGGAGATTCATGTTGTTTTGTGGGTTCCGTGTGGTTTGCAGGAGGTCGAGAAAGCACCGAGTCACGGGCAGTAGCCACCTGCCCGTCTACCTCCCATGCAGCGGGTACTCTGGCGATTCAACCACTTCAAACATCGTAGCCAGAGAGCCGCGAGAGAACGCACCGCCCGAGGTTGGCAGAACGCTTAGGGTGCCGAAGCCGAAAGGTGGGATTTCAAATCGGTTTCCTTTGGGGCTTGAAAAAGGAACCAGCCTAATTGAGCATTGTTTTTTTTAGAGGTTCAGGGCTTATACACTGCTGGGGAGGCTACGCGATGGGCTTCGCGGGGCCAGAATTTGTGGAAGGGTTGGCTTCGCGAGGCTTCGCGGCAAGACTGTGGCTTCGCGGAGTGGCTTCGCCGGGCTTCGCGAATGTTTGTTCCACAAACATCTCGCCCCCATGTTGTTGAATCAAGTTGCGTCCATGCGAAAGGGGGCGATGAAAGGCGGCAAGAGAGGCATTGAGCTTCAGGACTAGGGACATGGCTAGGCCTCAAAGGGGCGGAGCATGGAAGTTGGACCGCGGTGGCTTCGGCGAGGCTTCGCGGAGGCTTCGCGGGGGCTTCGCGGGGGCTTCGCGGGGGCTTCGCGAAAACGCTCCATCGTTTGTAGCAAAACCGGGCCTGAAACGCACAGTGCTCTTCCGGTCGTCTTCCCGTAATCTTCCCGTAATCTTCCTGTAATCTTGTCGTAGCCTGCTGACTCTAAACATTAACATGTGGAAGCGCACAACACACTTCCCATGAAAGCACGCAAACCACGAAGTGGCTTCGCGAAGTGGCTTCGCCTGTGTCAATGTTGCCGGGCTACGCCAAGTGGCTTTGCGGGGCTTCGCGCTACACAATGTATCGCACAAGTGCCTTCGCGGAGCTTTTGGGAGTTCCCCACGAAGCTAAAATCCATCATCCGAGAAAAAAACGCTGCTCAATTGAGACATGAAACCAACCAGGGTACCAAAGCCTAAGCAGGGCTTCCACAAAGCTTCCCCGCATGTTCCACTGGCGGCGCAAGAACTCATCGAAAAGTGTCATTTTCACATTGTGATGTAAACCAAACGGCTGATTGGGGGAAATATAAGGGCCCTGCGTCTGTGGAAACAGCTGTCCTCGTCCAGATCTTCTGAGTCCACGTCCAGGTCGTCCCCCTCCTGGACCGGCGCAACAGACTTTCGGGGGGGCATCGTTCATTTTTTACATTGAAGCCTGGATTTTGGAGTTCCAGAATCCCGCCTTTGCAACTGGAACATGGTCAAAGTCAACAATAGTCCGGCTGGTCAGGGCTCTGATTCGAATTCTTACGGAGTGACAGCCGCCCGAGCCCAAAGTGACCAGGTCGAATCGTGGCAGTGAGTGGGGGAGTCATGTCCGAATGGCCGGGGACCACTTCCCTCTGAATCCAGCCGTTGGCAAATATCACATGACCAAAGGTGTCTGAGAGACATGCGGGCACGCGCAAACCAACCAACAAAACCAGGAGCATACCAGCACGTGGAAGCATGTCCGAGTGTTTGAGGGCAAGTCCAGGGTTCGACTTCGCGTAGCTTCCGCGCGCTCCTCCTCCGGCGGTTCGGGGGTCGGTGCTTTTGGCTCCTCCGGCAGCTTGCCGTGGTCAAAGAGCCAGGTCCTGACAGCCTGGGGCCGGGAAATTACCCCGCGAAGGAACGTGGACACCAAAAAGGGGGTCCCCCCAAAGGGAGATTCAGAGGGCGCCTTTTGGAGCTCCATGATTTCTTGAGGGCACCCATCCCTCCTACGGGCACATACGGGAGAGGAGGGCTGTGCCTATCATGTGGCAATTATCTCACTTTCTCTCGTAAGTGGGATGGAAGAAGGGACCTAAATATATTTGTAGAATATGGCAAGCTCTTCAACTGTTCATCGCAGGGCCGCAGCTACTGCCAGCAAACAATCCCACATCACGAATTTCTTATTTTTAAGGGGAGAGTCCCGACGGAAAATTACCCGCAGGGTTGTGATTGAGTTGGGTTGATTGTGCCGCTCCTAGCTAAACAGCACGTGCTGTGAGGCTCTTGTCCTTACCCTCTCTCGTAACCACAAAGGCAAAATGTATTTGGAAGGGGTTGTGAAAATGAGCCAATGCCAAGGTGGTAATTTCCCATGACTTCTTTATCATGTTCAAGGGAACGCCCTTATCGCCACAGCTGTCCCTAAACCCAAACCTTCCGCAGCCGTACAGTGCAGGTTGTGGTTGGGCCGCCCTCCGACCTTCAAATACAAAACACAACGCGTTTACCTGCCTCTTTGAATGGGCAAAGAAGGCCGGTCGAAAAAGGATCCCTCTGCTATCACAAGCGGCGGGCAGTTTCCAAAACCTTGGGGCATGAATACCTGTTCCAAAGAGGCGCATGCCTCGAAACAGAACCTGCAATGACCCCTTGTATTTATAGTTTCGAAGAAGGTAGTTGTCAGCGGCAAAATTTGATCCCCAAACTCTGGCGCATACAAATACACAGCCATGGCACCAAGCGCCGCGTCTTTTGGGGACATATATCCCAATCCCCTGTAAACTCTGGTTCCTAACATACATAATTGCAATTAAGGGCCAAACACGGAACCACTGAGGTCCCTAAGCTCCGACCCCCAAGCCGCTTGCCACAGCGACAGCGACAAGCCCCCGCGCCTCTGCGAGCTGAAACCTAGGCTTTTTGCTCGCCGAAAAGCACCAAACGCTTCAAGCAAGTTTCTCGGGGAAGCCACAACTTTCTCAAAAACACGGGATTGAAAACAATGTCCTGCTCCCCCCCAAGACAAACCTGGCACAACGCCTCTGCACGACGCCTCTTCAAGGCCAGCTTTCAGGAGCGGTCTAAACACCACAATGCATATCGTATCAGTGCCAAAGCATGCTCCGTTTGCTCGCGACTCCTTGTATGACATTCAATTGGGAGATAACACAACTTCTTCGGCAAATGTTCAAAACGGTCTAAATAATATGTCGGTCAACCACATCCGGGTGCTAATTCAAGCTTAGACCCGAGTAATCCACCTTGCCCATCCCCTTGCGTCCAAGCACCTTCAAAATCAGCAATCCAGCAAGTGGGTGTCTGGTCGTCCTGCGAATTCCCTCTTACTCCCGGCCCCCCCTCAAACAGAAGCAAATCTAGGAAAACGAGCCAAGAAGCAAGGCCTCGTTTCCGGCCGCGTCTCGAAGTGCCGACTCCACCACTTCTTCCAGGGACGGCGCGCCAGCTGCAGCATCCTCAGGAAGACCGCCTGCGTGGAAGAGTGCCGCTGCAGATAGGGCCGAAAAGGGAGAGTTCAGATTCTGGCTCCTTCGAGTTCTGGAGTTAGTGGTGCACCCCTGCAAAGACTGATCACTGCCGTATGAGCAGTTGCATAGTTGATGTATCCAGTACTATGCAACTATGAAAGTCAACCCCTTAGTGGTGGCGTAGGTTAAACGGAATCAAACCCCAGCTTTGGACTTTGAGAATCCGCAGGAAGCGGTCAAAATCATGAATTTCTGGTTCCCCCCCGCGCGTCCAAATGAATCTCGCCAGTTGGTCAGGAGCTAATTTTGCGCATAGCTCTTCATAGAAGGAGTTAGTAGGGAACAGGGGAGGCCCACCCACCAACAGCTGTGGCTGAAGCAAGCTGGTGCGTGAAAAAGACATGCTCATGAGCCAAAGTCAAAGAGAAGCCCTCCTTCGACAAAAGCTGACAAGTTGAAACAATATTCAGGATTCAAGGGATTCCCACAAGGAAACCTAGATGTCTGTGAAACTCCTGTAAGTGTGCCTGCAGATTTCAACACTTGAATCAGGCCTCCATTTGTGTTTGGGACGCTGCTTAACAACGAACCGCATACTTTCTGTCCATACAAAGATGACAGCTGCGTCTGGAACTCTAAGGGTCCTGGTGCCATGCTCGCGAGGGGAGCTTGGCATACCTCAAAGAAAACCAACACCTGGGCCCTCGCGAAAGGGGATAGACAACACCAACTCAGGGTTTGCACCTGAACCAACCCTGAATGGTGCTCGAGGCCGGGATGTCCTCAACGAAGAAACCCATTGAAACTGAGACATCCAAAATCGAAACTCGCTCATCCAAAGAGCAACCAAACGGACCCCTGGGCAAGCCACCAACAAAAGTTTAAGGTCGGGCGGTGCTTTATGAGTGGGTTTGCCTTCATGTGCTTTATGAGTGGGTTTGCCTTCATGAAGCAAAACACTGTTTGGCTGGATTTTACGGTTTGAAGAACAATACTTGGAGACTACTGGGCATGCAGCGTGCAATGCCAAACTATATAGTGGGCGCAAATGACTTGGAGCTTATGGGATTAGGGTAGCCAAGGGGCTAAATGCAATTGAGAATGTTATCGGATGATGACTTGGGACTAAACTGCACCCTGGTTTCAAAAAGCACGAGAGTTGGGACTTCGTGCTGAATTGGAACCCCTGAAAACATGTGTGGGGAATTATGCTATCTGTTGCCTGGTGACACGTGACTTTCAAGTGATTGCGGGAGTGACTCAAAGAGCACACTCCTAGCTTAACACGAAATGCCAACACTAAATGTTAAATTAAGCAATGGGAATCTAAGATTAAGCCTTGGCAATGCCAAAATCGAAATGGACATACTAAATGAGGCATTGGCAAGTCCAACCCAGAACCCCACCCCCCACCTAAAGAGGCTCCAAAGGACTGTTGGAACTCTTCAGAGGGTTATGTTAAAGAGGGTCCAACATTAAAAGTCTGCCTGCGGAACACGCCTTCCTGCGTGCTAATGGATGAATTCTCGATCGGGAAAGTAACTCAATGCTTTTCAAAGGGGTTTCCCTTGGTATCATAGAAATTGGGCCTGCACTCCTGCAAATTAGCACGGAACTCCGAAACCCGCGTTTTTGAATCCTCTTGGGGCATCCCTGTTTGGGGTTCCATGATGGTATGCAGGGTGTGAAACCCAACCTCCCAGAGTACAGTGGCAAACACTCGGCGTTCATGCCATCACACCTTCTTAACTGCCGATTCTGAAGGCTTCGAGACTCTTCTGCCAAAACCGCGGGGGGGCTCCCAATAGTTTCCCCCTTCTGACACCCTACGGGAAGCTCACACATGGGCCAAACATGTGCTGTTGCAACCACGCAAAGGGGACATATACGGGGCAAAAAAATCCGGCGCCGGGCCTGGGGTGACCTTCACCAGGGGCCCACAAGTGGTCGGATAGCCCTCCGGCAGGTCAATGTCCAGCCGGGCCGTGGCGAAACGTGCGCCTGGAAGAACGGCGTGGCCAGCCGCCCGCGGAATTGGTATCACCAAATTGATGAACGGCCGATGGACCGTTAAAAACTTACAAAAACTCAGAAACCGGGTAAAGGACTGTCTGTCACGAGGCGTCATCGGCTGGTTTTGCTCGGCATCATCGGCTCGTTTTGCTCGGCACACAATTCTCAAAGTTCCCCAAAGTGGGTGACCCGGTGACCCATGAAAATGGGTGCCCTTTTGATACCGTCACACACAAACAGCTTCCCCTCTCTTGCGTCTGCGCTGGCGCCAGCACGCCATTTTGGCACCTCGCCGGCGGTCAACGCGGCTATCGGGCCATCCCTTTTGGAAAGGGGAGATGCCTAGCATCACCCAATTGACGGACATTTTTGGTATCCAACGAATAAGCCAATTCCCAGAACCGTTGAAACCCAAATCCACATTTGCCATTTTCTCAAGCCTCCTGGAAGAAATAGTGATACATTCCCTTGGCAACCAAGAAAAATATAATTCCCCTCCTGCTCACTCACGTGGAATTCACCCAGAGGGCCCCCTCCTGAAAATGGTCTCTTCATGTCTCTTCCAAGGTCTTCCAGGACTTTTCAGTGAGGTTTTGTGGACAGGGTAGCACTTCTGATTTTCCAACCGGGGGATTCGACAGAGGCTCAGAGCTCCAGGCCATCCCCGAAGTGCTGCTGCACAGGGCCCAGGTCCACGTGGGTGCGGATCTGGCGCAACCAGCCCTGGCCCTGGTGGCCCTGGAAGCTCGCGTAGCCGCCCAGGAAGGGCGTCATGTAGCCTTAAAAGGCCCCAGCTCCCAAGCTCCAAGCCTTTTTTTTTCTTTTTTCGAGGCCCCACAAATGGGAAGTCCATTTTTCGAAGGCTCCAAGCCCATTGGAAGTGAAAAACATCCGTGGAGCTCTGCAGGGGTTGAAATCCCCCGCGTAGTTGAGGGACACTTCAAACACGGACTGTTTTGCAAGGGAATCGTCTACGTCAGCCGGTAAGCCTTTCTCTTTTGATTGGCCCACATGCATCATTCAAGCTAAGGGACCCTGGCAATGAAAAGTCTCACCTTTCGTGCCAATGCCGAAACAGGAGCCCCTTTAGGACAAATCCCTCCATATGATGTTGTACAACCGCCAGGCATTTCCCCATCGCAACATTGCACCAGTTAACCCTTTTCATGGAACTGCGATGCTTACACCTTGCCACACACAACAAAAAAGACTCTACCGTACTGAATGCAACAGGACTGCTTGAGCGTTTACAGTCCCAACAAAAAAGACACGAAACCACTGCGGACCCTGACAGAGCTCTCAGGGCCTCCACCGCCGTGTGGCACGGGCTTTTGGTTGCGGCCCACTTCAAATACCTCCGGAAGTTGTTCGGAAGCTTCCGGACATTTTTGCAGCGGATGTTCGTTGGCGCAGCCCGATCCCAGATGCTTCCGCAGCCATTGCTTCCGAAACGTTTCGGAATCTTGCAGCATCGGAACCTTCCGGAACCCTCCAAAAATGACCGGCGGATCTTCAGCGGCGTTTCACTCAAATACCTTTCCAGCCCCGACCGCTCGGAACTCCTCGGATAGGAACCTACCGCCGATAAAAAACAGGCCGTACTGGCAGATCACGCATTGGAAGACCGACCAAGGTGAACGATCGATTTCCACGGACAGACTGACATAGCTGAACTGCTTCCATGCTCGTCCTGGGATCAAAAAACTAGAATCGGACGGAGGTCTGGACCCGGATTGCGCCCGCAACATCCTCCAGGGTCTCGGCCAAGTTGGGCAAAAGCTCTGGCCCACTGGCACAAACTGGCGCCAGGGGGTTCATATGTTTTCTAGGGGAACTTTTGCAACCGTACTAAGCCCAAGTAGAATGCTGTGGCCATGGCACACATGGGTCCCCCCCAAAATGGCAGGGTTCCTGTAAGGATTCTCAAACGCCAAAAAGGGAACACCAAGCTGCTAAAATTAATTCACAAAGAATCACCGAATTTCAGGTACTGGAGCTTCATCATGGGTGGCTTCATTAATTGTACTTTTCCCTGAACTTTCGCCGTTTCAATTGCAGCTACACATGTTCTGTTGGAGCCGAATTATCCAATAGCCTGGGCGCAGTGCGGGTCCCAAGTCCTTTCTCCGAGCATCAGCCTCACTTTCAAGCAAATGGAGAAATGGGCTTGAATAGTTAAACACATTGTTCTGTGCGCTAGGCGTGCAACCAAGTGTGATGCTGCGCCACAAGCGACTGCACAGCGAAGTCGCATTCCACCTTGACCATCTGCATCTTGATCGCACAAAAATGTGGTCCCTAATGTGCTGCAACCGCGTGAGCCAGTGAATCAACGGTCGTCCTCCACCCCTGCTAGAACAAACATGGCAGCGCACGGGAATCATAGCTGGATCTGCTCGCATAGTCACCCGAGATCACGCGCCAAACCCTCTGAACGCGGGTTTCAATCGCTCAAAGCTTTCGCAAATCAGGCCTCAAGTCAGGGACCTTCAAAATAGGTCGCTCGTTGCCCATACGGGCGAGTTCATAAACTGGGTTCCTGAAAGGATGCACTTGCTCACAAAGGGATCCCAGCTTCTGCAGTTGTTTCTTTGCCGGCTAAGACGTCTAATTAAGGGCCATAACTTTCTAGTACACTGACTCGAGACGCCACACCCGTGCCTCTCAGCTTGACTACGAAACCTCCGACCTGGCGACAGCTTTCGAAACGCCCTTTTGAGGGTGCCCGTTTTAGGGTGGCCTCAAAGGGAAACACGGAAACCGCTCATTTTGGCTGTCCGCAAACCCGTACAACGTGTTTAGGGGAGACCCGTGGAACACCGCCCCCTCGAGACAATCTGTTTCATTGCGAGGCCGAAGATCGCAAACCTCGCCAAAGGCTCGAAACGAAGAACACAAAGTGGCCGGCTTCAAACGTTTAAACTATTTTAACATGGGCGGCCCCGTGTTTGATACCGCATTCAAAGAGGAACCAAAGCAAAACTGGCCTTGGTTCTCCCGAGCAAAGCCGGCTCTGCCAAGTGCGGAACGAAGCACTTAGCCCATAGGAAATTCCAAGAGCTGCCCATAGGGGCCATGATCTTTCCATGCTCCCATTGAGTTGGATAAGTCAAGGCTTCACGTGGCAAACTTGCAAGGACTCCTGAGCATCCACAGGCTTTTGGTACGCTTGAAGGGTTGGGGTCAGCTTATCGTTAACCATGCTGACCTTCAGTGGAGAAGGCTTGGCTTGGGGTTTGTTTACCGCAACGTGAAGCTGGGATCAAGGCTTGTGAACACGAGTCTATCGCACCAAACGGCAAACCGGACTTTGGAGCCCTACTTTGAAACATCCCTCAATACCGGCGCACCGGCCAACGAATCCGCCGGCACTTCCAAAACGTCAGGGGCATGCAACGGTTTCATCCGTGCTTCCAAAACAAGGCCCACTCTTGGTTCGAGCGCGGAATTCTCAAACAACAGAATCATCACGTGACTTAGCGCAGTCAGCACAACTTTTGCCCAAGGCTGCATGCTCGGTCGGCCTCCTACGCGGCTACCCATCACTATGGGCCTCGAGTTCATGCTCCCTGGTGTTGATGTCCATGTCCAACACCTCTTGGTCAGCACCCTGCAACTCTTCGTAAACTTCCAGGGTGACGTGGTCTCTCTTCATGCATTTGCAAATCTGAACGCTCTCCCGCTCAGGGTGGATCAACGCCTCCCCCTGTAAATCAATCAGCTTGCGAGCCTCAAACTCTCGATTCTCTGCAGTGCTCAAGATTTTGCGCACCTCTTCCTTCAAGGAGTTTGTCTCTGCCTCACCCAAGCTACACGAAGCGTTGTCTCCAATGCTTGCCAAGCGCTTGTGATTCTCCTGCATGAAAGACTCAAGGTCACGGCTCTCAAGGTCAGGGCTCTCAAGGACTTGTGATCCTTCTTCCAACAGGCTTCGTTTGCTGCATTGGGCTCCTGTGAACTCCGCAGCAATCTGTCTTGTTTGATTGCCAGTCATCCGCAGGTAGGGGGTGGATGACAGATTCTGCTCGGAATCTATCACCACAACGGCACCTTGGTTCGTTGATTTATTGACAAATGTGATCGACTGTTTGCAGGATATGTCATAAAATCCCTCTCTTTAAAAGTTGGTACAGCTGGGAACCGCCAAGGCACCGGAATTATCTTCGCCGGGGAGGTGGAACATCGGTGGGTCCCATGCAGGCGCTACAACAGGTCGACGCCCGTTGAGGCAGAAAACGCCCACGTAATCTGCAGCAGAAAAGACTGTGAACACATAGTAGCCCTGCAAAGATCGAGTTTCCCCTCCTCTTTCGATTTGCTCATGTCCGCGCCAGATTGCGTGGAGATCGTTGGATTCTAGAAACTGTTTGGCGATATCCATGCCAAACTTGTGTCCGATGCCCCTGGGAGATTCAAGCCAGCCCTTCCCGTCGTGAGGATCAGCCCAGGTTAATGAGAAAGCTGTCTCTTCGTCAAGACACGTTCCGAAGCGGCCGGCTTTCCCCCGGCACTTCTTCACAAACTCCGGGCTGAGGCCACCATGCACAAACATGTACTTCCCGGGCAGCACTGCGACGTAGGGCAAATGCTGCACCACGTCTCTGACGGTGGATGGCCTCATCTTCACCTTGTACCAGAGTTCCGCCTTGAAGCCATAGCGGTCCCAAATTGCAGGCATCTCATGATTGCCTTGCAAAAGAACCAAGCCTTCAGGGCAGCGTGCCTGCAGGGGCAGCTAAGAACAGGAACTTCAAGCAATTGGGCACAGGGATTCAAACAACAAAGCTTTGACTGGTTGCTCTGGCTAGTTGCGCGGTTCGTTGCTGCGAGTGATCCCTTACCTTAGTGGTGGGTTGGTGGGTGGCTGGGGGTCATATCATGTTTTGGCAAGCGTGTGGCCACCGTTCATACTATTTGGAAGGCATGTGTGCACTGCTGGGCGGGTGGGCTTGAGGTGCTGATGATATGATCTGGCAGGTGTGTGGGTGTGTGTCTGTGTGTCTGTCTGTGTCTGTCTGTGTGTCTGTCTGTGCCTCTGCGTGTGTCTGTGGGTGTGTGTGTGTGTCTGGGTGTGTGTCTCAGTGTGTCTGTGTGTCTCTGTGTGCCTCTGTGTGTGTGTGTGTCTCTGTGTGTGCGTCTCTTGTGTGGCTGTGTGTGTGTGTCTCTGTGTGTGTGTGTGTGTGCGCGCCTGTGTGTGTGTGCGTCTCTGTGTGTGTATGTGTCTCGGATGTGTGTGCGTCTGTGTGTGTGTCTGTGTGTCTCTGTGTCTGTTTGTGTGTGTATGTGTCTGTGTGTCTCTGTGTGTGTTTGTGTGTGTATGTGTCTGTGTGTGTCTGTGTGTGTGTCAATGTGTGACTGTGGAATTCTGTGTTTGTGTGTTTTGTGCATGCGTGCGTGCGCGTGTGTGTGTGTGTGTGTGGGTGCGTGCGTGCGTGCGTGCGTGCGTGCGTGCGTGCGTGGGTGGGTGGGTGGGTGGGTGGGTGTGTGTGTGTGTCTGTGTGGGTGTGTGTGCGCGTGTGTCTGTGCGTGTGCGTGTGCGTTTGCGTGCGTGTGGGTGTGTGTGTGGGTGTGCCTGTGTGTGTGTGTCTGTGTGTGTGTGCGTGTGCGTTTCTCTGTGTGTGCATGTGCGTGTGCGTGTGCGTGTGCGTGTGCGTGTGCGTGTGCGTGTGCGTGTGCGTGTGGGTGTGTGTGTGTGTTTCTGTGTTTGTGTGTGTTTGTGCGTGTGTTTGTGTGTGCTTGTGTGTGTGTGTGTGTTTGTGTGTGTGTGTGTGTTTGCGTGTGTGTGTGGTGTGTGTTTGTGTGGTGTGTGTGTGTGTGCGTGGGTGTGTGTGTGTGTGTGGTGTGTGTGTCTGTTGTGTTGTGTTGTGTTGTGTTGTGTTGCGTTGTGTTGTGTTGTGTTGTGGTGTGGTGTGTTGTGTTGTGTTGTGTTGCGTTGCGTTGTTGTGTTGTGTGTGTTGTGTTGTGTTGTGTTTGTGTGTGTTGCGTTGCGTTGTTGTGTTGTGTGTGTTGTGTTGTGTTGTGTTTGTGTGTGTTTGTGCGTGTTTGTGTGTTTGTGTGTATGTGTTTGTGTGTTTGCGCGTTGGCGTGGTGTGTGTGTGTGGTTGCTTTTGTGTGTGGGGTGGGGGGGGGGCAAGCAAAAACTTGTTAGGCATCCAAAAACATATTCCTGAAGATTGAAAAATTTACAGTGGGTCAAGCAAGACTTCTCGTAGATTTACTATGAAAAAAGGAAAGTCAGAGGATACAACAAAAAGTTCGTCATCAGGGATCAAAAACAACTTCTTCATTTCGTGGCAGGCGTAACACTTTCGGTACAGGTTTCGTGGCAGGCGCAGCACTGTCGCAAGGTCAGGTACAAATTTCACGGCAGGCTGTCGCAAGGTCAGGTACAGATCTCGTGGCACGTGCAGCAATTTCGCAAGGTCCGGTACAGATTTCGCCGCAGGCGCAGCACTTATGCAAGGTGCGGTACAGATCTCGTGGCAAGCGCAGCACTTTCGCACGCGATAAAGAGAAAGAGCAAGAGAAATAGACATGGAGGAAAAGGGAAGGAAAAGAAAGAAAGAGAGAGCGAGAGAGAGAGAGAGAGAGAGAGAGACAGAGCGAGAGAAAGAGAAACAGAGAAAGACAGAAAGGGAGAAAGAAAGAGAGCGAAAGAGAGACAGACAGACATAACAGACAAAGAGGGAGAGAGAAAGAAAGAAAGAACAAAGAAAGGGAGAAGAGAGATAGCGAGAGAGAAGGGAAACAGCTAAAGAGAGAAAGAGAGGCAGAAAAGGAAGTTTGCACAACACGATGTCGCAGAATTAGCTTGCGGAACCCTGCCACGGAAGCTAGGCTTAGGTGGGCTGACGGCCACGAGTCTACGGCCATAAGCTTTTTCGCAGGAAATCCACATAAGTTTGAGTGAGACTGTAACAGCAAGTCGGAATGTTACTTGTGGAACTCTGCAAAAAATAGAATCGACGAAGCGATGATTCCACAAAGGGTGCGATAATGTTGTAAACATTTGAAAAACACGGCGGGGGATCGAAGAAGCGATGGTTCAAAATAAATCTGTGTAAACATTCTAAAAACCAGCGGCGGGGTTTGGGGGGAGGTGAGTCCCAAACCAAGGGTAGCTTATTCTGTAGGAACCGGCACCCCTGTGATAGTTGGCCGTCTTTCTTGGTCCCTGAATCTATTCCGTGGAGTATCCAGTATGCCAATATTGGATGGAATTGATCTGGATGTTTCTGGTTTGACTGATGCTTCCACTGTGCGGGATCATACACTGAAGACGGTCCGCTTTAGCTTCTTTTCCTTGTGCTGCAGACTGCGCAACGAATGAGTGTGAAAAGAAAGGGCCTTGAGCCAAAGGTCTGTGAAGCAAAAGCAAGCACAAAACAGACACACATTTCTGTTGAGTGTTGACACTGAATTAGTATGGTCATGTTGGCTTCTTGGCCTTTGCCATCTGTGGGGTGCATCATTGAGCCCGTAGGCAGTTCTTCATGCGCGCACCAATATGTGGCGGCAATCCAATTTTGGTAGGAACTCGTTTGCTCTCCAAGGAGATGTGGTCTTCTGGTTCATGACAGATGTTCCAGCCTTTTCTTGCTGTTGCTTGGATCGCAAGGCGGAAGCCACTCCTGGATGCAGGAGGACTGCGCGTCTGCTGTTCTACTCGTCTTGGGATCCTCGAAGGACCCAGCGGGCCTTGGCTTTGAGAAGGTTACCGTCTTTGTCTCGCTTAAGGGAAAGGACCCAGCGACTGGTGACCCAGTTCCTGGCATTGATCTTACGTGTTTCGACTAAGTCGAACACTTCATTACCAAGCCAAGATTCGCAACTCCAGCAGCATAGCTTCAAGGAACTGCTTCTGGTACGCTCTTGTCTCAGAAGCTGTTGCTTCCTTCCGCTTCTTGCCAATGAGTGCGGATGTTGTTGAAGCCTTCAAGTCGGTTTGAAGGTTCCTCTTATACTCTTCTGAATAGGGCAGGGTTTCGTTCCATGTCTCTCGAAACTGTACAGGATCCTGTATTAGCACAGATCTTTTGGTCGGCTGTTGTGTGTGACCATTGTGCTTCATCGAGAACAAGGTCTGCTTCCTGATCATCGTGTGCTCTTGTCCTCTGGTATATCTCATGGTTCTCTGTGAACTTCCAGTACCCGATGAAGTTGGGATGTGAGGGATGAGTTCCTCCTCACTGTCGAATTGCACCGGTAAATTGGCTGGATTGTTCGGGTTGGTGCCGGATGAAGAGGCAGGTTCCTTCCTGGGTGACGACTCAGGTCATTCATCATCAGGCTTGGACTGCTCTGCGATGGTGGGGCCGATTCTTCTTGGTCAAGATGCCGCAGTTCAAGCTCTTCATCGTTGTCTTTATTTGCTGGATTCGGAACAATCGGCTGAGATGGTGCGGCTGAGGCGTGTGGTGGGTGTGGGGGCGTGTGGTGGGTGTGGGGGCGTGTGGTGGTGGTGGGTGTGGGTGTGTGGGCGTGTGGTGGGTGTGGGGGCGTGTGGTGGGAGTGGGGGCGTGTGGTGGGTGTGGGGGCGTGTGGTGGGTGTGGGGGCGTGTGGTGGGTGTGTGGGCGTGCGGTGGGTGTGTGGGTGTGGTCGGTGTGTGGGCGTGTGAGCTTGTGGTGGGTGTGGGCGTGTGGTGGGTGCGTGGGCGTGTGGTGGGTGTGTGTGTGGGCGTGTGACAGTGTGGTGTGCGTGTGGGCGTGTGACAGTGGTGTGTGTGTGCATGGGCGTGTGACAGTGTGGTGTGCGTGTGGGCGTGTGACAGTGTGGTCTGAACTGGCAATTGTTCATGTTTTTAAAGTTTTTTTTGCATTTTGCATTTTTCCAGTTTTTCGCGGGCATTTGTTGCTCGATTTATGTCGCTGAGGTTGACTTTAGAGAAGTTAATTGTTTGGGTTTCAAGTTGTTTTTCGGTGGGAAGGGGGGGGGGCAGGACGGGACAATAATAATGCGCCTGTGTGCCCATTGTTGCGAAAGGCTTGATTCCTGCAGCATCGTTTTTCGCTGGCTGCTCGCCTTCGGAGAGTCGGAACGGAATTATTTTTGTTCATCTCGTTTGTTGGCTCGGTGGCTTGCCCCGCCCCACCCCCCCTCCTCCCAAGCCCATCAATGATTGACGTTGTTGCGTTTGCTTGCGCGGGTTCGGTGGCTTGCCCCGCCCGGCCCCCTTAAACAAATCCTTTCGCTGGTTTTGGCGGCATGCCCCATCCAGCAATAGGTGCCCTCCCCCTTTCCTCCAAAGTGAAGCCCGCCAACGTTGAATTTTTGCGTGTGCTTGTGCTTCCAGTTCGTGGCTTGCCCCGCCGCCTACACCTTCTGCAAGAAAGAAGAATAAAGGCAAAAAGAGTCTCACAGGAAAGCTGTGAGCTGACGAACGGACATGCGTGATGCGACGCAACAGCCGCCCAAGTCGTATGTTTCTTGCGGATCATATTTTTCAAGCGGATAGATGTGTTTTTGCAGAGCAGATATGCTTGTTGCGGTGTGCGCTTGCGGGTTCGGTGGCTTGCCCCGCCCGGCGCCCAATGACTTACGCTGGTTTCGGTGGCATGCCCCATCCAGCAGTAAGGATTCAGAAGGGGCGCTTCTGAAACCGCCCTTTTCCGGAAGCGTTCTCAGAAAGGCTTTCGTGTGTAAGGGCGGCTCGAAAAACAAGACTTTCGTGGGAAGTCTGCCTGCAAGTCTTGTTTGGTTTTTTGAAATTTCGGCTCTGACATGTTGAACTGCCCGTAGAAGGGAAATAGCGTGAGAAAGTCTACCAATGGCACGGGGGCCTGCTCGCAAAAAAGGCAGCGCAGTGAAGCAGCTTTGCTCCTACAAGAAGTGCAGAGCCAAGAAGGACGTGAAGAACAAGTGCCACACAGCTCGCCGTGAGGAAGTGGATCTTGAGCAATGTCGGCCCTTAAGAAGCCACTGTCAGACTGTAAAGTTCTGTGGTCAAACGCATTTAGACGCCTGCCTATCAAAAAAGAAAAAAGCTCCACCCGTTGGAAGGGAAGCTCTGGACACGCAGCAACTGGCCAGTCTTTTTCAAACCTTGGTGGAGCTAGGCCGTGGCCACAAACAAAAAAAGGGTCCTGCGGGCTGCGTGGGGCTTGTCTTGTTTACAAACTTCAGGTTCGGAAAGACTTGCAGCGTGCCCGTGTCCATGTCTGCCAAATCGCAGTATAGCTGAGCAAAAGCTTCGTGCTCCGACGACAAGAGCTGTCCCGCCAGCTGCTCGTCGGCTGCTGCGTCGGCGTTGAACACCTCACAACGCGCCCAAGCCACTGCTGAAACGCAACTGCGTCCGGGGACAAGCCACCTGAGCTGGCACAGTTGGCTTCAGGCAGTCCTTGAATTCTTCTGCACCAGCAAAAGGGGTGGCCAAATCATGAAGCAAATGCACAACAGCCGTGGCAACTCCGACCGCAGAGAAGTCATGAAGCTTCCGTGCGCCCAGAAGCATGTGCTGAGGACGCAAATCCTCTGCGCACGTTTGCCCTCGCAAGACAAGGATCGTCTTTGAGCAGTCCGAGTGCACAGTGACGCAGGAGGCAGCGTTGAGCGTTTGTCGCGTGCGAGCCCGCAGCGACTCGGCCAAGCAAAACTTGAGCTTCTGGGCTCGGCGGCGAAGGATCTTGCCGCCGGACCAGGCAATCCCATCATCACCGCCATCTTTTCCCTTGCGTGTAGCTCGCAGAACTGCGATGAACTCTTCGAGAGATGGGGCCATCAGACGCAGTCGGATGTCTTCATTTGATGCTGCGGCCTGGTGCCTTTTGGTTTTCTCATGGTCTCGGAAGTGGCTGACCTGCAATGAAGCAATGGTTCGAAACTCCGCTGACACATGCCCAGCAGCTTTGCAGGCAGCACAGCTGACGGAGCAGTCGCCTGTGTCCCACTGCACAGCCTCCAGCCACGGGAACTGCTCGGTCCACCGCCTGCCAAAGCGGGCCCATGCGCTCTGCGCGGACATTCCGGGCAGCTTGGGCCAGAGCTCTGTCCAGAGGGCGCTTGCGGAAAAAAACTTAAGTTTACGCACGAAGTTCCTGTCCAGAGGGCCTCTGGAATCCGAAGGTCGACTCAACAAGCCGCAGCGCTGTGGACTGTCCAAAGAACTAGAAACGTTCGAACACCGGGAATTTTGCGTTCCCCGAAATCCAAGAATTGTAGTCCACTCGACGGTCCGCAGCGCTGTGGTTTGTGGAGACAACTTATGGAAACCGGAGACCCTCTGGACAAATGGGGTCTGTGGAAAAAAACTTAAGTTTTTTTCCGCGGACCAAGCTGATCGGGCGAGCGTACGTGTCATGTGGGAAACTGGATGGACGTGACCGGACTGTCTCTCGGCAACCCTTGATCCTCAGCACTTCATGACGCCGGACGTCCTGATTCAATGTCCTTGGCTGGCCGCATGTTTTAAGCACCGTTCGATCTGCGTTTGACATCTCTCTGCAGCAGCAGCGGGGGCACGCCGCCGACACAAATCCAATGTGCTGGGGCAAGCCACCAACGCGGGCCGGGGCACGCCGCCTGAGCCACATCATGGTTGCCAAACTCACAAACTTACGCGGCAGAGCGCGCAAAAGCCCAGCGTTGCGGCTCAGTTGGGCTCCCTGTCCGTGGGGTCGTCCTCCTCTTCCTCGGCTGGGTCTTCAGTGGCCGGCGGCGCGGCAGCCTTAGCCTTGACTCGTCTGCCCTGCTTGGGGGCTGGTCCGGCGCCTGGAGCAGGCGGCGCAGCTTTCAGCATGTTCTCCACCAGGTCGACCAGCGCCGAGCCACTGTTCGGCCGCCCTGCCCCCCCGTTCTTGGCAGGAGGAGGCACTGGGCCAAGCTGCCCAGCCTGGCTTTGCTCACCGGCGGCGCTTTTCCTCCGGCCTTGCCCCTCGTCAAGTTGCTGTCACCGCTGTCCGCCTGCGTCGTGGTTGGCAGGCACGGCGAGACCACTTGGTTTCAGACTGGTTTGAAATATTAAAGCAGCAGAATAAACACTGCGTCTGTGCATAAAACAAAGCACTGGCCTGCAGAGCGTCGCGCAGCTCTGCAGCGTAATGCTGACTGCTTGGGCTCTGCATGTGTGCCCACAAGCGGCCGAAGAGGTACTGCCGCACGACATTCATGTGAAGACTATTTTCCAGGCTGAGGTAAGCCGCCAACGCCGTCGCTGCTGCGGCTGCCTTGCTCGTCAGTCTGACCCTTGCCCGCCGCGCTGCCGCCTTTGAGGCCCTTCCCGCCAATTGGCACAACCACGCCCATGAAGAAACCTACGATGACGCCAGCAACGAGCGCAATCGACATGGCTGCAGCTTTCACGCCAGTGATGGGGCAAGCCACCAAAACACGGCCGCGCCTGCTAACTTGTCTAAGAGCCGCCAAGCGAACACAGCGCGTCTTGACTTGCCAAGCACGGATGGTTTTGCAAGCGGGCCGCAGTGACCAAACCTTGGAAGCAATAGAAAACAACTGCCTTCTGAGCTGTCGCCATTGAGTCTGTGTAACCGCACAATCAGGAAAACTTTAAGGTCACTAGTCCAGATTTGGCGTGGGGCCAGGCCCCACTAAAAGTCTGGTAGTAACAATGCGCGCGCCCGCAGCTTGCAGGCAGACTTCCCACGAAAGTCTTGTTTTTCGAGCCGCCCTTACACACGAAAGCCTTTCTGAGAACGCTTCCGGAAAAGGGCGGTTTCAGAAGCGCCCCTTCTGAATCCTTACTGCTGGATGGGGCATGCCACCGAAACCAGCGTAAGTCATTGTGGGCGCCGGGCGGGGCAAGCCACCGAACCCGCAAGCACACACCGCAACAAGCATATCTGCTCTGCAAAAACACATCTATCCGCTTGAAAAATATGATCCGCAAGAAACATACGACTTGGGCGGCTCTTGCGTCGCATCACGCATGTCCGTTCGTCGGCTCACAGCTTTCCTGTGAGACTCTTTTGCCCTGAGACGCCTTCCCTCTTGCTTGCAGAAGGCGTAGGGGCCGGGCGGGGCAAGCCACCGAACCCGCAAGCACAAGCACATGCAACAACATCAATCGTTGGCGGGCTTCACTTTGGAGGAAGGGGGAGCTGGGCACCCTATTGCTGGATGGGGCATGCCGCAAAAACCAGCGAAAGGATTTGTTTAAGGGGGCCGGGCGGGGCAAGCCACCGAACCCGCGCAAGCAAACGCAACAACGTCAATCATTGATGGGCTTGGGAGGAGGGGGGGTGGGGCGGGGCAAGCCACCGAGCCCTCAAACAACAAACGAGATGAAAAAAGATAATTCCGTTCCGACTCTCCGAAGGCGAGCAGCCAACGAAAAACGATGCTGCAGGAATCAAGCCTTTCGCACCAATGGGCACACAGGCGCATTATTATTGTCCCGTCCTGCCCCCCCCCCTTCCCACCGAAAAACAACTTGAAACCCAAACACTTAACTTCTCTAAAGTCAACCTCAGCGACATAAATCGAGCAACAAATGCCCGCGAAAAACTGGAAAAATGCAAAATGCAAAAAAAACTTTAAAAACATGAACAATTGCCAGTTCAGCGGTGTGTGTGTGTGTGTGGGCGTGTGACAGTGTGGTGTGTGTGTAGGCGAGTGACAAACTTTAAAAACATGAACAATTGCCAGTTCAGCGGTGTGTGTGTGTGTGTGGGCGTGTGACAGTGTGGTGTGTGTGTAGGCGAGTGACAGTGTGGTGTGTGTGTGGGCGCGTGGCAGCGTGGTGTGTGTGTGGGGCGTGTGACAGTGTGGTGTGTGTGTGTGTGTGGGCGTGTGGTGTGTGTGTGTGTGTGGGCGTGTGGTGTGTGTGTGTGGGCGGCTGGTGTGTGTGTGTGGGCGTCTGGTGTGTGTGGGGGCGTGTGGTGTGTGCGTGTGTGGGGGCGTGTGGTGTGTGTGTGGGCGTGTGGTGCGTGTGTGTGTGTGTGCGTGTGGTGTGTGTGTGCGGAGTGTCAGATTCACCCTGACACCACTTTTCTCGTCGTGACTATGTTTTTCAGCAGGGGGTGGCAGAAGGCCAAGAGTCTGCCACCAACGAAGACACTCTCGTGACCCGGAGACGTCCAGCTGTGTACCTGCAGTGGCTGTGCAAAGCCCTTTTGGCCCGTTGTTTCTCTCGCTGTGTGTGCTTCATGTTGGATCTGGTAACGTTTCGACACTAAAGAGAAGCCAAGTGCCTTGCAAGCCGAAACTTATCTTACTCGAGACTTATCAGTTGTACTCGAGACTCATCAGTTGTACTCGAACGATTAGCATCCTCCCTTGGGAGTTGAAGTGTGGTCACCCCATCTTGGGGGAACCTCGGGTGTACCCATCGTGTGACCCCGGGCCGGTTCGCCGGAAGTTTAAGCAGGAACGAGGTTTCACCAAAGGGAAGACAGCCATCAGATCATAGCTACGTCTCACCTTTTCTCGCCTCCATCTTCCGCGTGTCCGTCTTCTGGTTCTTCGCCCGTCTAGGGGTGGCTTCTCCTTCCTCCCGTTCTCTTCTTGCTGCCTTTCGTGACCCGCGCGTTCGTCCTCCTCCTCTTCGCCCGCTTAGGGATGGCCTGCTTGTCCTCGCGTCGTTCACCTTGCTCCTCGTCTTCGTCTTCTTGTCCGTCTACCTGTTCCTAATCCTCGTCTTCCTCACGTAGTTTGGCTTGTCGTCGTCTTCTCCTTCCGTTGCTATTTCGTGTCCGTCCTCTTGGCCCCCGTGTGAAATTCGACGTCTTCCTCCTCGAGCCTTGGCCTTCATCCTCTGTTCCTGTCTGGGCGGGATGCGTCGCCCTAAAAACGCATACTACATCCCTCTTCCTCTTCCTTCCTCCTTCTTCCTTCTTTTCTCCTTCTGTCTCCTTGTCTTCTGCTTCATTTCTTTGCTTTTCTTTTTTTCTCCTTTCTCCTCCCGCGGGCGGGCTGCGGCGCCCTAAATACGCATCTCGCTCCCTTTGTCTTCTTTT
>CAUJNA010001666.1:55000-62399 GCA_963377175.1 Effrenium voratum | reverse complement strand
GTTTTGGGGGGTCCGGCCACGAAAGTACAGAGTCAAGAAAAAGACACAGACTTTTTGTTTGGGGGGGTCCGAAAGGATATTTATTCATCCCGAACGCTTTTGTGGCGTGTCCTCTCTGACGAACGGCATAGCCTAGGAGCCCGACGGAAAGGGCAAAGCTTTGCTGCGTGTGCCTTTCCTGTCAAAAGTCTGGCACTTGCATTCACGCCAGGTCCTCTGCCTGCTTGCCCCGTAGGTCTGTCAGCAGCACTTCGACCCTGGCTCCACGTGACGGGTGACATGGAAGGACGCAAACTGGCCAGGCACGCACGTCGGCGCCATTGAACACAATGCGAGCTCTGGGTCGGCCTGACACCCGGACGAATAAGATGTCTGCTGTTGATTTGCCTCGAGGGGAAATGGGGGATTGATGGGGTTGCAAAGTGAGAGATATTAATAAAAGCATTCTATTGTCTGTTTCCTTTACAAATATCTTCATCCATCATTTCCGTCTTTAAAAGCCTTGACATATCTTCGTTCCTTAGCTTTCTCTTTGCTTTGTCAGCCATTGGCTCTATCCTGATTCATTTTGTAGCTTTTATTGTTGGGTTTGGAGGAAGCTGTGGACGGAGGAAACAGAGAGTCCAGAAACCCAAGAGCTGGGGATGGAAACCGTGAGCGGTGGAACGAAGGCAGTCATTTCTCTGTTCTTTTCCCTGTCTTACCTCTTTTCCTTTTCCTTTGGTGTATTGGTGAGACCTTATGACGTGTCTTTTCTATCTGTTGGACTCACCAATAAACACACCAAGAATTGGAATTGGATGGGAAAGTGGACGCACCACATGGAAGTTCAGTCCTTGAAAAATCTCGGGCAGGCAGTGAACAAACGTGTTCCCCTTCTTTCAACCCTTCTGAGCAAGGTTCAGACGCTGAAAACCACTGAAACGAAGTACAGAAATCATGCTCCAGATCCAAGTTTTGGGTCCAGCCTTGATTGCCTGCACAGGCGACCAAGAAGGAGACAGTCGTGCAACATTTCCACCAAGTGGATATAAATTTTGAATAGGAACCCCTTGGTGGACACCAAGTAGGTGGGGATTGATATCCAGCACCCCACTTTGGAGAGGGCTCTCTGGTGAATGTCATAGCTGTGCAGCCTTGCTACTGACGTCACCATCACAACTCCTGCCTTGCCAGTCAGCAAGCTCCACATGCTGCAGCGCATGAATCTTGTTGTACACCTGGACCGGAAAAAGCTCTCTGCGCTCCAAACCCGCGTCAAACCGGCCAGCCGAGCTCTGGTGACGCGCGGCTGGTTGTTCCCGTCCCTTAATTCTGATCGCCTGCGAGTGGGCGAGTGGGCGAGTCACCAACCTGCAGAATGGCCCACCTGTCAATGCTCGCCAGGCACTTGGCGACGTATGCTTTCCATTGCCTGGCAGAGCGAAGACACAAAGAACACAAAGAACAAGGACTCATCATCTGGCTCATTGAGTGTGCAAGTAGTACTGAGCCAGTAGCAAATCTACGTCATGCAGCAGGGTACACAGCAAGTCTCATTCCAGTCACGTGATCGAGTTCGCCAAATAATTGAGGGCGTGCAGGACACAGTACGCCAATACGGCCGAACCTCCGGCTAAAACAAGGAGGCCAAAACAAAGAAAAGGGGCAAAAAAAGCTGTGCATTGCATGCACGGGATTTCCAGAAGAGAGCGGCCCGCCGTTGGGGCCTGTCTTTTTGAAATCCGCCTTTTTGCATCTTGGCATGGATGGATGCACTTTTACTTGCACATACGGTGGCTCTGTTTCGGAGAAGGCATCCATTCCCCTCTGTATTCCCCTAGTATTCCTTTGGTGTTCTCTCGGTAGCCTCTTGGTATTCCGCAGTATTCCCTTACTATTCCCTGAGAATTTCCCTATTGCTCCCGAAATATTGCCCTAGCAGTCCCCCGTGCCTTTAATATTCTCTTACACCTTGTATTCCCTCAGCACTCCCCCAATTTTTCTGAATATTCCAAGTATTTCCTCTCCAGTATAGTGCAACCTGGTTCCCCCCCCCCCCCCCCGGGGGATGTCTTTTTTTTGGGGGGGTGTTTCTCAAGGTGACCCTAGTGTTTCCTAGTATTCCCATCGGGGCTTGAAATGCAAAACACCTCGAGAAAACTCAAACAACAACAAACAGTCCTCAGAACAACGCCTTGGAGGTACTGGTCATTTCCCCCGCTTCATTGCTTTGTGTGGAGTTTTCTCGGTTTTGGTCAAATGTGCTTTTCGAGACTGCTGACTATTGTGCACCGATGTTTGTTTTTGGTGATATCATGTGATCGTATCCTTTTGTTGTAAAACGCAGGCCCATGGCGGGCCCTGTTGTAAAAATACATATTCAGAATGGTAAATGGTTTGGCCTGGGGCTGGAATACTCCATATGCAATGATGATACTAAGAATACTATCTTTTGTTGTGGTGGGCTTTGGGACATGCCTCCAGGAAGGTATGCTGCTTTAGCTCAAGCAAAGGCGACGCGCCTTTCAGAGAGCATGTTTCCAGCAGGTGCACTTTAAGCGTTGCAAGTTGGGTGTGGCTCAACATTTCAGAGCTGGGGTTACGCAGGTGGTAGTCTTGGGCTCCACATGTTCCACATACCAAGGTGCTGTTTTAGTACATGTTCTTGCGACACGGCCAGTTGTTGCAACCCTTCGATGCCTTGAACCTGAGTTGAAGCGAAACATTTGTCATCAAATGGCCGTGGCTCAAACAATTGTAACCCGCCGTGCCAAAGTGGCAAAGACTAAAACATGCGCAAGCCTAGCTCTTTATTCTTGAGTCACACCCAAATTTGTGTCTATGGGCTTAACATGCCTCAAGCCAACCGCAGCTTGCCATGTCCAAGCTTGGAAGGTGAAACTGGCTCGCTTCTTTGTATCCCCTTGTGCCAGGCCTTGTCCACGTGCTAGGCAGCCTAGCAAACGGCGCTTGCTTGGTGCGTCTGCTGCAAGGGCTGCGATACTGTGGACGAAATCCATTTCGCACCACCTAAGAAACCCTGCGATAATGATTGCCCTGTAAATACCAACAGATAATGGTTTCCCATCAAAGTGGTGCAGGATTTCGTCCATCCACAGTATGCAATGCGACAGTCAATCTTCTTCAGCGCCTTTGGCCTGCTTTCGCTTCTGCAATCTCAGCTCTGCTTGGCCCCTCCTCAAGCATAAAACTACAGAACTCCTCGCTCCGAAGTGCTCCCTTTTGGCGAAACCATTAGATGCGCAACGCGGCGGGTCCAGGAGCTTCTCGGCCATGCGCTCGAAGATGGTCTGGGAGCGAGGATCCCCATCCGTCGGAGCTCCCTTCGAGTCCTGGAGTCGAATTGCTCGGAGCTTTGGCGGAGGAAGCCGAGTGTCCTGGAAGACACGAAGGCGCAGGTCCTCACGGAGAAGTCAAAAGCGTTTTACTGCGATGCTGGCCCAATATAAGTGCACTATATCAACCAACCAAGTGACAGGCTAATTTTTAAGGGACCCCCCCCAGTTGCTGATTTTCATAACCCCAAAAAACAAACATGTCAATGATCCCCTGCGTTAGATTCAGTCATCCCAGCCTCTAAGATGCGGTCCAGCATTGCCTCACCCGCATCGGATTTATCATCCTGCACGCTTTCGAGCGCGGGTGCGGCAATTTGTCACAGAAATCTGGCGAAGGAGCCTTTCGAGCAGAAACCATTCGCGGGGAATCCTATGTTGGTCGTTGCGTAATGTGAAGCTTCTTGCTGGCTGTACTGCAAAGACCAGACCGATTGACTCACTGCTGCGCGAGCAGATCTTGTGTGTACAAGTCGCAATGAATGAAGTGCAACTACTTGAACATGTTGAGGCACACTAAGCCGATCTGTTTTGCAAGCACCTGAGAATGTGTCTGATGCACGGTGGCATCGTGATCTTCCCTCTCTCAGCATACCACACAATTGTTGTTGCGAGCTGGAGGCGCTGGCTGAGTACCTGGCGTGTAAGCATTTGAAAGACTTAAGAAAGAACTGCGCGCCTTCTGGAGGAGGTGCCGATGGCGCGTCCATTTGGAAGTTGGTTCGCTCCTCACAACGACCAGTGCTCTAGGCCCTAGCTCCAAATGATCCATGTGTGGTCCTCCGACCCAGCAACTGCTGTAGGCTGCGACAGGTAGAGCACCGAAGGATCACTTGGGTCAACATATGCGACCTGGCGCATCGACCTCAACGATATAAACTAAATGGGTATGGGTCAAAATCAAACCACCGGGAATGGGACCACAGGTTTTAGTCATTGCTTCCATTTACCAGGGTTACCAGGGTGCCATTTTGGGGTTACCCTCTTTTGACCCACAGAATGGCCACGTCAACTCGCCTGGTTTAGTCGTCCCTCCTGAGCGGCTTGAGCCTCAGGGCGCATCGCTCAGCTGAGGCCGCGGACTCCGCGGCGGTTGAGGCCGTGGCGATGGGCCCTTGCGCGCGAGCCTTCCGGGGGGTCACTTCTGAAAGCCGAGAGCATGGCTTACGCAGGTTCTGGACTTCGGTTTCCATTTACCAAGACTCCAGTTTGGTACATGATTGTGAGCCACAGCCAAACTGTCCATCTAACACCAGGCCTCCTGCACCTCCGAGAGCAGCTGAAATAGCAGCTGAAGAAAGGTATCTCAGATACAAAAAAAACGCGTGGCGACGCGTGGTTTTCCACAAATGTTCTCGCACTAGAGGATACAATCCCGGAAAAATCGCCACCCAATGTGCACTTGCACCTGGAGAAACTAGCATATTGACAACAAACCTCAGAACACTTGCACCAAAAATAAACAAAAATACCAGACGCGTCTGAGGCTCTGCAGCCCCCACTTCGGAAGGTCAAGTAGAAAACCTGGCACTTTGGAACTCGAAAGTCTTGCCTGATCCAAGCGGTTGGCGCACCGTGTCTCCACCCAGAAGTGGGGCAGCTGCTGGGTCCTTGAGGCACTTCACTCGAACGTGTCTCATAAGCCACGAGCGCTCGGGCGTTCTCCATGCCGGGCAGGGGCTTCGTGGAGCCAGCCAAGTAGTTTGCGCCTCTCTGACGCACACAGACAGACACAACCAACCCCAAACTGGGCGGCACCCCCAGCTCTGTACATTCTAGGTAGGGGGGGCTCTATGATAGATATTTGCCGGGGTGCAACACAACCTTGTGCATTTCTGTGGCGGTCATCATGTTGGAGAAAGGGGTTGGGGGGGGGGGGCTGGGAGGGGGCTGGGGGGAGGATTGGGGGGACCCTGCAGTGCACAAGTATGACCCTCCGCCCCCATCCCCCCCCTTCGCTGTACATTATTCAGGCTTGTCCGAAACCTGCTTCATGCTAGGGATTTCCTCGGACACCGGTGACCGGTGGACGCAGAAATGTACACTGGCGGGGGGTTGGGGGAGGCCTGGGTGTACTTTTGTCAGTGTTGAGCCAAAACCTGACAGCTTCACATGTCCATCTCCCCCGCCACTTGAAAAATGCACACTCTTTCTCTGGACGCCCTCACACACCTCGCAAATGTACCATTTCGTACCCCGAAGGAAAAGGTGATCAAATTGTTCGAGGAGTCTTTGAGGCACCAAGGGCAGCACCAAAGATGGGCTGCTCAAACTTTGGCTTCCTGCGGGCGGCCACAAACTAACTCAGAGAGAGTGTGATTGTGTGATATTGTGTGACTGTGTGTATGAGCAAGCCGCATAGCAAATAAACCTAGCCACTAACCTCGCTTCTTAAATACTCTGGAATGGACAATGCATGCACTCAAGCCACGGCCTAAGCGTGTGAAGGGGAATCGCAAAAGATCTGAAGTCTTGCCGGCAGGATTTGTCCTCAGCCCGCTTTAGGCATTGCAAGTGCAATCCTCTCAGGCGCGCAAAGCCTGGGCTGCAGGCCCCGGACACAAAGACTATTCTCTTCGATGAGAGGAAGAAGCAGCCCCTCGGTGCAATCTTTGTAGTACAGTATAACGTAGGTAGACTATCAGGTTTGCAGGCGAGCCTTCCCCAAAGTTTACCACCGCGGGGAAGTGCGCATTCGAAGTCGATGTTGTCTCGCTTGAGCACGAAGGCCTGCATGCAGAGCGCAGAGCGCAGCGCGCAGCAACTGCAATGAGTGGACGCTTGCGGCATTGACACTTCGCTTGAACCCCTGCGCTTGACCCGCTCCCAGGTTGTTGAGAAAGGGCCTGTTGAGCTATTCTGGCGTAAGTAATTGGCAGCTAACAAACAACCAAATCAGGGATAGAGGCATAGAGCCTGGAAAGTCCGAATAGGAATACAGGCACCTTTGTAATGTCACGTTCCGCCAATTCACAGGGCTATATCCACTGAACGGTGTCAGTTGCCGCGATCCCCCATGAATCGCGTGCTTGCCGGCCTCCCCACTCTCTGGCATGGGAAACAGCGACTGGGTGGCACCATCCTGTCATGCATCGATAAGACGAAAACTGCATGAAAATGGCTGGGTGTGTCCTTTTGGAGGGTACCCCTTTTTTGATAGATGGTTTCAAAGGGCCACCCAGCTGCCTGAGCCAACAAAGGATTCACGGCCATGGCTCTCTCCAAAATCTCTGATTTGCTATCTCGTGCAACTTGACGTGCTCTAATCATTGAGAAGTCATAGAACTGACTTTCAGAAGCGCATTCTTTGCAAAGCTGATCTGTGAAAAGCTGCAGCTTCGAACCCTCACGCGGCGAAACTCGCATGCTCACTGAACACTCGATATCCCATTTTCTAGTCGATCACGGTTCCGAAAGCAGCTGTCAGGGCTTCTTGCAGCTTCTCGACCGCCTCTGCCTGTCGAGATGTCTCATGACGCTTTGCTCCGTGGAGAGTCGTCTCAGTCAGTCCGAGTGCCGGAGCACCTCTGCCACGCAACTTTGGCGTAACTCTTTGGCCGCTTCTTGCCGCTCCTCATGGCGAAGTCACAACATCTAGGACTCCGCACAAGGCCGTGAGCAACTACTGACGAACACCTGCAACACTTAGGATAGATGAAACCCTGCCTACCTGGTGCAGGATATTGTCCATCCACATGGATCGGCAATCTTTCTGACCCTTGCATCTAGCCATGCTCGTCTACTTTTAAAACAGAGTGCTGCCAGGCTGCCGTTTGTACAGCCTGCAGCTCTTCCGTGAAATGGTCGCGCATGATCTCCAACTCCTTCCGCCTCGCCTGCCACCGGACTTGCTGCCGGACTTTTGCAAACTGCTTCCCGACCTCGCGAAACTGGCGCTCAGCCTGCAGGACCACTGGTCGAGCTCTCCTGATAACGAGTGATATAGGCTTGCTGGTGCTGGGAGCAAAGAGTTCCTTGACCTTGACATCGCAGGCAAGACCTCCTGACAAACAAACGCTTCAGGTTCACGATAGCTCAGCAGGCACACGGCAGTTGCACAA
>CAUJNA010001666.1:30000-47500 GCA_963377175.1 Effrenium voratum | reverse complement strand
CCTCTGTGGCATTCACCGCTTCGGCCACGACCTCCGCGACCCGAGTGACGTCATCAGGTCCTTCCTGGCAACAGTTGCACAGTCTCAATCACGAGCTGCTCTATCTTGTCAAAATCCCCCGTTTTTTTGGTGGGCTTAAAGGGAAACCACAGGAAAACCACCGCTTTGGGTCTCCGAAACAAAGACACACCCAAATTCCAATCTACACCCGGAGCTGCACCTCAACGTTGAGGACTGGCGGTATGGGCGTAACGACTCCTCACGAAAGCATCCGCACGGTTGAACTCTGCAGCAGGTGGCTCGTCTATTTTTGGGGAGCCTCCCTTCAAAACCACAAAAACAAGTGGGGTACTTTAAACATGAGACACCCCCAACGGCTTCTTTATAGGGTACCTGTGGGCTTAGAGTCCAAAGCGCGTCAGATCAAACATCCTCCTACATGGGTGTGTCTTTTTCAGGGGATCCCCGAAATGGCAACTCATTTGCCTCTTGGTTTCCCTTTGCAACCACTAAAGTCCAAACAAAACGACAGGCAGTCACTCAACATCTTCAACGGCTCCGTGGCCTTCAGCATCAGCAACATCCTCGCGGATTCAGCGCCCTTCTGAGGTTATGGCGAGTGTCAAATGGCCTCAACGTCCACTGGCGCTTGCAAGGATGCACCTCACTTGAGCGCGCGAACGATACACCTCACTCGAGCTACACGATCTTGGACTCTGCAAATTTCGTTGTGCATATGGGTGTGGGTCAAAAATAGGTGCCTAAAATGGAACACTGGGAAATGGAAGCAAGGACGAAAACCTGCGGTCCTTTGTTGGTTCAATTTTTGATCGGGACTCACAATGTCACGGTGTCAGCTTTGCTCCGAACGCATGCCACTGCCGCCTTCATCGTGGTGCGAATCCTGCACGCAAAGAAATTCACACCTCTGGAAGTCTGCGCGAGCACAGGGCTGCCACAAGAGCCCGGTGAGAAAGATGCAGGGAATATCACGGCTCCCTGTCCACTAAACATATATCGAGCTCAAATCAGCAGCTGCGAGAGTAAGTGATCTATCAACTGTCTCTCCTCGACATCCAGGAGCAGCCCTCCTTTGTGGCGGAACTTGCAAATGGCAAGGGCAACTTTTTGAAAACCAGTGAATGAAATAGTCCTGTGGGCTCCGTCGCTTCAGCATGCTCCTGCACTTGCACATCAACGATTATGAAGATGAAGCTCCAAGCCGAATATTGCGCGATACGCTTTTCCGAGAGGCAACATGAGTGAAAAGCGATCGTGTGAGACAAATGGCAATGACTCGTACTCAGATCTTCCATCACGAGCGTGGCCTTGCGAGAGAATGCACGTCCTTTTTCTTGCAGCACTGACGCTCCAGGCCTGAGCCACACCCAATGAGTGTCATCATTCCCCCAGTATGTGATCCAAGGGTTCCTCAGCTGCAAGATCGAAGACCCACGCCATGTTGCCAAGCCAGCCTGCCATGTCCGGCGCCACATGGATCCATCAAAGGAACTGTGTACCCGCTTTTCTGCACCTCAATGATGCCGCAGGAAATCCAAACGCTGCACAAAATGCTTGTCGGAGGTGTGAAATATATATATATATATATAATATAATATGTATACATAGATATATCTACTGTACATGCTATGACTAATTCTCGCTCCGGATTAATCCGGAGGACTCCAGGACTGTTCAGATTAGCGGTATTTCCCGTTTCAGTACGTGGCTGTGCTGGCCGACACCCGCAAAGCTTTATGAAGGCGCTGAAAACCTGTGGGCTGCTTGTGTGCAGTGCTGCGAGGGTGCTTGCCCAGCCCAGGAGCCGAAGCACATGTTGTGTTGCAGTCGGGCCGCGCACGTTTTTACCTTGTAATTTTCTCCCCAACCCCCCTGCCCCCTCCCAACCCCCCCCCCCCAAACAAAAAAAAAAAACACGGACCCGAATCACGCTTTGTGCTGGGGGACCTCACCACGGTGCCCTGGGGTCCGGGGTCCTCCGGATTAATCCGAACCTAAGGTTCTTGCGGCCAGGGCACTGGTTGGACTGCCATTTGACAGAGCCGCGCCAAAGCGAGCACAACCAGCTCATCTCCTTCGTCGTCTCCGCGCAACTTGCTGACCCACCTGCATATGATTGCGCGAGCATGCGAGTCGCATGGGCACCCCGAAAATGTTTGTTTCTTTTTGGCTTCATGCTCAAAACCGACCCAAGCCCAACCAGGGTACCCTCAGCAAAAATCACACACACCCAAAGGGGAGTCATCCCAGCAAAAACATCACGGACAGCACATGTCACCACAACGGTATCTGAGTCTTGGGTCCCAGACTGCTCCACTCTTTAAGGCAATCAATCTGACCACGGGCTGCCTCTCGTAAGCATCTCGGCCATCAGACGAAGTGCTATGTACCTCACGTTGATGCTGGGGGCATGACTACACTCCAGTCAAGGGCACTGGATGGAAAAACGGCACGTAGTAGTCCTGCACATGAGCCCCTGACAAAAATCCTTGGCTCCCCAAAAGGACATGGGAAACTTGGAGTGTCCCCAAATGTCCTTGGGGTGTCCCCCAATGTCCTCCCCAAGTGACAAATAATGCTGTTCGTTGCCCCCAAAACAGAAGGCATTTGGCTGTGGGCCAAAACCAATGGTAGGTGCACCACCCATTTTAGTCTATTTTGGTGGGGATTGGGATGTTCACTCGAGGCACAGGATTTTGACCCATGGCTATTTCGCTCTCAAAGCCCACGCTCCTTCTCTGCGACCAGCACCTCGCAGGCCGCGTGGCGCAACATATCCGCCATGCGACCTCAGATTTGGACGCCGAATGAGCCACACAGCTGTTATTACTCGCCTTTTTTTGAGGCAACCGTCCTGAAAACCGGCTTGCCAGGTGACTTTCATGGGAAACCCCAAAATGGGGGTGGCTCAAACATAGGGGCCCAACATAGAAGCCTACTAAATGGAAAAGTGGACTCCAAAGCTGCGGTCCCCTGGAAACCTCCCTAAAAACTTGAGCCACACCCACATTTTCACGGTTGTTTCCTTTTGTTGCTGGTGAGTAGGGAATGACCTTCAGGGTGTTGGGAATGAACCCAGTGATATAGGCCGCACTCCCTCAGGGACTTTGCTGGAATTCCAGCAACCCCGGGCCCCATCCGCCAAGAAACCCAAGGAGCTGCTCCTGTTGTGCAAGTGCTCCTCAATGAGGTCGGCCACTGGAATGGTCTGGCCCATGACTTCGACTTTTGTCGCATGTACAGAGTGCCTCCCCTGGGTTTCCACTCGGTTCTAACTTAACTAACCTTCTAATCCACAAGGGGCATCCTACAACATGACACCATGGAGAAGTTTAAGGAGAACCAAAGCTCGCATTGCAGCGGAGCCGCGGCTTTTTTGGCAATCGCCCCCGCGTGAACACTGGCGCTGTGGACCCTGAGAACAGCTCCGAGGTGAGAGCATTGATGCATATCAGCCAGAATTCGGTGAATGCACCGGCTGGCGTCACAGTGCATGGAACGCTTTCCCCCTGGACAGCTTCAAAACATCTTCGGATTCAATCTGAGACATTGCCAAAGCAAATGGTGTACAGGAACAGAACATAACTGCACAATCGAACAGTCCAAAGGCTCATAGCCCTGAATTTGGTGCTCGGACTTGCTGAATTCATCGTGCCGCACCATGGGACGAGCGCGCAACCGGCCGTGAGGTTTCAGCTCTAACGGTTGGGTCATTCTGCTCCTTGACGTCAGCGCTTGTTGGGCAACCTGGCAAAAATCAACACTATAAAGTCCTTCCACGGCATAGCCGAGCCGCTCTACTCGCCAACGCAAGTGCATGTCTCTGTGAAGCATGGAAAGCGTTTACAGGCCAGCAGCACGATGCTGCAGGTTCCGGCTTGGCAGCAAGCGCAACAGTGTCCTGACTTGATGGCAATAGCACAGAATTGGGCACTCCCATTGCAGGGTCAAGTCTGAGTTGCCAACCTTCGGGTAGACCTGTCACGACATGGCTTTGGCCCTACCTGGTTGACCCGTCCAGCCTTGTCGCACTGCGATACACACTCGGTCGGGTCGGCAATGTCCTGGAATTCCTTTCCCAGGGATTTCATGCCTCGGGACCCCCCGTCGCCTCACTGAGAATCTGGCAAGCCCTGAGACCAGCACCAAATCGCTGGCACGCGACCTGTCACACTCCAAAGCGCCAAGTGCACGTTGGACATGTATGATGCGTGCAGTGCCAAACAGCCTTGCAGCGATGATTGTCAACATGTGGTTTGACCTCGTGCACAATGCGTCCCAATCTCTGCAGAGTCGATTGCTCAGTTGCTCAGGCGGCAACCGTGACAGCGTGCCCCAGGCTGCAAGCGCCCAGGAAAGCCAAGACAAAGCTCCACCGCGCCTTGGTTGCATTCAAACCACCAGGGTGTGGCTCCAAATTGAACAGGAGGGGTTAATTACGCAGGTTTTGGTTCATTTTTCCACTTACCAGGGTTCCATTTTGGTACCGGTATTTTGAGCCACAGCCACCAAGCCCCACTGACTGCGCTGAATTGCACCGGACAGTGTGGAAATGCCTGAGCAAAGGGCCATGGCGGTGGCCGCGCTTCAGTATTCGCGGGGTTTGAGCTGAGGTCACGATGATTTGGCTTAGCACCAAAGTGCGATCTGCAATCGATGCTCAACGCAACTGGCTCCACCACGCAGCATTTTGCATCATCACAGGTCAAGCATGTAATTCAAATGTCACATGCAGAAGACTGCAGAAATTCTCTGCAGAGGAGAATGAGTGCCCACCTACATGATGTTGGCAAGGAACCTGAAACCCGCTATCTACACCTGCCTGCGTTCTGTACAGCACAACTTTGCAGGAATTGTCTGTCCGTCTAAGGATAATTCCTGATGTGACTCGACAGTGAGCAGTGACAATGTTTGCTTGTCATCCGCTCAAGCAGACTTTCTCTTCCAGCCAATGTGCGTCATGTCCAGCATAGGTTCCGCCACATCTAGCTCCATCATCAGGCGAGCAACACCTCGTTGAGAAAGGATCATGAGTCTGAGCTCAAACACAATCAATGCAGTGCTTGGCCTAAGTAGCATACCCAGAAATGTGACCACCACGAACATCTGAATCAGTGCAACCTGGCCAGGATCGTCACCAACAAACTCTGCAAGCCTTCAAGAAACACTCAAACAGCAGCAGAAGCATGAGATATGCGAGGTTCCCTGCTAGTTCACATGTTCAAAGTGCGCGCAGTCTGCAAAAAGAAAAGCTTGACACCCTCATGAGCTCTAGCATACCTGCTAATTGAACCTAAGATGGCATTTTCCAACCTAGCTCCAGTACTCGGCATGTAGCTTGGATCAGTACAGCTATACTCCCACGGACACATGTCGCAGCACATACAAAAAGTTGTTCGGGATAACCCGTGACGTGAATATGAGGATGCGATCCTCTTTGCGACATCATGCTTTCAAATGTCCGTCTCTTCAGCTTTGGACATGTCAATGTGTTTGAACACATGCTCGACATCATTGGCGTATGATCGAGCTGTGCACGAGATGCAGTGGAAGTGAATTGGTGCTAGCCCGGCCCAGCATGACGCGGGGTCTTGCGTCATGCGCAGCTGAATCGTTGACGCGATTCTCTGATCAAATCATCGTGAGCTTGCAACACGTGATAAAACACAGAAGTATGCCGTAGACAAATTTGATTATCATGGGAATGTTCAAGTGAGCATGCCCGCTCTGTGCCGTGCCAACAAATCCAAACAAGAAAGGACATCAGCTGACTCTTCCGTCAAAGCGCTGTTGCCATATTTGTGAATAAACAAACCTTTTGCAAATACCAGAAAAAATGTTCAGGTGCGCCTTCTGAAAACTAGAAGTGAGCTGGCTTTCCAAACTAAAAATGGCAAGCTAATTGTGCATATGCAGATGCCAGCGCTTGAGGTTGCCCCTTTGTTGGTGGTTTTAAATGGAAGCCAAAGGAATACCACCAGTTTGGGGGGGTCCCTAAACAACGGCATAGCCATATGTCTCAGGTCTCCAGCTGTTCCGGCCTCCACCAGAACAAGTAGAATGCCCCAAAGAGCTGTCCCGACGAAGAGGTGAAAAAAACGCACCACCGCGCCGATTGGTGTAAGCATCAAAATGCACCTCAGAATTAATCGATCTGGGCATGCACAACACGGGCCATGATCCCCTTGGCTACCATGTCCCTAGCCAGAACTCCCGGCTCCGAGTTCGGCTCCCTCTTGAAAAGCAAATCGAAAAGCCAATTTGGATATCGAGCCCCAGCTCCGAGTCCAGCTCCCTACCACCAGCTAGTTGTACCCGACTGCAACTGGACCAACGCAGGAAAGCGAAACGGGTCACATCCGGTCAATTCGGCGTACAAAACAAAACACAATGATTCAACCAGTTGGGGTCAACAACAAAACAATGCCCCTTAAAATCCACTTAACTTGCTGGTGCTCAGTAGGGAATGAGGGAATGAACCTAGGGGTCCCCTAAACCGAAACCACCAGTTGGATGGTTTACAAGGGCCGTTCCCCCATTCCCTGGTGATCACCATCAAGTGAAAGCTTACAAACAAAAAAAACACACACACTCGCTGCAAAATTAAAAAACCTCCGAGCCGCCAGGATCCCGAGCTGCGCCAAAACTTGTCCGCGGGGTGTGTCAGACCCTCTGCGTCCAGCGCCGGACTGAGCCGCAGGCCGTAGATATAAGCCATGGCACAGCCTCACCCAGTGACGCCCCTTAGGACCTGGAAATGAGAGAGTTTATATTACCGTCTGGGACCGAAACACCAAAATGGTGACCAAAATTGGAAAACCAAAAAGTTAGATCCGGTCAGATCAGGTCGGCTTGCAAGTGAGCAGCAGGTGAGGAAGAAAACCGAGGTGTGGAAGCAATGCAGCGCCCAGAAAAGAAAGTCATAGTCCAACAGCAGCTCCCAAAAATCCTTCGAATGCAAGGACCTCAGGACACCAAGCAAACTGGACAAGCAAGGCCATACATCACAAGCCCTCCGCAAGTTGGGTGTGAGCAATGCTGCGGCCAAGGAGTTCACGCCGGCTCATTGTGACACTACTGCCGGCGAAGAGGCATGTCATGCTTGTACTGAAACGCCACCAACCCCAGCAAGCATGGTGCACAGAATGCATACAGCCTCGGAAGTTCTTGGAACGCAATGTGGCTGTGGGTCAAAAAAAAAGGTGCCCAAAATGGAACCCTGGTAAATGGAAATAAGGACTACACCTGCGGTCTTCTAGTGGTTTAATTTGACCCATAGGCACGTCTCGCACTCCTCGCGAACCAGCTTTTTTCAACTCCAGGCAGCAGGAACACAAAGCGGTCCACGTCTGGCGTCAGCGATGGAAGCTTCTGACGCCAGAACGTGGAAGCTTCGCGGAACACAAAGCAAACCTGAGCCCAAATAGGGGTGTGTCTTGTTGGAGGGTACCCTTTTTTGGCCGGTTTTAGGGTCCCCTATTTGGAGACGGACCCATAGGAAGAATCAGTGAAAGAGAGTGGCAAAGCTGGCCGGCGACAATATGCTGCATTGGCGAAAATGCCTGAGGTGAATGCAGCTAGGCAGCACAAACCATGGAGATAGAGAATCCCCACGTATAAACAGCCTCGTAGAAGGGTCCAGAAGCCATTACATCAGACAACATGACCTCGGCTGAGCATGCGCTTGCAAGCCAGCTTCTCATTTGGGCTGTGAGGGTGACAACATGACCTCACGCACCACGCACGTAAGGACGGGAGGCGTTCGGCAGCGCAACATCGCCTCGCCACAGCGCGATAACCTGATCCGAGCTGTGAGATGACACGAAGCTTGGTTCATAAAGCCACGCAGCACATCAAGTCAACATGTAGAGATTGGTTCAAGCGTGACGCAGCCATGAGTCCAGTATGGGGCAAACTTGCCAAGAGTTTGTTCTAATCCGCTTTGATGCTACGCCTTGCCTCGAAATCGATGTGTCATCAGGCACAGCTACCAAGGAAATCATGCAAAAGCAACAAGCCGCGGGCCACTCATGCAAAGGAATGCGAATACTCTTCAACTACAGCAGGAGTGGCATGAGAACTCAACACCATAGGTCAATGCGTGTGTGCGTGCATGTGTGTCTGTTCAGGAATGTCAGCTAGTCAGCAACATCGCACATCGAGAGAGCCTGGTGAGCTGAGCGTCTCTGGTCGTGCGTCGACCACCTTTTAATTGCTTGGTGGTTGACAAACCTACGCTTGGGTCGCAGGGGTAAGACTCTAACGAGCACAGGTTTGCTGCAGCAACAAGGCTCAAGGAGCTCGCCATGCGGCAGCGACAGCGCGGCAACAAAGCGGCGACGAGCGCAATGTTTCGGCGACCATGGCCACCATGCGGCGACAAGTGAACCGAATACAGCGACAACGAGAGGACAATTGACATCAATTGACATTGCTCTTGTAATGCGACACCACATTGCCCTTCTGCCAATACAGCGACAAAGCTATAACAAAGCGGCAAAGAAGCGGTGATGTGGCGACCATGCGTCACCAATGAGATGACAAATACGGCGAAGATGCAAGGCCAATGCAGCGACGCTGTGCTATGAAAGCTATGTGTTACAATATGTGGCCATGGTTCAAAATCCCGTGCCCCAGTCAACATCCCAATCCCCGCTAAAATAGACTAAAATGGGTGGTGCATCTGCCCCAAAATGGTACCATTTGTTTTGACCCACATCCATGTTACAAAGTGGTGACAATTTGTCAGGACAATGCGCGATGCATGCGGCCAAGCTGCTGGGAGAACGATATTCAGGAGGGTCGCTGGGATCCACCCCACAGCGGCCACGCAAGCCCGGAAGCCAACAGTGCCTGCCACCTCAGCCATCTGTGCTTGTGCCGTTCTCTTGATCCTCTATTTACAGCAACCGAGAAGGGCAGAATTCCACCTTGACTTTTCCGGAAGTCCGAGCAACCGTAGTGTCTCCTCTTCTTGCAAAACATCCCCATTGTTAGAATAAACTAAGCATAGATTCAAGGAGGTGTGCCTGCAATGCAGCTCTGAGAGGGCCACAGAGGGCACAGGGCCTGATGGGCAAGCTTCACCCATGGCCTGCAGCACCTCAGCTCTCAGGCGGCACTCCACCAGGCAAGCGGCTTGCCTGGCCGCCAGACTCGCGCCTCAAAGCTGCAAAGGCCAGATTGCGCCAAACCGACTTGAGCCAAATCCGTCAGAAACATCCGTGTCAGACTCATGGCAAGTCCACAGGATCCATGCGCCCGGTCCGATTCGAATCAGCGCCTATCAAACGAAACCCGCACCCTTGCCTGACCAAAAGGCACACAGGCTTCGATCCAGTCGCCCAGCAGTCCGGCGGGCTTCCCATCTTCGAATCCTCATGTGTAGAATAGGTGTGTGTGTGTGCGAGTTCAAAATAGCCCCTATGGAAACTCCATTAAACAAACCCAACAAAAGTCCCTTTTTAATGGCACCCACGAAAACCCCCAAAACAAAAACGACCCATCGTCGTGCTTCGCTGGCCTTTCTCACGACGATCAGCCAAAGCAACGGCACACGTCAGGAACCTCGGTGCGGTTTCTGTCACGGAGTCGACGTGAAAAGATTGGCTCCCTTGCATGCAGGAATTGTTGTGCTTCTCGCTGTACTGGCCTCGACTGCCGATTCCTTCTCTCTTCTCTCCCAATTGCGCGCGCACTTCTTACAAAATGTGGAGAAAGAGGGAGGGAGAGAGAGCAAGGAAAGATGTCAAATATCATGTTGCACTACTTGTCACTTGTGCATGCATGATGTACACTACCCGACTGCAGGCCTTGAGTCTACTAGGAAAAGACTGCATGCTGGCTGACTACATTTGTGTTTGTGATAACTGAACAACACTTGCACTAGAAGTAAAGTATCAACGTATTTTAACGTGGTAGCGGAGCTGAGATCCTAAACATAGGGGAGCTCCAGTAACAGCAGTAAGTACTACAACTGCACAGGCAACCAACATGCCCAACTACTACGACATGTCAGGAGAACCAGCAGCAGCATCAGCACAACCAACTACAGGAGCAGACAACGGGCCCACAGCAGAAGAGACAATAGGAGCCACAACTACGGGAACAACACAGGAGCAGGAAGACGTCCAAAGGCTACACAAATACAAACTGCCACCACCGTTCTTCACTGGTGACTACTCACAGTATGAAGAGTGGCTGTTCAAACTACAAGCATATCTCGGACTTATCGACCGAGACTTCGACATGGTGCTACAACAAGCGCAAGCAGCTACAAGACAAATTGAAGATGCAGACATCAGAGCCCACATACGCGACCCTACACAGGCAGCAAAAGCAGTAGACCTCTCACGAGATCTACACTACATCCTCATCAACATCTGCCAAGGAGCAGCAGCTACAGTGGTTAGACAAAACCGCTACAATGCCAATGGATGTGAAACACTACGGCTTTTGCACAACAGGTTCAGCCTACCAGTAGGAACACGCAGTGTTGGCTACCTCACCAAACTACTGGAACCTACATTCAATGAAGCACAATTTGAAGAACAATTCCTACAGTGGGAATACGACATCAACCGCTACGAGAAAGACAACGGCACAGCACTACCAGATGGAGTAAAGATTGCAATACTACTCAACAAGACCAAAGGAGCACTCCAACAGCATCTCCAACTACGTGCTGGACAGATCACGAACTACAACGAGATCAGAGTTGTCATCCTGGACTACTACAAAACCATCTCTGCATTCTCAAGAGCGAGCTCAGCAGTTGGCACAAACTACAATGGTGGGACAGCACCGATGGACGTGGACAACATTTGGAGAAAAGGAAGAAACTACAAAGGCAAAGGCAAATATGGAGGCAAAGGACACTACAAAGGAAACAAAGGAAAAGGTAAGTACAGAAGCAAAGGCCACTACAAAGGATTCGACAAAGGCAGCAAAGGAAACTACAACAAAGGAGGATACAACAAGAACAAAGGAAAAGGCTACTCAGGATCCAAAGGACATGGATCAAGCAAAGGCTACAAAGGCCAAGGAAACTACAGCAAATCAAAAGGAAAAGGAAACAACAATTACACAACATGCCATCGATGTGGCAAACCAGGCCACTGGGCACAAGACTGCAGAGTGCCAGTATGGCACATAGGAGAAGGAGAAGAACTACATCCACTAGAACAAGACCAAGCAGATCACGACAACAATGAAGAACTACCTCAGGATGTGAACGACACTTGGGACTGGTACTACGAAGGAGAAGAAGGACAACACGAGGTGAACTACATGGAGGAGAACTGGAACGACTACGACTATGACAACAGCTGGGATTGGAATGACAACAGCTATGAGGACACTGCAAACTACATTGGAGGCATCAACGAGTCACACCTCACAATTGGACACATCAGACAAGCAAACTCACGACTACACAAGCACAAACAAATCACTACTTGGCAAGAGAACAACACACACAACATCATGGAACGACCACAGCAAGAGCTTTCAACAATTCCTACAAGAAGACAACACACAGCCACACTTTGATATAGCAGCAGCCAGACAACAACAAAGGAACAAGAAGATTGAGAACACTATCACACACTACATCATGTACTCCAACTTCAAGTCATACCACCACCTGCTGATCGACTCAGGAGCGTCTACACACGTTTGCCCGAAGGACTACGCACCAGACCTACCGCTACGACCTTGTGGAGAATCGGTTCCACAACTCTACACGGTTACCAACAAGAAGATTCCTGTCTACGGCATCAAGTACGTTCCCTACAAGCAGGACAACTTCAGGATCATGATACCCTACTACGTTTGTGATGTGAAGTACCCAATCCTCAGTGCATCAAGACTACTTGATAGAGGATATGGACTTGACTTCACTCCACGACACTGCACCATCACACATGGACAACAACAAGCACACCTCATCAGACACTCAGGACTTTTCTACCTACGAGCAGAGAAGATCGACATCCCTACAGGATTCGACATCTATCCAATGACTACAGACAGTGGAAAATCCATTGCTGTGATTCAACCTACAGAGAGAGCAGCACAACAACAAGAACAAATCGCACCACTCACACACACAGACCAAGGACTACGACAGATCCTTGGTGGAAACACTGACTACTGGAAACTTGATGGTGACTACGCCATCAGAGTACACAAACGACCACGCAAAGCACTATTCACACCACACAACAGCGGCTGCCCAATACCTGAAGAAGAACTAGATGATTGGCGACTAACCATCATCAACAGACAAGGGCAAGAGCAAGAACAACTACAAGAGAACCCAACACAACTTTCCAAGCAAGAACTACAACGAAGACTAGAAGGTGACAACTGGACTGGAGAAACCAGATTCAGAAGAAAGATAACACCTACACGCAGAGCAACATCAAAGACCACACCAACAAGGCAGAGCTCACAACCACAACGGCTAATGGACACACCACCAACCAGATCAAAGATCCAACTACGAGCACCACAAAAGATATGGAGACCTAAAGCAGCACCTTCTACAAATCTTGACACCACACAACCAAAGGAGACAATCCACAGACCACTCACAGCACAGGAGGACAACCAAGACTACTGGGAAAGACAAGGTGAAACTGGATAAGACACCACACATCACTTAGAACAACTCTATTCACTCCAACAGATGGACCAGGACATCCACCAATCAGCACACTCGAACCTCACAGAACTACAATCACTCACAACAACTTTGGAGAAGTTTCCCAACGCAAAGATGACTGGACAGTCATGGGCAACGCAGCACTACCATTTCAATGGAAAGGAACAACAAGGTTCACCGTGAAGAAAGACTACGAGTACATCCAGGAGAACCACGATGAGGAACAACAACACGAGCATCATGAAGCACACAGAGCAATAGGACTACGACAACCTCAGCAGCCCACTCCACAACAAATAGCAGAACACAACTTGACACACCTACCATACAGAAATTGGTGTCCAATTTGCGTTCAAGGCAAAGGACGCCAGGACAACTACAAGAAACAACAATCACGACAACCCATCATCCAAGTGGATTTTGCCTACATCAAATCACGACAAGATCCGAAGATCATACCAGTCTTAACGGCAGTTGATGTTACTACACAACTGTGCATGGCGGTATTGGCTCCGGACAAACCATCAATGATGGACTACATGATCAACAACCTACAAGCATTCACCTTTGAATGCGGAAGAACACACGGCATACTACAAAGCGACAACGAAGACACACTCAATGCACTACTACAAGCAACAGCATCTAAAGTCGGCTCAATGACTGTACGACATTCACCATCCTACAGCAGCAACAGTCAAGGAAGCGTTGAGCGACTACATAGAACACTTCTCGGACAAATCCGCGTCGTCAAAGCTCAGGTTGAAAGCAACTACAGCACGACGATGTCCACAAAGCACTGTCTACTACCCTGGATAGTACGACACGCAGCATGGACGGTAAATCGTTACGTCATTCACTCAGACGGCTACACAAGCTTCGAACGCCGCTGGGGAAGAAACTACGAGCGAGCTATCTGCGAATTTGGCGAGACACTACTCTACCTTCCACCACAACACAAGAAACTCCCAAAAGCAGACCTACGGATGCAGAAATGCATCTGGCTCGGAAAAGTTTCCGAAACCGGAGAAAAATACGTCGCAACGGAATCAGGCGTACAAAAGGTACGAACAGTGCGGAGACTACAACCGGACTTCAAATACGACCTCGCACTATTGAACAAAGTTTCCGGCACACCGTGGGCGCCACGACGGAACACCTACAACCCATCGTTCGCAACACTGTTGGATGCGCAACTACCACCGTCAGAGAAAAGAAGGTCCACGCAAGATTTCGGACAACAAACGAACGCTACGGACGACATCGTTGCGGAACCCGCAACAAAACAACAACGCACCACACCACCTCCACGACTTCCGTCAACATCGACGTCAAGTTCACGACCACTACCGGATAGTCCGATGGCTACTTCACCAACCGGACGACAACATCCACCACCACTACCAGCACCACCTCGACAAACACTACGACGTTTAACTCCGGAAGAAGTAATGCAACCCACTAAAGCACAGAAGACCTCAAAGGACACTACAATCAGATCAACGGAGCAAGCAACCAAAGAACCACCACCACTACGACAGAAAATTAACGCAGTGACACTTCCCAACGGCAAATTCATCACACCCTACACAAACGACGACACCTCAGAAGACCAACCCATAATCTTCGACAACGAAGGTTACGACGAAACACAACTACTGGAAGGAATGAAACACGAGTCAAATCAAATGAAGCTACATGACGTCTACGACGAAGTAGATGCGTCTACCGTCGACGACAACGTCATAAGAGAAGCGATACCTACTAGATGGGTACACAGGAAGAAAGGACCAGGAGTGCGAAGTCGAATCGTCGCAAAAGGCTACACAGAGAAGATCGAGGACGAAGACTCCGTCTACGCCTCTACACCAATGTTCACGACACTCCGGACACTTCTCGCACTACAAATGTCACGACCAAACTGGATCGCGCGACTAGGCGACGTCTCTACAGCATTTCTACACGCACCCATCGCAAAAGACCACGACGGTAAACAACGTGACGTCTACCTTTGGCCACCTAAAGAACTTTGTCCACAACAGGACAAAATCTGGCGACTAAAGAAAGCCATGTATGGACTACGCAGTTCACCAAAAGCATGGCAGGACTACCTGGCTGAAGTGTTACAAAAGCTCAGCTTTGTAAGACTAAAGTCAGAACCTAACGTCTACACCAATGCGACTCGCGACTGCTACATCATGGTCTACGTGGATGATCTCTTGGTACTTGGTGACAAGACTACTGTCGACTCCACCTTCGAGGCCATCCAGAAGCAGGTCCTACTCAAGCACATCGGCTACCTCGAACCTGGCAAACCACAACAATTTCTTGGAAGAAACATCGACCACTTTGGCAACTACTGCAACCTGGGACTAAAGGACTCCTACATCGACAACATGATCGAGGAGTCTGGAATGAACAACTGCAACCAGTGAACACTCCAGGAATTGCACACTACAAACCAACAATAGAAGATGAAGCACTACTTGACCACGAACAACACAAAAGGTACAGAAGGATTGTTGGCAAACTACAATGGTTAGCATACACACGACCAGACATCGCATACTCCACAAAAGAACTAGCACGAGACCTCACAGCACCTACAGAACTCTCACAAAAGAGAGTCAAACATCTACTACGCTACTTGAACGGCACCAAGCACTACAAATTCACCATAGAACCAACAACAACACTCAGAGCAAACACTAACAACATCCTGGATCTCGACGTTCATGTCGATGCCGACTGGGCAGGATGCCCTACTACCAGGAAGTCAACTTCAGGTTTCAACATCATCTTTTTAGGAACAACAGTTGCATTTGGCAGCAGAACACAAGCTACAATAGCACTCAGCTCAGCAGAGTCTGAACTCTACGCCATTTGCACAGGAGTCAATGAGGGACTACACCTCAGAAACTTCCTACTTGAAACCAACATTTGCAGCAAGCTAAATCTACGCATCCACACAGACTCCACAGCAGGCAAGAGCATTGCTACACGACAAGGCACTAGCAAACGAGCAAAACACATCGACCTTAAATTTCTCTACACACAAGACCTCATCAAGCACGACATCATCAGAATCCTCAAAATCAACACACTACACAACAGCTCAGACTTGTTCACAAAATACATTAGCAAAGAAACACTACAGAGGCTCATACAGAGCATTGGCATACGTGTTTAGCACTACGAACAACAACTGTTTCACAACTGTTGCACATCAATCACAACAGTTTGTATATGGCCATATGTAACTACCTGCATTTAAGTAACAGTAACAGCAACAGTGACTACAAGTAATAGTAATAGTAATTGTAACCACCAGTAATTTGCACTTGCACTTTTGGCGGCTTTTGGCGGCTTGAGTCAACACTACATGTTGCTTTGTGTTTTACTACATGCCCGCATGTGCTTTTGTGAGCTAACATTGGCTCACTACTGTCTGCCCCGTTTCACTGCATCTCGATAGGCCAAACTACCAGCAATGGCTGGAACTACGCCCATGGATGCGACTACGCTGGATGTCATGCCGATGGAGGTTACTACATCAGCGCCAGAGACTACTCTGCCCGTCGAACAACAGGCTGGCAGTGCTACACCGGACCGTGTTTTCACACCACCGAATCGGCAAAGCACTACCGACTCCGGCAGCATGGCTACTTTGGCCACTCCACCACCTGAGGCCTACAACTCCCTCAACTACAACTTCAATCACCAACTACCCACACCGGCACCTTTCTACAGGCCCGACGACATCTTGGCACACCTCACTACAACTGAGAACAACATCCCCGACACTCCAGCGATCGACCCGGAGCAGAACTACTTCAGGGTCTACGCGGCTTTGACGCTCGAGGAGTTCCAACTACTAAGTCAACAACAAACTACACCCATCCCCGAGCTCAACTACAACCTACCAGTTCACGACCTACCTTCAGACCTACGGATGCCACACTACGACTCACTACCTCTTCACCTACGTCTTTCAGAGGCAGTCAACTTCTACTACTACAACCTTACATCACTACACCTCACAACCCAGTACACCAACTCGATGGTCATCATCCAACTACACATTCCACCAGAAGTTCTACTACGATTTGTCAGCGCTGGACAACTCGTCAACTTCTGCCGCGACTACGTGAGCCACATGATTTCCATCAAAGATGAGCACCACCTACCTACACGCCAGCTACATCAACGACTACACCGAATCACCTACAACTTGGACCAGATCACCACTACATTCAACCTGTCCAACAACTTCATTTGGAACTATCACATGCCCCTGTACCTACCAGAACTACTCAACTACTTCGACCAACCACAACAACTTCAAGACCACCACTACAAGTCCATCAACACGATGCTACACAAAAGTGTCACCTACTACGGCATCACCCTCCTCACGGCTACAAATCTTTCCATGCAACACAAACTACTACTCCACAACTACCTCACTACCACCGGCCAAGCACTTGCACCACCGGAATGCGACTACAACCGCCTTCGTGGCGGTCCAGACTTCCTCAACACATTCACTACCAACCACTATGCAGGTTTGGACTACCGCATCAGCCAAGTCCAGAACTACCGAGTCCAACACTGGACTAAGCACACCTGATCTCCAGGTCGAGCTGCAACCACGTGCTGTACTACGTCATCGTACTACGAGACGACTGAGAACCAACTAGGGTTCTTGTACAGCAATTTCACTTTTCTGATCATTTGAAGGTTAGTTGAACTACAGACAGCAGCGCTGTAGATACCTACCTTCGGTCATCTTTTTTTAAGAGACTACATGCC
>CAUJNA010001666.1:0-27500 GCA_963377175.1 Effrenium voratum | reverse complement strand
CAGCTAGATTCCGGGCCCAAATCCACGATCTCGACCTTGGAGCTTCGAGGCAAGGCTCAGGAACATGTTTTCCGCTAAGCTCAGCTCCTGGACATTGTGATGCTTCTTGGCAAGCTCTATATACCTCAGCTCTCACGTCTTTCACTTCTTGCACCTATGAGCTATTGACGTCAGCAATTCAAAAGCTCGCCAATTCACGAGGTCTCCACACTGCGAGCGGATCTGTGGACGGCCTCGAATGGTTCACGCCCTTTGGCAGAGCAGGGTGATACTAGCTTTGCCAAAGGCGGCCTTGTTTGTCTTGCTACGGACAACCAAAGCATCTTCACAACCTGCAGGTCTCATAGTCATAACTCGAATTCCCTGAAACGGCCCCAGGCCTGCTCCTCGATTTTGGCTGATGCCGACAATTCCCGGATGACATCCTGCACCTGACTCATCGTTTCCCAGAAAAAGCTTTGATTCCGGATCAGCCACGTCAACCACAAGCAAGCTCCATCGCAACGCATGCCTCTTCAAATGATTGCATTGCGCCAGCTGCGTGCCACTCCTACCATTGCATCGGTCAACAAAACACAAGGAGTTTGGAGCTATCACAGCCAAGCGCAAACTGCTTTCCTCCAACTGCTGCCTGAGACTATCCTCTACATCTTCTTGCCCTGTCAGGGTTCCAGCCTCAGCACATCCCTGAAAAGCCTGACTTAAATGTTGATTCACTTCCACTTCAGTAGAACCGAGGGTCCAGCAAACGCATTGCTTTGGCGTTTTCCCTTCTCTGCGCAGTCAACAGCATGGGGGCCTGTCGACCAAAAAGAATGCTAAGATCCCATGGCGTCAGATCCTGTGCCACCAGCCTTCGGGACCCCTGCATCGAGAGCAGCAGGTCGAGAAAGATCCGAACATTGCACGGCCTCAAAACCCGACTGCCATGGAACAGTTCTGTCACTTGACTGATTTTTTTCTATTGAACTTCAATAAGCGCTCTTTGGTGGACATCATTTACCCAATAAAATTCCAAGCCAAATAAGGTAAAAGATGGTAGGAGGCACGAGATCTGAACACATATCTGGATGCAACGGTGACAACTCTAACCCTAGTTGATATCTTACACTGGGGGTGTGCAAAAGGGGTAGTTTACACCAATAACATCTCAAGAGTGAAACTGTCTGTTTGCTCTGCATATCAACCTTGGCAAACTTCTTTGCCGTGCAATCCGGAAGCTGTCCATGACACACATTTTGTAGCTCAGGCGAGCTCAGCCCAAGCTCGCGGCCGCATCCCCTCTCGCAAAGGCTTGAATCCAGCATTGGCCGGCTCGGCCGGTTTTTTGTGCTGCAGTCCTCATGCCAGATGCAAAACAGGGTCCATCAAGGTGACGTCCTCGTTACCAACTCCAAGGGAAACCACCCCAACAGTAAGTTGAGAAGGGGTCCCTCAACGTGTTCACTTTGGGGGACCTAGCAAAATGCAGTCACGGCATCCTTGGCATGAGGGCCGCCAGCTCCTGCGCAAGGCCTGCGAATGCAAGACGTGCAAATTTGGCGAGCGAAAGGTGATGAATCAGACCTGCAGCATGTCGCCCGTCCAGGGAAAGCTGTCCAGCCTTGAGATGCCGGCTCGGGAACATTGTTGCGGCCACGAAACCGAGAGGCACAAAGCAGGGCAACGTCATCAATGCAACACTGCCTAATGGGAAGAATGCACCGTTGGTAGTAGACAATATTGGATCAGGACTGGCAACTAGAGTTGACCAAACCCAGCTGAAGGCGGCATGGGCGTGCTTGCACTTGCTTCATTGCGAGCGCCCTGCCGCACCAACACATTAAAACCAACAATCAACACCGGAACCAGGACAATCCCCGGTCCTGGGACCAGCCATATGCGCTGTCAGCAAGCAGCACCACACCCAACCCTGCACTCTTACTCAAAGGGAGGGTGTTTGGATGCTTCTTACGGGGAAACAAAGGACACGGCCTTTTTGGTGGTGATCTTTGAGAAATCCCCAACATATTCAACGCAGGCAATGCCTCCGTCGCCCAATTTGCGTACGCCTCCATGATCTCTAATGACTCGCTCGCGAGTTGCTCTTGGAACTTGAGGTTCAGCAAAATAATGCCAGATGGCCATGGGTCACAAGCCCGTACCCCCAGTGAACATCCCAATCCCCACTAAAATAGACTAAAATGGGTGGTGCACCTACCCCAAAACGGTACCATTGATTTTGACCCACAGCCAGATTGATATTCAAGCCCGCAAAACTCTAGCGTTCAGAACCTGCGGGTTTCAACACCTCTTCCCCGGCGTATCTGAGCTTGCAGCCACATCGATTCTGACATTCGGGGCCCAGCGGTCGCAAACTTAGTTTCTCGAAGACATGCTTTTCTTAGCTGGTTCTACAGGAAAAACTGAAAAACTGCAACTGATTTGTCAGCCCCCACACTCAACTGAGGCATCAGGCTCTGCATCCGCGTGACTCGATGCCATTGCACCCCTTTTTGCCAAACTCAATGTCTCGAGCATGTGTCTCAATCCTAGCTTCTCAGATTCATCATCAGAGAAGAAATGGTGTCAAAGTTAAACCCCTTGAGAATGTGATTATCATACGTGTTCATTGCAACCATGCTCCACTTGAGCCATCTCACAAAGCGACACTTCTGCAAGCTGCAAAGTCTAAACAACATGCGAAAGCTCTCACGGTCCTCATCTGATGCTCCAACCAGTGTTGGCTCCTCCATCCCAATGCTTGCATCCACAGCATCTATGTCACATGCTTACCACCTGCGTCTCAAGGCCAGCAGCTCGACTTTGTGAGACTGCTGATGGAAAGGCTGTGAGAATCAGGTCCCGGTACCTGGATCGGAGAAACAGCTTCCCACAACAGAAAGCGTTGCAGTGGGGAACTCGAGAGTGGGCACTTCAAACGTAAAGGGACCTCTTCTGAAGGTCGTCGAGCATCCGCGCAGAGAAAAAACCTGGCTCGCGCAAAGTTTTCTTGACGACTCTAGTTTCCAGAAGCAGATTCTTTAGGCGTCCAGCTGCAGCAGCCCGCGGAGCACTCGTTCGTCCTGACTCTCAACTCGTGCTCAGATGTGGGCATGAGTCAAAATTAAACCACCAGGGGACCGCAGGTTTTGATCCTTGTTTCCATCTACCAGAGTTGCATTTTGAGGTTACCCTATTCTTGACCACACCCATGTGTTTTCAATGTCTGGCATCAATGGATCAACTTTTGATCCCGATACGATCATTCAAGCTGCTCTCTGCACATGCTCCTGTGTCAGTTCCAAGCCACCTGTCAAGAACATACACGCAAAGAGTGACACAAATGGCTGTGGCTCAAAAACATGTACTAAAACCATACCTTGGTAAATGGAACCAAAGACTAAAACCTGCGTAACCCTAGCTCTTAAATTCTGAGCCACACCCAAATCAGAAAGCAAGCCAGGCAAAGCAAAGCAAGCAGGCAAGCAAAGGCAACAGAACACACACGCACAACCCACACACAGGCACGCGAATTCGGCTCACCAGCTAAGTTGGCGGAACATGTGTGTGTGTGACAAATGCACAAAGCTAAACGTAGCTCTGTAGGACATAATTGAAGCACATGCAATATCTCAGCTTCCCTGTGATTGGGGTGGCTTCTTATCTACCCTCTACAAGAACCATGGGTTCAAATCCCCAAACCAATCCAAACCACCAAGTAAGGGTAACTTGAATACGCATGAATCCGCAGCTCCACATTCAGAGCTCGCGTGAAGCGATTGATCTTTGAGGTGCCTTGAGTTCCCGCCATCAGCTCTCCATCGGGAAATATGTGGTCTGCTTCCAAGCTGCAAATGCTGTCTGGCGGAAGTATCTAACCGAAACCTTGGATACTCTTTGACCGCCCAGAATCATGCAATCGAGAAAAACAAAAACACTGCCTATAGAAAACAAGGATTGTGGTTAGTTGCACCTGTACTATGATGACATAATGGTGGAATGCCAAGGAGGGATCCCTGCGTGCGTGCTCCGTGAAGGTAGCAAGACATTAAGATGAAAGTGGGCAACGTGACGGCTCGTCACTCGAAGACTGGAACTCTGCAATTTCTCTGTACATCTTTTTGAGACTTGAAACTGCAGCTTCACAGGATCTAGAGTCGTCCTGCAAAGAGGCGAATGTGGCAATCCTGTTTTAACCATACATGCTTGCTATCTTGAAGGTGAAACGTCTCCTTCCTTTGGAAGGCCCCTCCGCAAGTGTATCAAACGCCAGGTGCAATTGCTCATCTGGCGGCCTCGGCATGCAACAGCTCACGAATTGTCTGCATGCATAGACCGGATTCCTACTGCGCACAAAGCGATGGTTAAAACAAGCAATGTAGATGCCAATATATTGCTTGCCGCGCTGCCATGCGCTCCATGAACTGCTGCTCTCTCTCGGCCAATTTCGCCTCCGATTTTTTTCCAAGCGGGAGATGGGTCTGGCTCATAGGATTCGGTACCCAACATGGGCCTTCCTTTGATTTTGCGAGCAAACGAGCCAAAAAGGGTAGCCTTCAAAAAAAAGGGTAGCACCCCCAGATTGGCAGGGGTCCTTGCAGAATTGCTGGTAGCTCCGAAAGGCTCCCTCTTTCAATCTTGGATAACCCCAGCTCCTTGGCTCCCTTCAAACCACCAAGACTCTAGACGAACAAGGGAGCGTGAGGACATAATGTATCTGCGGCTCCCTATCATGATTGTCATCCGGCCTCAAGCCTGGCTTCAGTCATGCGAAGCTTCTCCTGAGGCTTGCGAGTGCTGACTCATCGAAGCTCAAAGTCTTTGAGCCTCCACGATCCGCTGGATCTCATCTAGCTCCTCAGGGCACCGGTCTCTTTTTCTCGGCAAAACCAACGAAGGCAACAAAGGCCTCGCCAGCAACAGCGGCAGTTTTCTCCTGAATCGATGGCTGCTTTCGGCGCTCGGCTTGCTCGCACAATTGACCTGCACAGCCTCTGGCCTCCGTGCTGGCAGCCTCTTCCGGATTCTCAGGAGTCTGCTGCGGTCTGCGCGGGCTACAAAGGCCGTTTTTGCCATACAAACTGGGCTGACCCCAGTCCTGCCTTCTGGAAGGCTTCTGCCTTGCATTCGGCAAGGCAGGCGGGACGACGGGCCTGAGCGGGCTTCGGTTTTTGTGGCACTGGCGCAGCGTGAAAAAAGCTCAGCGGCCTCTCCACCTCGACGCTGAAGCGTAGTGTCTCCACATCCCTCTCGCATCGCGCACAGAACTGGTAGAGGAGGAAGTGCCTCGATCATGAGTTCATACCACTTATCATCAGCCTCTAAGGCGGGTGCTTGAAGAGAGTGGCAGATGCATAGTCTGCCAAATGGCAAGCCTGCCGAGCGCGAGGAGACAGCCAAGAACTATCCATGGCTTGGAAACTTGTAACATATCAGTCCTCGGCATTGCCAAAGACTGCTAGTCCTGAGTGGCAATAAGCACCAGCGCACCCTACCCTGGAGACTTGTGGGCAATTCTCAACAGCGATAGCTGAAACCCAACACCGGTTACCAGCAACGCCACAAAGCCGTGCATTGACCATTGCTGAAACCACTGCAGAAAAGCCGACAACGAAAAGAACAATGCGCCGGACGGCCACCAAAGGCAACCAAAGGCCACCAAAATCCCCTAAAGTCTTGATTCTGAGCCTGCTTCGCTGACTCTACTTGAACTTCTTGAACTCGTACTTTGCTCACTCCATGAGGCTATGCTGAGAACCAAGCGACGGGGAGGATCATTGACAGAATGCATCACAAGAAGCCGCTGGAACTCCTTCACGCACCTTTGCGTGCCAATGGCAAGTACCCAAAAATTGTTGCGTCACCCCACTGGGCCAGCCACTCTTCAACAGTCACGCCCTGACAGCTCCAGCTAAGATACCACACACATACCCGGAGCGTGCCTGCAAATCTGCAGACCCCCAACCAGCCATCATGTCCTGGCCAAGCAATGCACAGTGCTAAGTCCTTCGAATGCTAAGACGAGCTCCAGGACGGTAGTCATAATCGCATGGAAAACAGCACCTTGCCTGCCAGGAAGTCTGTGCTCGCAATGTGACTCTTACTGTGCGTGCGGCCGCTCCATCAAAAAAAGTCCCAAGTTCTGAACATGACTAGGACAGGAGGCATTGCTGGCAACAAATTGGCCGGGTTTCAACACAAACCAGTAGACTCACTGCGCATCTGATCTTGAACTAAATCCATGGCGATTCACAGCGGATCTGCGGCTGGCATAGCCAAAGCCATTGAAAAGGACCCTCTTGTAGAAAGGCAACATGCTGTCTGGGCAATCTAGCCAAGTATGCATATGGACCATGGAGGCATGGCACCATGTCATTGCCAAGTTGACCATTCCTGCCTTTGTGTTAAGCACAACATCTTGGCATGGCTGAGGTTGAAGAGGTGGAAGTCACATATGATCTCCCTGGCAGTGAATTTCATTCGCACACCCCTTCAGGTCATTGGAACAGTTCGGGGAAATGTGCCGCAAAGCTCCTTTTTTCAGCAAAGTGCCCCAAAAGGGGCTCACCCAAGCACCTCCGTGCTACTGGAGGATGAGCTGCTTCCAAGCCTGGCGAATGGAAGTCTTTGGTGCATTGCAGAGGATCTGATGATGGGCCTAGAAGCTCCGTAAGCTGCTTGGACTGAGCTGCTAGGTCCAGCGTCCAGATTCGGCCCACATCCTCACGAGGTTCTCGTGACATAAAGGATCGCACGGCCCCAAACTGAGACAGCAGCATTGGGCTTCAAGGGCAACTTCAAGCCCGTCTCCAGCTCAGTCTCATCGCCCTCGCAACAAATGAGACTTCAAAGCGGTCACACACACACACACGCGCGCGCAACACTCAAAACAAAGACTACGAGCCTCGACGAGCTCTGGCTCTTCAGGCTCAACAACTTCCTGGCCGGGCCCATCTCACCATGCAAGCAGTGCAGGCCGGGCCCCACCTCCACCGCTGCCTTTTTGGACGGCATAATTTGTACACTCTGGGAGCCGAAAATACCCACCGCGCTCTCTCGCAACACGAAAAACAAAAAACATCTCTGTGCAAACATGGCCACCCCTTTTCAGGGGAACAGGGGCCACCTTTCAGTACGCTTTTCCTTTCTTCAATTTGAGCGCCGCTTTCAAAAGTCATCTTTGGAACAAGTCTCACTGACGCACCTCCGACTGAGCCGGGCTACACTGCTAGTCTCTGAACTCGTGAGCGGTGGTTCTAACGCGGTGGTTCTAACGAACACTGCTGAGCAACACTGCTTGAGAACATCTCCAGTTTCAACCCTGCTTTGCAACACCCTGAACTGACGCTGTTGGCTAACAGAGCCACTACTTTGACTTTGGAGAACACTTCTGAGCAGCATGTAGACTTGGGACGCTTGACACTACTTTTTCACTGTTGATTGACACTGATGCAACACTTCCACAAAAGACTTCTGAGCCTCAGTGTTGACCTACAATCCTGAATGACGCTTCTCAGCAATATGTCTGAAGGAAGCCTTCAGTTGACGGGCCTCTTGCGGATACTTCTGAGCAGCGCTTCTGAGCAACACTTCTAAACTGACTCTGCAGAGCGCCACATCTGAGCAATTCCTAGCGCGCCACAGCGCGGTTCTTTTTGCGAAGCGAAACTCTTCAACACGTTGCTCACCTTTTGACGTGCTACCACGCGACTCAACACCAGGCGACACCTCCAAGCCCAAAGCCCGCAGCCATATACAATGCACCTGTCGGCTAGCAGCTAGAAGCTCCAAAAGCTGCGTGGACAAACAAAACAGCTTCTAGTTTCAAAATGCTCTTTATTGTGCCCCTGCCAGCAGCTTGCAGCCTTCAACATGTGCTTTTTTTGTCCCAAATTCTTCATAGACCTTGGCTACTGCATGTGTACAGCATTTTGGTGGTTTAGGATTCCAACACTCAAGATGAATCCCATATTCAGACCTCATATAGCACGCCTCTCAAACTTTCGGGCACAAAACAAATGTCGGCTCCAAACGGCCATTTCTGCGCTCGTAAGATGACATGCAGCAAATTCGGAGTTGCACCCAGCTTGCCTTTGGCAGCCAGGGCTCACATTCCTTCTCAGGCAACCATTTCACTTGCCACACGATGTTCATGTGCCAAGCACCTATCTAGGGCGCTCACGACCTGAAGCACATGCTACTTCGAACAGTGAGGCACTTGATTTCAAACTTCTCGCCTCGAGGTTCGTCGTCTCGGCCACGGACACGCTGGGGCCTCCCGAACCCCCTCTTTCCACCCGAGAAAAGTGTTTCGGTGAGAGCCGAACAAGCGGGAGGAGATCGTGGACATCCAGGTCGCTGCATGACTCAGCCTACATTCACAGACGATGCGCCAGTGGCAGTGGACCTAAGAATTGCGCCCAGCTCGTGTCAGGTTGGAGATGACATCTCTAGAGACCTCGTAGGCGTTTGCCTCAACTGCGCGATGCTTCCGCCCAATTGTACTGTATCATAACTGAATGCTACACCTCTCTGATAAAGAGCTTGAGATCCTGCAAACCCACATTCACAAGTTCATTGTCGCATGTATGATGGATGCATGCCTGTCTATCTGTCTCTGTCTGTCGTCTCTGTCGTCCTGTCCTGTCCTATCCCGTCCTGTCCTGGCCTGTATGTATAAATATGTGTGTGTATGTCGTGCGTGTGATCTGTTCTAATTATATGGCATCCTATACCTCCAAATCAGTGCATTTAGCATGTTTTGCTCAGGACATGGTGTCGCCAAAAAGCAGTTTGTGAAACTAGAATCAAGACTCGAAAGCAGAATCCGTTTCTTGATTTCTACCGTACCTGCCAGCAGCTTGGCATGTTGTGCTGAGGCAACACTGTGTGTGTGTGACAAAACTGCACACACACACACATAAAAGACAAAAACAAATCAGGCACCCAAGAAGAGCTCGAAAACCTGCAAAGGAGCTCGAAGGGGCGCATACTTGCTCAGAGTTCTTGATTGGTTTGATTTCCTTGTGCCTGCGCACGCTGGGTTGTGCCCCTTGCACTTTCTGCTTTTGTGCGCAAGCGCGACAAGGGTTTTGGAGCCTCCAGCGCAGCATTGCAAACCTGCCACCTTCATGATGCCACTCGGGGGGAGTTGCGTGTGAATGCATAGTAGTCGCCAGGCTTGGACTGTCCTTCGGGCACAGACTTGGGCTTGTCGCTGGTTGATCTTCTGTACCCAAAAAGGAGCCTTGGTTTACACGGAAGCCCAAGACAAACCCACCATTTGTGGGGGTGCGATTACTACTTTAAGGCCCAGCCATTTATATATTCTCAACATCGAGACCGCATTCCAGATGTTCACGCAAACCGTGCCATTAGCCGGCGACGTTGGCAGAAAACCCTCACGCGTCTACGTTGGCTGCGTAGCTCGGCACAGGGCTCCCGAGGGGACCATTGTTATTCTTGTTTGTTTATGTGTATATATACATATATATATATTGTATGTACTACACGTGTGTGTTGTCCGAACAAGGTTGTCATCGACATAGTACTTTTTGCCTGAAGTGTTTTAATGTTGTTCCTCTCACTATGAGCGCCGCTCAACGCCAGTGGTGCCATGAGGCAACTCGGCAATCCCACAAGAGGCCAGCAACCACCATGAAGCGACCAGGAGCCATGCTTTGACTGGCAGCTTCTAGCTGGCCCGCGTGCGCCCGGTGGCACCAACGGTAGCAAGTGACAAGACAGCAAGAAGGACATCGCTCGGGCGAACACTGACAAGGTCCTGTCGGAATTCGCGACGTCTGGCAAAACTCCTTTGGAGATTCTCTACGCCGCAATCTGGAAAAGCTGCACTGCTCGGCACCCCTGCACTAGTAGCACGGGAATGCGGATTTGTTTTTTCCTGATCTGTTGGGATGTTTTTTGTTTTTTTCGTCCGGGCCAGTAAAATGTCGCATTTTACAGCATTTTCTCGCGAAATTGACGCATTTTACACTAGCCCGTCAACATCCCCAGTATCGTTCTGCCATCCCCCGCATGTCCGACCAACATCCCTAGCATCACCAACAAATTGTGGGTAACAAAATCGAAAAAGTAGCTGGCGGTTTGACGAGGTCAAACAAATGATGATTCAAATAGGAGGGCATTTCAGTCCTTGTAAAAAAAAATAGCGGGGGGGTTGGGGGGGCGGCAGCCCCCCCATGATGTTCGCAGAAGTGAGGATTCGAATAGGGGCGCAGTTCAATCTCTGCAACAAGTAAAGTGGGGGGGGGGGGGTTGGGGCGGGCGGCAGCCCCCCCCATGATGTTCGAAGGATTGATGATTCAACTAGGGCTGCAATTAAATCTCTGTAGAAAATCCGCCGACAACAAGACAGCGTGTTGGACATAAGAAATGCTCCTTACCTCTTTACCCCTCCCCTTACCCCTCCCCAGGGGCACAGTTTCAGACTATTGCGGGGGGTGGGGGGGGGGTCCACGTACCACGCGGTGATTCCAAGACGTTCCACTACATCCTTTCTTTTGGGGGCTGTGCGCAACACAGTTCCGTAAAAACATTGGGGTGTTCGATTCCCCCCGGATCCGCCTTTGCATCCTTAGCACCTCCTGGGCAACATCGCCAGCATTACCTGCATCAGCGCCTGCCAAGGATGCGGATGATGCAAGTGATGCTGGGGATGTTGCCCATGCTGGTGAAGGAACATCTGGAAATGAAAGAATGCATGGAAATGAGTAACATGAAGTGAAATAAAAGAAAGGGAACAAAAACAGACATAAAGGGGCATGAACCGAAGTGAAGGAAAGTGAAGGGAAATGAAGATCTTTGAAGAGGGGGGGAAAAATGTCGGGGGGAAACTGGGGAGAAGATCGGGGAGGGGGGGGAGGGAAAGATCTTGGGGGACAAAAGCCTCAGGGGGAAAAGGGGGGAAAGGATCTCAACCGGGAAAGGAAAAAAGATCTTAGCGAGGAAAAGGGAGAAGATCTCAGGGGGGGAAAGGCCTTGGGGGGGAAAGGGGGGAAAGGATCTCAACAGGGAAAGGGGGGGAAAGATCTTAGGGAGGAAAGGCAGAAGATCTGTGGAAAAAAGCCCTTAGGGGGGAAAGGGGAGAAATGATCTCAACAGAGAAAGGGGTGGAAAAGATCTTAGGGGGGAAAGGAAGAAGATCTGGTGGAAAAATGCCAGCCGGGAAAGAGGGAAAAGATCTTAGGAAGGAAAAGGGAGAAGCTCTCAGGGGGGGAAAGGCCTTAGGAGGGAAAGGGGGGACAGGACCTCAACAGGGAAAGGGTGGGAAAGATCTTAGGGAGGAAAGGGGGGGAAAGATCTTAGGGAGGAAAGGGAGAAGATCTGGGGGAAAAGGACTTAAGGGGGAAAGGGGGAAAGGGGGAAAGGATCTCAACCGGAAAAGAGGGGAAGGACCTTGGGGAGGAAAACGGAGAAAGATCTCAGAGGGGAAAGGCCTTAGGGAGTAAAAGGAGGGAAAGGATCTCAACAGGGAAAGGGTGGGAAAGATCTTAGGGAGGAAAGGGGGGAAAGCTCTTAGAGAGGAAAGGGAGAAGATCTGGGGGGAAAAGGCCTTAGGGGGAAAGGATCTCAACCGGAAAAGAGGGGGAGGATCTTGGGGAGGAAAACGGAGAAGGATCTCAGGGAACGCCTTAGGGAGTAAAAGGAGGAAAAGGATCTCAACAAGGAAAGGGTGGGAAAGATCTTAGGGAGGAAAGGGGGGAAAGCTCTTAGAGAGGAAAGGGAGAAGATCTGGGGGGAAAAGGCCTTAGGGGGAAAGTATCTCAACCGTAAAAGAGGGGAAGGATCTTAGGGAGGAAAAGGGAGAAGACCTCAGACAGGGAATGGCTTTAGGGGGGAAAGGGGGGAAAGGATCTCAACAGGGACAGGGAGACAAGATCCTAGGGAGGAAAAGGGAGAAGATCTCGGGGGGCAGCGGGGAAGGGATCTCAACCGGGGGAAAAAAACTTGGGGAGAAAAAAGGAAGATCTCACAGGGGGGGAAAAGGCCTTAGGGGGGAAAGGGGGGAAAGGATCTCAACAGGGAAAGGTGGCAAAAGATCTTAGGGAGGAAAAGGGAGAAGATCTCAGGGGGGGAAAGGCCTTAGGGGGGAAAGGGGGGAAAGGATCTCAACAGAAGATCTCAGGGAGGAAAGGCAGAAGATCTGGGGAAAAAATGCCTTAGGGGGGAAAGGGGGGAAAAGATTTTTGGGAGGAAAATGGAAATCTTTCTCGGGGGGAAGAGGCCCTAGGGGGCAATGGGGGAAAGGATCTCAAACGGGAAAGGGGGGAAACGATTTTAGGGAAAGATCTTGGGGAGAAAAGGCCTTAGGGGGGAAACGGGGGAAAGGATCTTAAGCGGGAAAGGGGGGAACAGATCTTAGGGAGGAAAACGGAGAAGAACTCAGGGTGGGAAAAGGCCTCAGGGGAGACAGGGGGAAAGATCTCAACAAAGAAAGGTGGGAAAAGATCTTTGGGAGGAAAGGGAGAAGATCTTGGGGGGAAAGGGGAACGGGATCTCAACCGGGGGGAAAGATCTCGGGGAGGAAAAGGGGGAAGATGTCAGGGCGGACAAGGCCTTAGGGGGGAAAGGGGGGAAAGGATCCCAACAGGGAAAGGGGGCACAAAGGGTCTTAGGGAGAAAAAGGGGAGAAGATCTCAGGGGGGGAAAGGCCTTAAGATCTCAGGGGGGGAAAGGCGTTAAAGGATCTCAACAGGGAAAGGGTGGAAACATCTTAGGAAGGAAAAGGAAGAAGATCTGGAAAGGCCTTAGGGGGGAAAGGGGGGAAAGGATCTCAACAGGGAAAGGGGGCAAAGGATCTTAGGTCAGGGGGGGAAAGGCCTTCGGGGGAATGGGGAAGATCTTAGGGAGGAAAGGGAGAAGATCTGGGGGCAAAGGCCTTAAGGGGGCAAAGGGGAGAAATGATCTCAACAGAGAAAGGGGGGGAAAGATCTTAGGAAGGAACAGGGAGAAGCTCTCAGGGGGGGAAAGGCCTTAGGGGGGAAAGGGTGGGAAGGATCTCAACAGGGAAAGGGGGGCAAAATCTTAGGAAGGAGAAGATCTGGAAAGGTGTTAGGGGGACGGGGGGAAAGGATCTCAACAGGGGAAGGGGCTTTGCCCCCTTAGGGAGGAATAGGGAGAAGATCTCAGCGGGGGGAAAAGCCTTAGGGGGGAAAGGGGGGACAGGATCTCAACAGGGAAAGGGGGAGGAAAGATTTCAGGGAGGAAAAGGGAAAAATCACAGAGGAAGAAAGGGCCTTAGGGGGGAAAAGTGGAATGGATCTCAACAAGGAAAGGGGGGCAAAAATCTTAGAGGGGAAGGGGGGCAAGGGGACAATTCCAAAGGGACGCAAATAAGAAAGCAGGCCTGTAATGTCGGCGGCCTGAGCCGGAGGCGTTAAAATTTAAAACGTAGCGGGGGTGTTGGGGGGGGCAGCAGCCCCCCCCATGATGTCGGAAGAAGTGATGGTTCAAGTAGGGGCGCAATGATTCAAGAAAGGGTGCGATAGAATTTAAAAGGCAGCGGGAGGGTTGGAGGGGGTGACTTCCCCTATGATGTTCGAAGAAGTGCATACATACAGGCATATCATGGATTACACAGATTACCCAAAAATCGTATTTTGCAGCATTTTCTCGCGAAATTGGACGCTTTTTAAAAAGTGATGATTCAAATAGGGGTGCGATTCAATCTCTGCACGAAATCTAAACAGTAGCGGGTGGGTTGGGGGGGTTTTGGGGGGGGGGGCTTCCCCTCGATGATTCAAATAGGGAGGAACTGGTGATGCTGATGATGCGGGAAGCCAAATCCAAAAAACAATGAAAGGGTGCACAAGCCAAAAAGCCCAGAGAGGAACTGTGGAAGCAGAGGATGCAAAAAGCCAAAGCCGCCAAAAGCCGCATAAAGCCAAAACGCCACCTGCCGAAGAGGAACTGGGAATGCAGAGGATGCAAAAAGCCAAGGACAAAAAGCCGCCAAAAGCCGCATAAACCAACACAAAGCCGAAAAGCCCAGACGCCGAGAAGCCAAAAAGCCAAGAAGCCGAAAAGCCAAGAAGCCAAGAAGCCCAAAAGTCAAGAAGCCAAGAAGCCAAAAAGCCAAAAGCAAAACAAATATCCTAAAATAAATACCCTTCCGTAGTACGGTGGCAAGATGAAAGAGCTGCGTGCAAAGCAGTCCTGTCGGTGTTTGCGCAAGCATGGGCGCATCGCTCTGTTGACAGAGAGAAGAGTGCCTCACACGCGCTCTCATAACGTAGCTCGGTCTAGTACCTGTCTTGGTGAAATGTCTCACTGGCAATGTATTGGGAACCGTTCATAGCGATTGAAAGAAGGGCTTGCGCAAGTACATTCAGGACTAGCAAGACATTGCCAAAGGCAACGCAATGGGAGTTCGAAGTGGAAGGCTGCTTTGGCATCCAGCGGCGTGCGAGCCAAAGGCTTCCCATGGCCCGGGCTTTGAGAGATAACCATCGATGCCGTAGGGGTGCTGCCACACATATGCAAATGGCTCGACCTTTGATGTTGGTGAACACAGATGCTGGAGCAGAAGACTGGCATCCGAGACAACTCTTCAGCCCCGGATGAGTCCTTTTCTGCATCGCCGAGGCGTTGGATTGGGCCAGTGGATCGCTGGGTGAAAGTGCTGCAGCAAAAGTTGCGACTGTTCAAGTACCACCCAGCAGCTTCGGCATACATGCACGTATGCTGTTTGCGTATGCAGGCATGTGTTGAGAAATCTGTATGTGTGTGTGTGAAAGATGTACATGTGTGTGTGTGAGTGCTTACACGACTCTGGAGACCAGAGATTATGCACCTTGACAAGTGATACGACTCGCAAACGGTAGCATTTGAACATTCATGTGGACGTCATCTCAAGCTAGGAGGAGAGAAGAGTGAAATAATGACAACATGCAAGCACGTACAAGCGGGCGTCGTAAGTCACCCCACGTCGCGTTAAGTCACCCCAGCCATCCCCAGCCGCTTGGAACTACGCATATCCGCTTAAGTCACCCCATGCGTTTTAAGTCACCCCATTTGCAAAACACAATGGGCACAGAACTGGAAGGGCGATGTTGCAAACCCCAAGAATTCATCGCACACTGCGCGCACATGCTCAAAACTCACTGGTTTGGGTTCATGTTGAATGCTTTTCCCAGGCAAAACCCTATTGGGCACACTGCAATTAAAGGGTTCCTATCCTTCAAACACAAATAGTGCTTTCTGTTGGCTCCCCCAAGGCCGAAGCGTTCAACCAACTGAGCAACTCTCAACTGCCACCGCATCACGGCTAATACGCAGCCCTGACACCAAGTACCCGGACCAACCAGCCAGCCCCCGGCTAGGGCTAAGCCAAGCCAGGGCTAGTACACAACAACCGGTTCTGGGCCGGAACGCCCGACAAACCAGCTGCCAGCGCGAGTGCCGCGCGACTCTTCAAGTGCTGCGGCATGAGAAGAGAGAACCACCCAGTGGCAGTGAACATACAAGCATGCACACGGCACATGGAAGCCGACCAAATGTTAATGTTTTTTTTTTTTTTTTTTTTTTTATCTGGGATCTCATGGGCACCTTTCTGTCAGGATACCTCGAGTAGAACATCATGCATTTTGCATGCGCACAGCACAGAATCATGCGATTGCAGAAAATGACATGCTTGAGACAACTATCCTTACATCCACAAACACAACGGGCACACTCACCCGGGACGACTTAGATCAACCCGGACAGCACTTACCCGGTACATAACGTATGTTGATACACCATGAGTACATGAATTTCACTGTAGAGAGAGATCATAGAGAAAGACATTTGTGTATAAACTTGATGCATATACATTGACATGTGCTCATGCATCCGATTAGAGCTTTATGACGGCCAAGATCGATTTTGTCTCCGTGCTGGCCTGGGTTGGTTCAGATTTGGACTGAACTTGACGATGCCGTGCTCAAGCGCATACTGTACGTGCCAACAAGGCTGTCATTCTTGCCATAGCACCTAAAAATGGCAATCCCTTCTTCCCAATCATTAATAAGCGTTCCCCGAATCATGAAAAACATCTCCAGCCGACCCCCAAAATTGCCCCAATACCTAGTATTTCAAATTAGTTACCCAAGACTAAGTCAATACCAAACTCGCCAGACATCAAGCGAACTCAGCCAAGCTCCCCAAATGCGCTTGTTAGGGGCCACCCTAGCAATGATCCATAATGCCATAGGGCTGCCTGGCGTGAGCGGCTTTCAGCATCAGGGTCTCCATTAGGTTCCCTTCAGAAGGTCTTCCACAAAAGTTGCCTTCGGCAGACTGGTTTTGGCAAAACAAAACAGTCTGAAACATGTTTGGCCAAAACCAGTCCCCTAATAATGCAAACCCGCCGAGTTGGTAGGAGGAAAGGATTTCTTGTTTTGGGAACCATCCAAAGATCCAAAAAGGGCCCTTTATTCCTAGCAACCCCCCGATGTGATGATACAATCAGCTTGCCGCTGGCGCCAAACCCTTTGTTTCTATGCACCTTCACCAGCACCTGGCCCAAGCAAAGCCATTGCCCCGTGCTGAAAATCACTAGAAGTTGTCACCCTCGGGTTCTGTCCTTGCTTAGTCCTAAAAATGGAGCCAACCAGTGGATTGTCATCTGCATCGAGGTCCTTCTGGTCCGCTGGATCCTCTCCAACGTCGTACCTGCCACAAGTTGTCAACGTAGGAGTCAAGAAACTCAAACTGGCCATGAGTTCCAATAGGGAGCCACCTCTAAAGTGTTTGGCGGACATCTTTCTCCACCATTTCGGGTTCCCAATTTAAATACATGTCACAACCAAATCAGAGTTTAGGGAAATCAGCCCCAGCCATCCGCATCTTTCGGCAAGCAGTCGCCAGGGGTTCTGTGACCACAAGGCCAGCAGGCGCAAACCCGCCAGCTGCAAGCGCCTTGGACCCATTTCGGTGCCCACGCATGAAAAATGCTAAGGGCCCCCGAAATTCCGTCGACAACCTGGGCAATTCATTGATATGTCACTGATCAATTGGCTAAAGCCCAGCAAACATAAAGCCAATGTTTAAGAGTTTATTGTTAAAGTTTATATGGTGGCTCTGTCATCATACACACACACAATTGCTTCATCCCGCATACTAGCGGTGGTCGGACATTAGGACAAAGCCACAACAATGGTCTTGCTGTGAGGGCCTGGTGGTGCTACTTTCTCTCTCTCACAAGGTCCACAAAACCTCCAACAAACCACTCTCGAGACCAAGCTGCATGTTGAGAGGAGCCTGCGTCATCGATTCAACCTTGGGCTTTGCATTCGCAAATGGAACTGTCCGTGTTCTCAGCATTTGGCCACAGTCTGTATGATGCCATTTTCATCCGTCAGAAGAGGAACCTTCCAGGAACGAGGAGAGCATCACAAATCTTGGTGTGCCATGCGTGCCACGACAGCTGCCGGTGCATCACAAAGCCGGTAAAGGAGCGTAAAGGCCTGGCGGTGCCGCAAAGCTGGCGTTTGACACAGGGAATGGAATGCATGCCTCTGAGACCAACTCTGGTGCTCGGTTGTGTCCAATGATGCGATGCAGGACCTGCCAAATCACTAAGTAAGCACCCCATAGGTATTGCTTTCTTGGGTGTTTGCCAGGCAGGAGCCAGTGCTCACAGAAATTGAATGGAACATATCCACGCATGGCCTGTCAGGCACGCTCCCTAATTACGCAAATTCAGCTCTTTATTAAGGGTTCACTGCAGACACCGCAGAGGGTAAGAAAGAGAATCCGCATGATTTCTTTGCTGTTTGTTGCCTTTGGCAATTTAATGTTCCGAGGCAAGGCACATAAAAAGGTTCGAAGCCTTGAGCTGGAGCCCCATGGGCTGACATGCGGCATAAAGGCGCCACAACCCACAGGAATCTTCCAAATCGCGATGCATCTCTCAAGCTCGCGTTGGATGTGATGCAGGATTTGCCAAAATGCACAGAGACTCAGGCCTCCGCTTTTTCATGCACGCAACCTATGGAACAGTTGTAGTGCAATCACCTGTTGATTCAAAGAGTCGCACCAAACAAGGCGGCACGAGTTGTTGGAAGCTGCGCAACCAACTAGAAACGGAGACAAAATAATTAATCGCGACACAGAAACAAGGGCATGCCTGCTTTGTGATAAAGTTGTCAAGGAGGACAATCCAGTGCAGGACATGTCGCAGGCAAAGAATGCCACCGCACTTTCCCAAGGTCGAGAGGGGGTAGCGAGCAAGCAAGCAAGCAAGCAAGCAAGCAAAGCAAAGCAAAGCAAAGCAAAGCAAAGCAAAGCAAAGCAAAGCAAAGCAAGCAATTAGAGTAGATTAACAACGAACGCCTACCGAAGAGCGATCAGTGGATGAGCTTGCACAGGTTGCAGCCTATGTTGCAGCTCGAGTGACATAAAAGTCTCACGCCGGTAACCCTGACCAGAGAGTTCCCTGCCTGAATCACCTCAGATTGAAGCAAGGTAGCTCCGTTCTCGCTCCTGCTTGTGGCAAGCTGGACAACAAGATGCAAGTATCCCACACCAACCTGAGGCAGTCTGCAAATGCGTCCTGTATAGGGTGAAGCGCTCAAAAGCTCCCAAGGCCTATCCATGCAAAGGGCAAAGCGCAAAGGGCATGATGGAGAGGGCGTGGCAGATAAAGCCACGTCCTCATCCTCCCCTCCCAGCCTCAGAAACTCTCCAAGAAAGTATGCCACCAGTTGGTTTTGAGGCTCCGACCAGAAAGCCAAGTACAAAACGTGTTGGAGCTGGTCAAAGTCCACTTCATCCTGGCGTCACTGAAGTTACAGGAACCCCTTCGCAGTTCTTTTGCTGCATACATTGCAGGTCCATGAGGGTCAAACAACAACTTTCCGAGCAGAGAAGAGATTAATTGAAGAAACAACACCTTGACTGTTCAGCTCCTGGTTGCATTCCCTTGATCTTGTGTCCAATCAACAAAACGAAAGCAGCGTCACGTGCTGGCATATAATACAGGGCAGCAAGGCCACTTCGTCCAACCAAGCAGCAGCCCGTCGAAAGATTGCTGCGCCCTTAGGCTCCAAGTCAAGCCAGAGCGGTTTGCCCGCGTGACTGAGATTCTGGCGGCTGCATTGACTGCTTCTGAAGTTGCTGGTGCAATTTGAGCTTGGGGTAAATGTCGCAGGAATGACAACATAGTCTCCACCCCTTTTGCCTGGCCGCAAAGTGTGCAAGTACAGTAAGCTTGCAATATGGGTATGTGTCAAATTAGGGGGACCCCAACATGGTGGGGATTCCTTTTAGCATCCCTTTCAACCAACCTGAAAAGGGGTACCCTCAACCAACACGCACACCCATTTCAGAAACAGTGCATGCCAAGAAGGTATGCGCCTAGGCAGCGGACAAGCAAGTCACAACAGCGATGCCACACTGAGGAGATGCGCAAGACCAAAAGCCGCTCGGAAGGAAACTCTGGATCACTGAGGGCCAGCCCTCTTGCTACTGGGATGTTCGGCCAAGTAATTGGTTGGCAAGGTCATAACCTGCTTCTATACAATGATGTTCGAGGGTGCTGCGTATCCTAAACCTTGTCTTTCGTAGTGACGGGCCTGATAGGCTTGACCTTTTTCCTATAGGCTGAGTCTGGTCGGGTATGTCTCCTACGGCAAGCTTGGGAAGCTGGTGCAAGCTACTTTTACTCCACGAGTTCTGCGTTCTGTTGATTTAGGGTAGGTTTTTGGTGGGTTCTGGGATTGTATAGTTTGCACAGGGTTCTAGGTGGGGTGGGGGCTAGGTGGGTTTCAATTTAGGTTGAGTGTGGGCTATTTGACACTGACTTGGGATTGCTTTGAGCAAGTCTATGGCCAAGTGAAGTGTTGGCTTTGCTAGGCGGGGTGAGCTTTGGTTTAGCATAGGACCGACCGACAGATCGACTCACCCGACAGGATGCCCACACAGCAAATGTTTTCTTTCCAAGCAACCTTTCTGACTTCCTGAGATGTCCAACTTGTCGCGATACAACTGCAATATACATGTGGCCACGGGTCAGAATCCCGTATCCCCAAGTGAACCATGCCAATCCAACCACTCAAATAGACTAAAATGGGTATTGCACCTACCCCAAAATGGTACCAAAACAGTTTTGACAACCACAGCCATGTGCGACCTTGGAAAGCCAATTGTCTGATCCAGAAGTTGCGCCTCTGAATTGTTCGTTCTACAAAATCAAAACGCGTCCCGCGGCTTCCGAGTTGTCAATTGGCTGTGGTTGTCAAAACCGTTTTGGGATCCCATTTTGGTTGGCAGGTGAATTCACCACCCATTTTAGAGCCTAATTTAGTGGTTGGACTGGGATGTTCACTGGGGCTACGATTTGGCTTGGATTTTGACCCATGGCCAATTCGCTGTGAGCTGTTCAGATCGATTTTGGCATTCTCGCCTTCACGAGGGAAATGAAGCCCTCATTGTCCTTGAAAAGTTTGACACTTGCGATCGCTGCGATAAGTGGGGAATGAGAAATGAATGAACCCAGGCTGTCCCCTTAAAGGCAACCATAGGGGATGTCGGCTGGTTCATAGGGGTCATTTCTCATTCCCTGAGCACCCGCAACAGCTTCACATGAGCTCGGTGCACCTCGCAGATGCGCTCCACAGCACTGCTGCCAGCACGTAGAAATTGTCGTTCGCCCTGGACATGAAGAACAACTCCCAGAGTTGTCTGGACATCCCTTTGATTCGATTTCCAGCCTGGGCTAGGCCGAATCCAAGAAGCTGAAACACCCGTGGTACAAGACTTTCGCCGATCGAAGAATTCACCTGCGCCGTTCCGATCGGTCGCGGAAAAGACAAAAAAACAACATCTGTGCCAGCAAAACTGAGTTTGCTGCGCCTCCTCCAGCCATTTCAAGTCAGCTGCTTTCTTGTCTTCGGATATGGTTGCAGTGGCCTCAGAACTCATACTTTTGAAATCGCCTGCAACTCCTGCAAGGCCTGGGCTATCTTTTTGATCTTCTTTTGACTGTCAATCCGCGCCAGGCTTTTGGACCTACTTTTAGGCGGCATGGCAACATAACAACCGGCCAGGTCCTGTGGGCTTTTGTAGCTGAGAATTGCAAATCGTTTTGCCAAAGAATGCTATCCTGCACCCGGCACTTCCGTAGCTGCTTCTGACAGCTCACCTGTGGCTGGCTGGCATGTTGATATATGGAATAAGCACTCATCTTACCTGCTTGAACCAAAAGCCATATGCATGCAATCTGTTGGCTATGCTGATTGTGTTAGTCAATGTTTCTGGGCTAACAAGTGCAAAGGTGCTTGCCCCGCCTCATGATTTAGTCATAAACAACACAACAAGTGCATGTGGCCGCATCACCAGATCGTTTCAGCGCAAGGCTGCTATTGCAAGAGGCCTGGTTTCAAAAGCTTGCTTGGCTTTGCATAGGGGTTTCACAGAAACCCAGCAACTCTGCATTCCGTGCCAAATCAAACATCACACCAAATCCCCCGAGCACAGGCTCATACAGATTTGGTGCCAATGAATTCGCACCTACAGCAGTGCACCCATTGCAATGATTGGACTTGACAAACAAACAGCAGAGCGCTGCAGGTTGTTTACTGCCACAGGCCGATCAAACATTTGCTAGAAAGAAAGAAAGACAAACAGAAAGAAGAAAACACACATCAATAAAGAAAACCAGAAAGAAAGAAAGACAGAGAGAGAGAGAGAGTGAAAAAAAACAAATTGAAAAAAAAGTAGAACAGAAAAAAGAAAAGAATAATAAAAACTAAAAATAAAGATAGAAAGAACCAAGAAAAAGAGAAAAATAGACAGACAGACAGACAGACAGACAGACAGACAGACAGACAGACAGACAGTCAGACAGACAGACAGACAGAGAGACAGACAGACAGACAGACAGACAGACAGACAGACAGACAGACGAACAGACCGACGGACGGACAGACAGACAAACAGACATAAACAAAAAACATGAAAGTAAGAACGAAAACAAATCAGAGAGAAAGAGCAAGAGAAAGAGAGGAATATAGAGAGACAGCGAGAGAGAAAGAACTAATGAATGAATTCATGAATAAATGAATGAAACAAAGAAAGAACGAGAGAGAGAGAGAGAGAGCGAGCAAGACAACAAAACAAAAAGACTAAATAATTAAAAAAAAATAAGAAAAAACAACAATAAGAAAAAACAACATAAAACAACTATCTGTTGCAGATAGAACTAAAGAACAAGAGAGAGAGAGAGAGAGAGAGCGGAAAACAAATAAAGAAAGCAAGAAACAAAGAGACAGAAATAAAGAAAGAAAGAAAGAAAGAAAGAAAGAAAGAAAGAAAGAAAGAAAGACAGGAAGGAGGAAAGAACAGAAATAACGAAAGGAAGAAAGGGATGACGGGAGGAAGGAAGGGTGGGAGGAAGGAAGGGTGGGAGGAAGGAAGGAAGGAAGGAAGGAAGAAGGAAGGAAGACAATAACCAAACGAAGAAAGCAAAAACAACGAAAACAGGAAAAAACAAGTAAAGCGAAAAAGATAGATAAAATAAGGAACGAAATAAAGAGGAGGAGACAGTAAGAAACCAATAAAGACGCACGCACAACAAGAGAAAAATAATGAAGAAAACAAACAGAACTCGATCACTACAGTTGTCTATATCTATTGAAGCTTGCGCCCACCATCTTCGTCGGCTCTATGCATATTCTCGCTTATTCTACCAATATGAATCTCATTGTTGCCGTAATTGAGCGGTGCTGCAAATAGGGTAGGAGAGGCCCTCAATTAACTTCCTTCATATGGGTTTTTGGCGCTGCCCAACTGTTTTCTTTATGGACTATTGTTCGTCAATAAAGCATATGTCCTTACCAGAAAAGAACTTCAAATTAAACGAACTCCAAAGAAATCCGCAATAACCAAAGTATATCCCTCGATCGTTTCCTCATGTGAATAAAACACATATGTCAAACAAAAACATATTGTATACAACACAACTAGCTTAGTCAGGATTCTAAATGCTATTAAACAATGTATAATCAAACCTTTAGCCCAACACCAACAATATATAATATAATTACCTTTACTTCCAGTATAGTTCATAAATTCACAATGAACCAACAACACCCCTTCCCCCCTTCACCTGAAAACTCCCAACCCACCCACCAATATCAATACCAAACAGATTAAGCCTGCACAATATTACAGACCATATTGCACGAAATATTGAGTTATAACATGGCATTAATATATTTAATATATATATATATAATATATATATGTGTGTTCAAACCCCTTTACCCAAATCCGCCGACCCCTTCTCCTCAAAGGGGGAGGCGCACGGGAAGGGTGGTTGCAGTACAAGCGCATGGATTAATCTTTGAGGCAAGCATATGACTACTGGCATCATACGGATGCCCATCATCATCATCATCATCGATATGATCCTTCATCATTCTTATCGTCAACATCATCATCATCATTTCTATATCCTTCAACATCATCATCCTCGTCATCATCCTTATTTTTTGATATACGTTTCAATTGTGGCGTCAGAGAGGGTTTGACATGCAAAAGCTGCGTGGACATGATGATCATGATGACTGCCCCCCCCGGCCCCTGAAGATTGGGGCTTAACGCCCCGCTCTGGCCCATTGTAGCTGCCACACAGGGGACTCATTTAGGCTTGGGCGCAGGGGGCGCTATCTCAAAAAATGAGCCCCTTACTTTTCGGCACAAGGAGTGCTAGGGATACTGGGCCCGTGGGGTAAGTCTCGGGCCGCCCTGGTGATGCCGAGGATGCTACGTTAGACACCATTGGCAATGCAGAGGATGCTACAACGATAGTTATGATCACAGTCCTCATCCTTATCATCACTAGCATCAGGTCATCATCATCTCTTATTAGCCGGCGCTGGTGATGCCGAGGATGCTACGATGATAGTTATCATCACAGTCCTCATCCTTGTCATCATTATCATCATGGTCATCATCATCTCTTATTAGCTGGCACTGGTGATGCCGAGGATCATCGTCTCTTAGTAGCCGGCACTGGTGATGCCGAGGATGCTACGATGATAGTTATCATCACAGTCCTCAGTATCATCACGGCCATCACCATCTCTTATTAGGCAGCACACAGTGCTGCCTAATAAGAGATGATGATGACATCCTCGGCATCACCAGTGCCGGCTAATAAGAGATGATAATACCCATGATGATAGTGATGATAAGGATGAGGACTGTGATGATAAGTATCGTCGTAGCATCCTCTGCATTGCCAATGGGGTCTATCATCCTCATCATCATCATGATGATCATCATCATCTCATTCTTGTTCTTATTCTTATTCTTATTCTTATATGCATTTCAAAAGTAACGTTAGACCCCATTGGCAATGCAGAGGATGCTACGATGATAGTTATCATCACAGTCCTCATCCTTATCATCAGTATCATCATGGTCATCATCATCTCTGGTTAGCCGGCACTGATGATGCCGAGGATGCTACGATGATATAACACCCCGCGTCTTTGTCATCGTAATCATCATGGTCATCATCGTCTCTTAGTAGCCGGCACTGGTGATGCCGAGGATGCTACGATGATAGTTATCATCACAGTCCTCATCCTTGTCATCGGTGATGCCGAGGATGTCATCATCATCTCTTATTAGGCAGCACTGGTGATGCAAAGGGTGCTACGATGATAGCTATCATCATAATCATCATCATGATCATCCTTATTATGATGTCATCGCTCTTCTCATCATCATCGTGATGCTCATCATCATCTCATTCTTGTTCTCCACACAGGGGACTCATTTAGGCTTGAGCGCAGGGGGCGCTATCTCAAAAAATGAGCCCATTACTTTTCGGCACAATGAGTGCTAGGGATACTGGGCCTGTGGGGTAAGTCTCGGGCCGCCCTGGTGATGCCGAGGATGCTACGTTAGACACCATTGGCAATTCAGAGGATGCGACAACGATAGTTATGATCACAGTCCTCATGCTTGTCATCACTAGCATCAGGTCATCCTCATCTCTTATTAGCCGGCGCTGGTGATGCCGAGGATGCTACGATGATTCCTATCATCACACATCATCTCTTATTAGCTTGCACTGGTGATGCCGAGGATCATCGTCTCTTAGTAGCCGGCACTGGTGATGCCGAGGATGCTACGATGATAGTTATCATCACAGTCCTCATCCTTGTCATCAGTATCATCAGGGTGTCATCACCATCTCTTGTTAGGCAGCACTGGTGATGCAAAGGGTGTTACGATGATAGTTATCATCATAATCATCATCATGATCATCCTTATTATGATGTCATCGCTCTTCTCATCATCATCATGATGATCATCATCATCTCATTCTTGTTCTTATTCTTATATGCATTTCAAAAGTAACGTTAGACCCCATTGGCAATGCAGAGGATGCTACGACGATACTTATCATCACAGTCCTCATCCTTATCATCACTATCATCATGGTTATTATCATCTCTTATTAGCCGGCACTGGTGATGCCGAGGATGTCATCATCATCTCTTATTAGGCAGCACTGGTGATGCAAAGGGTGTTACAATGATAGTTATCATCATAATCATCATCATGATCATCCTTATTATGATGTCATCGCTCTTCTCATCATCATCATGATGATCATCATCATCTCATTCTTGTTCTTATTCTTATATGCATTTCAAAAGTAACGTTAGACCCCATTGGCAATGCAGAGGATGCTACGACGATACTTATCATCACAGTCCTCATCCTTATCATCACTATCATCATGGTTATTACCATCTCTTATTAGCCGGCACTGGTGATGCCGAGGATGTCATGATCATCTCTTAGTAGGCAGCACTGGTGATGCAAAGGGTGTTACGATGGTAGTTATCATCATAATCATCATCATGATCATCCTTATTATGATGTCATCGCTCTTCTCATCATCATCATGATCTCATCATCATCTCATTTACACGCTGACGCGACACAGCCGGCCACCGGGCACCTTGACCTGTCCGTTCTGTCACTTCCCTTTCCGTTAATTCCGATCAGTTCCCGAGATTTGAACCTCACTTCCTTTGCGCGTCTTTCCTGCATCAGTCGCAGTCCTCCCCTCTGTTCTTTTCAGCTTCCGTGACTTGAGTCCGCCTCCCATTCCACGTCAGTTTCCTGCACATCCCTTCATTTCGCAGTTTCTCTCCGTTTTCCACAATTCCCACAATTTCTTTTCGTTTCCTTCTTTGGTTCCCTTTGCGTTCTGACCGTGCATTTGCCTGCATTTCGGCTTCTCTCCAGTGCCCCCCTCAAATTCGTGCAATTCCTTTGATTTCCATTTCGTGGACTTCCAGTCACGCCTGCTTCCCTCCACTTCCCCTTCGCGCTCTGCAATTGTCAGCCCCTTGTTTCGCATCGCCAGCATGCATAACATCATCCGCATCATCCGGGATGATGCTGGCAATGCTGGGGGCGTTGTCCAGTAGTAGGCACCCCCTAAAAGACTCGTTTTTGCACTTGTTTCTTGGCGCTGCGAGGAGATGCTACAAAAATCGCTTAAACGAATCCGCAAATCCTTCGCCCCTTATAAGGGAGGGCCCAGCATAAAACGTACGCGCATGGTCGGAGCATGTTCTGCGCATGGTCGGCGGCATGGGGCGCACAGCCTTATACCTGAAGGTAAGCCCTGCGGGCTTGGCCTGCGGCCCGATCACGTCCGGTGGCCGGATTCTTGTTCAAGGGCTGCCGCCCAGCGCCGCCGACCCCTGGATTTAGTTGTGGTTTTCGAGCAACCAAGAACACTGCCCTTGGTTTTGGTTTCTTTGGCTTCTTGCGAATGATGCGTAGTGATGATTATCATCAAGGCAGGACTCCAAATCTCAATGACCCAAATGGCATCTGAGGCGAGGTGCCGTTTCGACAGTGATGCGTAGTCATGATTATGATCATCGCTGCTGGAGATGCTGGGGACGCGTAGTGATGATTATCCTCCTGATTGCCACAGATGCTGCGAATGATGCGTAGTGATGATTATCATCAAGGCAGGACTCCGAATCTCAATGACACAAATGGCATCTGAGGCGAGGTGCCGTTTCGATAGTGATGCGTAGTCATGATCATCGCTAGGCACCCTTGGTGCAGAGGATGCTACGATGATAGTGATCATGACAGGGATCATTTGTTGCCCAGCAAGTCACAGTCCCTGTTCGTGTCTTCAAAATGCAAACAAAACCCTGAAATACAAGATTAGCCTTTTGGGGCCACTAACATTTCACCCAAAAGAAACCAAAGAAACCAAAACCAAGGGCACTGTTTTTTGTGGCTCCAAAACCACAACTAAATCCAGGGGTCGGCGGCACTGGGCGGCAGCCCTTAAATAATTGTTGAGAAATATATATGTTAAATATACATTTATTTTATGAACTGAATAGTCTATAGAATACGTACATGTAAGCAAGATAAAATCCGAAGACGACAGATTGAGCATATGCCTGCTTAGCCTTCGCTCTTGAAACTTACCCACATTGGGCGACGTGTCT
>CAUJNA010001665.1:0-62501 GCA_963377175.1 Effrenium voratum | reverse complement strand
ATGTCGGCAGCAATGGCGAATCTTAACCAAGAAGACTATGGAAGCACCATCCGGATCCAGGAGCTGGAAAGACGATGCGAGATTGCCAGCAAGCAGTCGGGACATCTAGTGAGTCACCACCAACACCACATGGCTGAGGCATGGCGCAAGTTTGAGGAAGAAGCCCAACAGATGCGCAAGGGTGGAAATGAACGCATTTCAGTACGGGGAGAAGAAAGACATGGAGTCGAATATTATAATGCAACAGATGAGACAAGCTGAAGGAACTATCATGGAGCAGAAGCGGGAGATTGCATTGATGAAATCCTACATGGCAAGCGAGAAGTCGGCCGCGCAGGAATCAGCTATACGTGCAAATCAGATACACCGTGTGGCTTCACAACAGATATCAGTTTATCAGCAACAGATCAGAGGCATAGAATCTTCTACATCTATCGAGAAGTTCAACGAGGAGGAGATGGTCCAAAGTCTGAAATCACAGTTGGAGCATGCACTCGTCAAGCGCCCCGAGACGTACTCTTTGGAGGACTCCAGGGAACAGTTGATGGCGAGGCTGAATGACGTTACCGTATTTGCGGAACAGGAATCGAAGAGAGCAGATTGCTTGCTTCGCGAAAAGGAAGAGATCGTCAAACAGTATGAGTCCGACGTGTCGATGAAGGACCAGATGATTGCTGTCGAAGGTGGTCATCGATGCGATCTTGGAGTTAGCCCAGGTCAAAGAAGAGAAACAAGAGGAACGGTGCACGATGGACGAGAAGTCGAAGGAGGCTGAGTACTGGAGATTGACAGCTAAGGGAATGTACGATGAGTACCTCGAGGAGTTGCATGAGCTTCAGAGACAACTGAAGGAAAGAGAGGCGACGCTCAAGCAAGAAGAGAGTTTTGTACGCCAACTCGATGCTGACAACGAGGAACTACGTGCACACAAGAAGCTGGAGACACAGGAAGCCTCCAGCAGCAAAGATGGACATCGTGAACGAGCAGTAGTGAAACGCGCTGAGGGAGGAACCCAGGCTAATTCAAATAGGATAGACAAGAAGGTGGCTGGGTCAGTCCCGTCATCGTCTTCAAATAAAATCCCTAATTCGTCGCTGATGCCAGGTTCGATCCTCTTTCCGTCTTTCGGTGATCCAATGATCGATGTACACCTATCCCAGATGCAAGGGGTTGTTGGGCGTGTCCCACAATCCACTACTACGACTGGTGGTGGTGATGGGGGGGGGAAACAACGGTACTACGCCCCCATTGGATTACGGTGGATTCCCGCCCAATGGGAATGGGCAGGGAGCGGGTCGACGTCAATTGAGCCTCGCTGGTGGCGGAGGAGGACCTCCGGATGATCCACCCGATGATGAGGATGAGGATGACGACGACGAAGGAGATGAAGAAGACGAGGAAGAAGAAGAGGAAGAAGACGATCGAACACGGAGGAGACGAAGGAGATCGAGAGATAACCGAGAGATCAAGAATGATCGACCGAGAATCTCGAGGAAAGAGGCCGTGATCGACCGAGAATCTCGAGGAAAGAGGCCGAGAGAGTATCTATTCCGGCCTGGCCAAAGATCCATCAACTTGATACCTGGAAGATGCAACTGCTGATGAATGTTCTGAGCGCATGTGCGGATCCAGATACCGACGCATGGACGAAATGGCTGGAGCAGGCTCTTGGGTTGAACCCAGACCGGGATTTGCTTAGCGATTCAGGTGGCGACAGATTTGCTACGATAGATATTAAGATGGCCATGGGCATGCAGAACATGCTGAAACAAGCACCTGACGAAGCCAAGGACGTATACCTCGATGCTACACGACACTCTGAACTACGACATCAACAAGGGGTGATCGTGAAGGGACGTGAGTTGGTGGCATTAGTTATGCAATCATTCAGAACTTCCGATAGAACGGATCTTGTCTACCACATCGAGCATTTATTCAACCTTGACTTTCCTGGCGACAAGAATTTGGTCATGTTCAGGAACAAATGGTATGATTTGCTGCTGAAGATGAGGAGCGAGGACAGACCCAGTAAGCTGGCTCTCAGAGACATCTTTTACAGGAAGATCAAAGGGAGCAAGAAGATGGAGTTCGGCCTCAATGCCTACCATAGACTACCGGACAAGCATCCTCAGAAGACGTATGAATTCTTATTGGCGTTGATCGACTATCAGATCAAGGCAGATCGGGAAGACCTGATGCTCGACATGAAGGAGAGATCGGTCAAGTCGATGATGAAGTCAGGCGGCAAAGATGCGGCTCCAGCCACTGGCAAACAGGAGAACCAGGGTGGCAAGGGCAGAAAGGGGAAACCCGGCGGACCTGATGCTGCTCCTGTACTCCCAAAAGCCAAGGCAAAGGGCCACGCTGGCAAGAACGGCAAGTCCGACGGTGCCAGCGACAGAGGCAAGAGTCCGGGCGGAAGCAAGGATAATCCCTGCTGGTACCACTTCAAATCGGCGAAGGGGTGCGTGAAAGGAAATGAATGCACTTTTTCCCACAGCAAGAAGACGGAGTAAGTTGGAGAGCATGTCCAAGGGGAAAGGAAAGGGCAAATCCAAGTCCAGATCATCGTCACCAAAGAGAGATGATGGAGCATGCTTCGCGTTTCAGAAGGGGAAGTGCGATAAGGGAAGCGCTTGCAAGTATAGGCATGAGCTCATCAAGAACAATTCAGCTCCATCAACGTCAAATGACAAGGCGCAAGCCAAGTCGAAGGCTGCCGCCAAAGCCGCAGCGCCAGCCATTGCGAGGAGGGCCATCGCAATGCCCGCGATAGTCCTGAAGCAATCGGCTCCTGCAGGGAAGGTAAGCTTCAAGAAGGACGTTGATCAGGTCGAACCGGACGAAGCCGAGACTGTCTACCACGAGCACGATGACGACGCGATGAGCGAAACATCGAGATGGTCTGGCGAGTCCGAGATCCCCGAGAAAATGGTGTGGTTCAAGGAAGTGCTCGACGTCGACGAGAATGGGGAGATCACCTACCTCGAAGACGAGAGAAGGCAATGGGAACGAAAAGGGGAATGGTACGGTTAGGAGGACAATGAGAATGAGCCTTATCAGTACGTGTACGTCGACGAGAAGAAGTTCAAAAGCAGTGATCATCGTGAATTATCAGCCTATCAAGTCCAACGATCATTGATACGTGCGAAGATACTGAGAGAAGTGGTAGATGATATATATAAGAAGCACTACTTCCCGGTGACCAAGGAAAGCAGCATAATGTTCGAGTATGATCGGAACAAGGACGAGATCAAGGAATCGGCTGTCGACTGGAAGAAACAGCATGGTATGCCGAAGAATGTTTTCGCCATGTCAACGTGCATCAGCAAACGGGTGAAATGGTTGATGGACACCGGATGTGGTCATGATCTCATCGGAAGCGCCAAGGCGAAGAGCCTGGGTGTCGACATCGTGAAAGATGACGACGAGATCGTGTTCCAGACCGCGAATGGTTCCACTTCCACATCTGATGTGGCCAAGATAGTCGTGGACGAGTTGGACGAGACTGTCGAGCCGCATGTATTGGATGAGACACCCTCGGTATTGTCAGTGGGGAGGAGATGCATGAAGATGGGTTATGCATTTCACTGGATGCCTGGTAAACTACCTTTCATGGTTACGCCAAAGCAGGGATTCGTGCACTTGCAGGTCAAGGACGACATCCCGTACCTGGTGAGTGATGGTAAGCTTCGGAGTAACAGGCATCGCCCTACAATAGACGACCTCAAGGAGCACTTTTCGGAAGTATTGGCGATGGTAACGAACGACGAGGCAGATCAGGGAGGTGACAACGAAAACGACGTCACACCCGCCGCTGTCGGTGAGTCCGCAGAGGCCGAGGGCGAACACCACGACGGGGCATTCGACTTCGGGCCACCCGGAGGAGCCGGTCCGGTACGTCCGCCTCCCGTGGCTGAGGAAATACCTGTAGATGTTGGGTCAGTCCCGCATCGACATGGTGATGCCGCAGCTCACGAGGAAGAGGTTGATGAAGATGATCCAGATGCCGGAATCGAAGTAGACGTGTACGAAGGATCATCAATAAAGAGGAAAGTGGGAGTCCTCAAGAAGGACGCCAACTCCATAGCTCATTTGCTTACACACAGATACCGAAATCCCTTCTGCGAATCATGCGTCAAGGCAAAGATGAGACACTTCAGATCACGAACGGGAGCATTCAAAAGAGAAGTGAAGACGTTCGGTGACCTGGTGACGTTCGACTTTGTGACGGCATCAGGAGATCATGAAGTGGAAGGCAGGTATGCGCTCATCATCCGGGACATATATACCGGAATTATCATGGCTTATCCCACCGCGAGAAGAGACACTGACTCAGTCGTCAGGGCTATCAAGCACTTCTGCGGGAGGAGGAAAATCAAGCAGGTATATTCGGATGACGGCCCGGAACTGATCAATGCGTGCGTGGAGCTGAAGCTGAACCACGACCTATCGCTGCCTGGACGACCGCAGAATAATTCCCTTGCTGAAAGAACAAATCAATTCATCATTGACCAGACTTCGGCTTGTCTTGTACATGCCGGTCTACCCACGTGTTATTGGGTGCAGGCCATCACCACTCTGTGCCACCTCATGAACATCGAAGAGGTGAATGGATCGAGTGCATGGATGAGACTGCATGGCGAGGAGTTCAAGGGCGAGAAGATACCTTTTGGTGCGCTAGTGGACTTCAAGCCGAGTGAAGCACGAGGGGGAAAGAGGGAGAAGTTCGAGCCGAGAGGGGAAACTGGTATATTTGCTGGATATGTGTTGAGCACCGGTATGCATTGGGCAAACAAGTATCGTGCTTGGGCACTTACTGCATTTGCGGGTGCAGAGCTGAACATCAAGAAGGCAAAGGTTCCACCTCGGTTGAGAATGCCACATCAGACGGAGAGGATGATCCTGAAATCTCCTCTGACATTCCCGATACAACAGAAGTACAAGGTTGCCAACGAGACTTTGGAAGGAATAGAGATGTCTATCGATGCAATCGGTCTGGATGCGCGTGACCGCCTGATCGAAGATGAGGACTACGAGCCTGAATTGCTGCAGAGTGACGAGAAGCGACTGCTTGATGACGAGGTTGATCAGATCGCTGGTCTACTGCTCGACGATGGCCCGGAGGTAATCGCCGGAGATCGGGGGGATCATGCAGGAGAAGAAGATGCTAGACCGAGCTCCTCGAAAGGGAAAGGAGATGGACACTCTAAGGGCGATGAGAAGGTTGCGAAATCCGACCTTCCACACGTGTCAGTTGGACTACCTGGGGATGGCATCACGTACGTCAACGACGATGGCAAGGAGGTTAAACTCGACAAGGCCGGAAGACCGTATCCTGTCGGGAAGGATGGATTTAGGCTAATGAAGACATCGAGACCTCCGGAGTTCACTCCTGAAGAATGGAAGATGATGAGTAAATATTACACCAAGGAAGAGAAGGCCGAGGTGAAGGGCGGTGGCAAAAAGAAAGAAGAAGATCCCAAGGGTAAAGAGTCTGAGATTTCCGCGCCGGCAGAGGCACGGACATTACAGATGCCCGGTGGTAAGAGAATTCGAGCGATGCTTCGGAACCGCTGGGGTGGAATAGAATGGCAGTACAATTGGGGCTTGCGGAAGAACATATCAAAGATCAAGAACCCAATGGATGGGAAGCACTTGGCTGAGCTTGAATGGGTCAGGATTGTTGTTAATCCTGTCGACGGGGTGGTTGTTCTCATGGATTCCAAACAGTCCCAAGACGACATGAGACGAAACGTTCAGCTTGAGAAAGAATTTGAGTGTCTGGTAGTAATTTATGCCTGGAAGTTCAAGTCTGAGGAGCGATCAAAGTCGACTCCAACCTGGACGAAGGCGGTTGCATCAGTCATGGAGAGTCATAAAGACGAAGCTGAGACGGCATCGGGGACGGATCCATCGGTCGACGAATCGACGGATCTTACCTGGTATGAATGGGAGGAGTCTGCTGAGGTAGTTTCTGGAAAAGTGCCACTCGCAATGCCTGCGATAGGCGAAGACGGTGAAGCCAAGAAGTACCCATCGATGCCGTGCGTGACTTCTGAGCGAATACAGCACAGAGAGAAAGCTGTGAAAGTTGTACGATTCTTCGACGCTTTAGTATCCAGGCCGGTAGGCCGGAAAGAGATGTTGACCAACCCTGATGCATTGGCATCAATGAAGAAAGATGGTCGGGATTAATCGACCAGGGGGTCTTCGATCTTGGCGCGGTGCGTGAATATGACGCTGTAGCCAGAGAAGCAAAAGCGAAGGGGGAGGAAATACACATGGCTCGCGCACATGGCATTTGCGTTGAAAAGCACTCACAGTTGCCTGTTGGTGATCCTAAGAGGAAGTTCAAGGGTAGAGGCGCGTTGCTGGGGAACCAAGTGAAGAACCAAAGCTTTGAGGCTGCGATGTTTCAAGATTTGGGGAACTCCCCTGCTTCATTTGAAGCCTCGCGTTGGGCGGATTTTCTGGGTTGTCATGATGGCTGGGATGTGCAGATGGCCGACGCTGTTCAGGCGTATATACAGGCCACCTTGAGCGGCACGCCGTGTTGGATTGAATTGCCACCGGAGGCCGTGCCAAGTGAATGCAAATGGGATAAGTACAGAAGACCAGTCGTCCCGTTGAGGAAGGCGCTGTACGGACACCCAGATGCGGGAACATTTTGGGAGCAGCACTGCGATGAGTCGGTGCGTTGGTTTTGAGCCCATCGGCGAAGAATGGCCTTCAGTGTACATTCATGAAAAGCTCCAGCTTGTTCTGGTTGTGTATGTCGACGACTTCAAAATGGCAGGGCCGCAGAAGAACCTTGCTCAAGGATGGAGCATGTTGCGTACACGTTTGAAGATTGAGCCCGAGACTGGACTTGACATGTACCTTGGTTGCAATCAAAGCAAGGGAAACGTCACTCTCGGGAACGGACACCGAGTAACACCGGTGACCTATGACATGGAACAGTTCCTACGTTCCTGTGTCGACCGCTATCTTGAAGTGGCGGGCGACGTGAAGTTGAATAAGGTTGTCACCCCTGAGTTGCATGAAGAAAAAAAGAATCACGTCTCACGGAAGCCTGCCAGAGAGGGGCCGTCAGTCGTGTGCAATTGGTGTAACAATCTTGTGCCCACCGACGGTTCTGCCACAGTGCCGGACCAACGGGGAGGGACTCCTGAGTTGGCCATGAAGGAGACCGTGCGTGGACACCTTGCTCCGCATGCCGCTAGCGTACTGATGAAGTTGCTGTACGGTGCGCGGATTGCTCGCTTCGATTTGTTGCGGCAAGTGAATCGCCTAGCACGGAACGTGCATAGGTGGACTGACTCCGATGATCGGGGTTTGCATCACTTGATGAGCTATGTGCATCATACCAAACATTGGCGCATGGTCGGTTGGGTTGGAGACCCTATGGACGATGTGCACTTGGCCTTGTATGCGGACGCTGACTTTGCGGGATGCATTGACTCGCTGCGTTCCACCCCCGGTGGACACTTGAATATACAAGGGCCTAATACCCGGTTTCCGTTGTCTGGCAGCTCTAAAAGACAGGGTTGTGTGAGTCACTCCACTCCCGAGGCCGAGATTGTTGCGGCCGATGTTGCCATGAGATCGATGGGTATGCCCGCTCTCAAGTTGGTAGAGCGGATCCTCAAGAAGTCTCCGAACTTTGTGTTCTATGACGATAACAAGGCTATGATCGGTGTCGTGCGATCGGGAAGAAACCCCACGATGCGCCACCTTGAGAGAAGCCATGGTGTTAGCATTTCGTGGATGCATGAGATGTTCACACGTGATTACATGTACTTGGCGTATGAGGTCACCGACAGGATGGCGGCCGATATTTACACCAAGGCGTTCAATGATGGGCGCAAATGGAAACATGCATGTTTGCTGATTGGTCTACTTGACCCGAGCTTGCTGTCTGACCCGGATACCCTCAAGGCGCTCACACCTACGTGTGACCCCATAAAAGGGACCATGCAGACTGCTTCGGGAACAGTTGACGGAGTTCCCACATTTCCGTACACACACATTCCGATCATGCCCCCGGACCTGTGCTGGTCTGGATTGACATCCAAAGAGGGATTGCATGAGCATGAAGGGCATGATCCGGTTGTCGTTGCCAAGGGGCCCAGATTGATGCGTGTGAAACCTCCACTCGCGGTTATGACACCGTTTGGGAGCAAGTGGCTTCGTTCCACTTGGTTTCTGAAGAACGGGTCATGGCTCAAAGTTGAGGATAGAGTTGACCCGGGGCTACAATGTGTGCGAATTGATGGTTGGGTTGAACGCGCAGTTTGGCAGTTTCATCCCGTACCGGTCGCTGCACCGGCGCGGGAACGGTCTCCACGGCCCCGACCAATTCACGTCGGGTCCGGGGATGTTGACATGCAGTCCGTGCTGGCCGCATTTGTTGAAGAACTGTCGAACGAGCGCATAGAGTTGAAGTGTGTTAACGACCTTGCTTTGGAAACGTTGCTCCGATTGAAATTGCTCATGCGTTGTCTGCATATCAATCACGAGCAGCTTGTCCCGGGTCGTTGTTTTGTTCCGTATCGCATTGCGGTGAAGCACAAGCCACAGTTAGCGCCGGGTATTGAACTCGCGATGGTCAAACATGACGGTGGTGTGCTTCGCGCTCCTGTTCATGTCTCGCTTCCTGGTATGAGAACTCGCACAGTAGTCACTCTTTACAGTGTTGACTTGGCTCGGCCTATCGTGCTGATGGCATGTTCCGAACCACGTAACTGGTTCACTGCTCTTGCCCGCCATGACGGGCCGCAGGTTGTCACCATAACTCTGGTTGATGACTTACTGAGCGAGTACGGGGGAGAATCGCCAGACATGTGCTTACCAAACCTTCCGATTTGTTGTTCTTCGCCGGGCCTTGCACGGGGGGATCATCATGGGCACGCCTCAACAAGACTCGCGGCATTGACACCGCAGAGAAAATCGAGGCCAAACAAAGAGAATTTTGGAGATTGTTTGAACGGTTCGTTGAGATAAAACGGCATGCCATGACAAAACGAGCCGCGAGTTTGTTTGAGTTGCCTGGAAGTTGTGATTATTGGAAAGATGAGAGACTGCATGAGGTTGTGCATGATGGGACTAGTCACGAGTTTGATGGGTGTCGCTATGGCTTGAAACAAAGATATGCAAAGAACCCCATGCCAATCAAGAAACCATGGAGAGTTGTCTCATGGAACTTTGAACTTGGTGGCTCGTTGTCTAAGAAATGCAATGGAAACCATGAGCATGGACCTTGTGCTGGTCGTGAAACCAAAGAAACCCAGTTGTACACGTCAAAAATTGTGGGTGTGATCCTTCGCCGTTTTCGTGCTCGAGCAAGGTGCCTCAAACCGGCACCGTTGAAACTCGCTCTTGCTTGCATTACGCGAAGGAGATCGCGGAAGCACCAAGCTACTGCGAGCGAAATCCGCACCACCCCAACTGCACAACCGAGGTGCTGGGCCAGTCCCGAACCTCTGGTGCATACGGGGAGCTGGGTCAGTCCCGAACCCCAAGCTTCAAGGAGGAGCTGGACGAGTTCGTCACCTCAATCTGAAGCTGGGATCGTATTGGGACAATTCCGTGGCTTCATTTGCAGCTGCTTATTTTGGGTTTTCCTGGGTTCTGGAGAATATCATCAAGATGACTGCCAATCCGACTGTCGTCAATACGAATGAGTTCTTCTGCGTGCCTGTTGGGAAATCTAGGCAAGCAGCAATCTTCTTGGGAAATTTGGTGAAGAACGCCATCGAGGAAGGCAAGAGGATACCCAAGAGGATGGAGATGAGCAGCGACCTGGGTATGTGCGTGAAGTGGATCGAGGACATCGGCGTCCCCGCTATTTATGCATACTCTGCGTACTATTCTGCCAAGGGCCGCGGGATGATGAAAGGCGAAGGGCAGTCTATGAGGGTTGCCTTAGAGTTCATCAGCAAAGTTTTCGGACAGCTTTCTGCCGACGAATGTATGCTTGGATGGAGGGAATTCTGCAGCAAGGGAAAGAAGATAGTGTCGGCGCTGAACCAACTTTGCGGTGAGGCAACGATGCTAGCGAAGAACCCCGAGTTGCTCGACGTAACCAAGTACTGCATAGAAGGGGCGGATATGTTGAGGTCAATCGCGAACATCTGGGATCTCGCATTAGGCGTGGCCGAGGACAACGATGAACGGTCGTTCAAAGCTGCATTCCACCAGGACACCCCGGTTGGGGAGGTGTACAAAGAATTCATCAGCGACGAGTCATCTAGGGCATCGTCATCGAGAAGGTGGAGGAGCTCCGAGGAGTTCCAGACGACTGCAGAGTTTGAGAGGCACGATCGGAGAATTGCAAAGTACAGAGATCGAAACTGGGGGAAAGTGTTCACGTTGAGCGTGATCAAGGCTCCCAAGATCGACTCCTACGGTCGTGGTTCCAAGGACGACTACCAGAAGAATTGGGACCTTGGGTTGGTCTACCAGAATGAGCTGCAGGCATCGATGAAGAACCTCGCATATGCACTGAGGAGGGATGAGAATGCCAGCCAGAACAACCTATTGCGCTGGATGATCTGTGGGTCAACCCCCAGTGACATCTCTGATGCGTGCATCGGGGCGGTCAATTCGCTCATGTGCGTATCGTTCATCATGAGGAGATTGCAGCCATTGCTCGGTGAGAAGGACTCCAAAGATCAGTCGTATACAGCTTATTTCCGTCCAGACAAAAGGGAGCTGAACGATCTCTACCGGGAGATTGAGTACGCCAGGGATTTCCTATGGTGCATCGATATGATCTATGAGTCGAAGCTGCCTGCGATGAACATCAACTCCATCAGTTTGGCACCGCACGCGGCTGACAGGGCCGCTGAGAACCAAGATCGGCGCAAGTGGGTAAGCTGGATGAAGGAGATCGAGAAGAAGGCCGAGAAGGACGTCATGATCGAATTCTTCCAGAATAAATACTGCACGATTCATGAAATCGAGAGGGAACTGGAGAAGTACCCCGAGGATTTCGTGGTTGGGGAAGAGCCGACATGGTGGGTGATGGGCTCATCGAAGACGGAGCCGCCACGGAAGACGGAGCGACAGCAGAAGTCGGCATCAAGCTCCGGACAAAGGAGTCAAACCGCTGGTGGGTCAGTCCCCCAGCCGGGAGCTCCAAGTGGGGGGTCGCAAGCCAGCGATGCTGTCAAGATCGACAACGAGATCATCGACTCCATTTTCCGAATGAACTCTGGCGGTGACGACGACAGATGGGTAATTATCAACCCAACTGCTGGACATGATACCTACACTTCATTCGAAGGGGGTATTACTTTGGGCGGCGCGACTGTCAATGTGAAGTTCAACATAGACAACAATACGGGGTACCCGATCATACAAACTGTATTTGGGCCGTGTCTTGCAGAAGGTAAGAACGCAACATACTGGGAGTGTATGCTGAGATGCCTGACCTCTTCGCTATTGCACTTCGAGGAGAAGACCAGCGCGGAGAAGATTATTCTTTCATATGTTGGAAAGGGGAACGCGGCATGGCTACAGCTATATGCTTTCTTGTGTGCCCAAACAGGATGCTTGTTTACTGGACGCCTTCCGGGCGCCAAAGCCATCAACGCGTTGATCCAGGCGGAGATGAACCCGGACAACGCACCTGGACAGTTGAACCGGATTATCAAGAGACAGAAGAGGAGCCCCATTGGTGAGGCAACGATTCGCGACATGATGATCCAGAAGAAGAGCTTCTTGGTCCTGGACTGGCCCCTGAGGGCCGTCAACTCAAAAGGGAGCACGAAGACCTTCCAGATGATGGTCAACGAACAGGGATGGACAAATATCGAAGAGAGATCATACTATGGGTCGAGTGAGCAAGTCTCCTCTCCCAACGACACGTTGAATATCATCTCCCGATTGCAGAAGCTGGATAAGCTCATCGCTGGACGGCGGAGGCGAGACATGGATGACTCACCAATGTCGGTGCACATTTGGATGTCGCTATATGATTGGGTGTGCATGAGAGGATGTGGGTGGCAGGTGACCGCCAATCCCATCATCGACTCCCTGCAAAAGGCGATATCTGACCTCGTCAACACGTGCAAGGGCCTGGTCGTGGTGTGCGTGAATCGCGATGTTGCTTTCCATGGAGGAAGAGGGGACTTGGGGACGATCGCCAACAAGGTCAGCGAGATCTGCAAGGCGGCAGGCGCGCTGGTGACCGAGAACGATCGCCTGTGGCGCGTGGTCCATGCGCTCACAGGAAAGAACTACAAGATCCCTGGGAGCTCGAACCTGCAACATTTCCTCCTGAAACGATTGCTGGTGGAGAAATCCATCGATGTAGTCGCACCAAGCAACGCGTTTGTGCGTGAGCTGGAGGAGACGTGCATTAACGAGCCCGACCTTCGATTCAACATCCCGAAGAATATGGAGGAGTCGAAGGTGAAGTTTGAGTACAAGCCGACCTTCACTGCGCAGTCAAAGAGAAAACAAGAACAGCAAGATGAAGGGCACGGCGAACAGGATGCGTTTGGGAAAGCCGATGTCGGTGATCAACGTCTTCGATGGTATTTGGTCACGGAGCTCAGCAAGTTCATCTGTGAACTTTGCGCTAGAGAGATGCAGGTGAGCAAGTCGAAGGTGCTCGGACCAAACTCGAAGTTCAATCCCACTTCTTGCGTGAACTGTTGCGCGAACTGGAATGCGGACACGAACGGTATTGCGAGGTCTATCGAAGGGAAGAAGCTGTACACGCGCCTCTTCGCGGAATGCGTGGTTGCAATCCCTGACCTTCAAAACCTCATGGTGGACGTCAACAACATCCAGGCCATGATCACGATTATACGGGAGCTCGCGTATTCTAAGCTGAAGAAGGAGCTCTCCCACGTGGGCTTCGTGAGCATGACAGTGGATCAGGCAGCACAGTTCTACAACAACGGTCACGGGAAGCAATTATGTGCATCCCGGGATGTGATCGTGTGCAAGAATTCCGAGGGAGTCGAGGAGAGAATGTCCATCTTCATGATAGACAAGGATCTCGGCAACGTGGCCTATTCCTCCTGGATCAAGAGCGTGCTCGACCAAGGGACGATGTATGAACTCCTGGGACAAACCTCAAACGAGGAATCCTTGGGAGACGTCGTCGAGATGGTATTGGGGTTCTTTGAGGTGATGTCGTACTTTCAGCACGAACTGCCACTGTGGAAGGATGTGTGGAAGATCAAGAGGGAGTTCGAGCAGTCAATCGTACGACACCTCGCCGGGAACGTGACCCACACGACGGGCCAGAACCGAAAGCGGAACAAACCTTCCGCGCAACTCGGGGCGCCCACGAAAGAAGTGCTGGGCATCATGAACAAGGCTAAGCCCAGACACCCGCGATCCCTGATAACCGAGCCTGCTGCCCAAGGGTCCAAGAGAAAGGCAACGGAGGGCGAAGGTGACGGTCTTGGTCAAGCACCAGACCCGAGCCGAAGCTCTCAGCCCAACGCTGAGAAGGAAGAGAAGAAGCAGCGAGTGATCGATGGGCGGAGAGCGGCACTAGGATTCCTGGAGTCAATGGAGAAGTGCATGGGAGAAATGGGAATCTGCAAGAAGTGCTCGAACCTGGCCCACGACGGCGACTGCAAAGACATTGAGGAGGCTGCTGGCAACGAGAAAGCGATGAAGACGCTCCGTAAGCTACTCAGCAGTGATCCCGTGTCATCGGATGAAGATATGGGGGATGCGGAGGAACCGCCCTCATCAACGTCCAAAGAAAGAAAGAGAGGAGGACAAGCAGGGAAAGAAACAATCGAGATGTATAGCTATACCATCAACTTGGTGGAGATGGCTGACACGGCAGAGGGAGGAGAGCTACAATGTGGTGGCGTGGACCTCACCTACAACCCGTGCGGGGACAACAGGACGTTCAAGAAGACGCTTGAGATGGGATGCGACACCATCCCGTGCTACATCCCGAAGTACGGCGACGTGAGTGATGTGCACTTGCCATGGGCGTATGCGTCCATCGTTGACCCCAAATACTTTCCCAAATAAGGTGCCATCCTTGAGCAGGTGGACGTGATGCAGCTTGGCAAGAGTGTCAATTTCTGCGTTGCTCCTTTTGACGGCGCTCCACTGTGCAGGATTGGCGATGATCGCTCGGTATTTGCTACGAAAGACCAAGCAAACCAGCTATCTCATGACCTATGCCGAGTCCTTCGACACAAGATCGGCAGCTGCCGAGGACGTGCTTTCAGGTGCGACGAAGGTGGATGGGTCGACATTGATGCAGTCATTGACGACCGGAACAACGACATATTCCCGCCAGGCACCTCGAGAGCGAAGCGATACATGGGCATCATGGAGGTGATCAAGTGGCAGGAATCTGGAAGCAAGAAATCGAGATTTCAGGTGCTGGCAGCAAGGTTTCCAAGCATCATGAACCCGAACGACACCAAGGCGGCCAGGGAGGAAATGACCAAAGCTGGCATGGATCGGGACGACATCGACAGGATGTTCAACAGATGCGATGGATGGTACAGACCTTGGTGCATCCGAGTCACAACTGGTCACAGCGATTTTGGATTCATGAGCTCATCCGCACTGGCAAATAGGTATTCCGCAAGAATGGGTGATTCTCTCGGAGGAGCATTCCATGTGACGTATGTGGAAAACCTGCCAAGCATCGTACGCTGTGGGTTAGTCCCCGGCGGAATCGATGGCGGTAACAGGCTAGCACTGCACTTCGGAGCGTTTGCTCCATGGGATGAGATGAACGTGGCAACGAAGGTGACGCTACGGAACGTAAGGAAGGGGGACCCGATTGCGATCATCTACATTCCCAGTGCAACCCTCGCGCGGTATGGAGCTGGAGTCGCGGCAAATGGGACTTTCATGGTCTTTGACGTGGTCCCGTTCTATGAGGTCAAGTCCATTTGGATTGGCAAAGCAACGGAGGGAAACGCCTGGAGTACGTTGATGTCAAGAGAGCGTACTCGAAGTGTGTGGAGAACGAGATCTGCCCTGGCTTCGTCAACTCATCCCAAGAGTCGGCTGCGATGTTCCTCCAGAACGTCACAAAGATCAGCGAGAGGATGCCCGAGACCGAGACAGGTGCCGATAATCTGCACTACATCAGGGACATGGTTGATCGTGCATGCGAACTCTATCGGAACAACAAGATGGAGGAGTTCAACGCGCAGGTCAACGAGGTCAGGGACGAAATCAGCAAAGTCGTCATCCTGAATGATGAGACATGGGAAGGACTGAGATGCCGGATATGTCCATCGTGTGCGACCGCGATCCCCCTGCTTCTGCTTATGCCTGGAATGTGAGGCGCAACTGATCTCCACCGGGAGGTACTACATCCACGTCAACTCCGACGATGAGGAGGACAATCAAAACCCCAACGTCTCGGGAGATGCCAAGCGCGCACAGGAAGAAGCTAACCACGGTGCGGCGGCGCAGGAGGATGATGACGAAGCGGAGGAAGTTCCGGGAGAAGAAGACGACATGGACACGCAAGGATATACATCCGGATATGCGTCAGAAGAGGATGACAGCGGTTGGTATTACCGCGACACTGATCTGACGTCACGGGATATCATAAATTCCCAGCGGATGGCGATCTGCCTTGACGAGCCGCGTGAGGCTCAGTACATGGCAGGGTTTATCGCACTCCAGATGTCCAAGATGTGGGGGATGTTCGAGGGTGGTGAGGAGAGAACGATGAATGCCCAACTCGAGGGGAGACCGGGCTGCCCTTACCACAACGACTTCAAGAGATACCCCAACATGACTGAGCATGATCAGGAAGGTATACTTTTGCCATCAACAATAACGAAGATTTCTCAATCGGAGAATGTTCGGACAAGAGCCTTCCGATCGGTTGAGGAGCGTGACGAATATATTCGTATGATGGTGTGCAAGTGCGAGGGACTATACGCATTCTACAAGCTGTGGATTGCAGCGAGAATCCTCGATGTCACCAGGGACGAAATGAAGCTCCTGGTCAAGGACCGAGTGCATCCGGTAGGTGATATTATTTTCAGATGCTTTGCACTGGCTTTCAACTGTAAGTATATATCATTCGTGAGGGATGGCCTGAACCTTGGCAAATATGGTTACGCGGTCAACGTGAGCGCCATCATCTCGGCCGTCGACCCGAACAAGTGTGACGCACCTCTGCTGGATTGGTGCCTTCGGAAAGGGCGCTGGCTACCAGAGGATTACAGCAAGAAGTGTGTCCGGGCACGAGAAGCCCAGAAGAACTTGGACGAGGAGTTCCGTCGACGCACTCACAGACTGTCCATTGGGGACCGGTATGCGTAGTGAAGATGCTGATTGCGGCACGATGTGGGTTAGTCCCCATCTGTTGCTTGCGTCTCATCAACACCATTGCGATGGAACGACTTTACATTATGATATGATTTCATGTATCCAAGTTGAATGGATGTGTACATGGTTACATATTCCGACGACTATGACATTCCGGATATTCGTGGATGGAACTATTACCTCATGGATGATTTCCTTTTCATTATTTATGCATTGTCCATGGTATCTGGAATGGCTATGATTTGCATTGATTGCTCACCGATATTTCCTTACCGGAGATATGCAGATTGATCACGAGCAGGCCCCTCTGATGGACTTTTGTGGCCAACCCATTTATGGATGACAGCTGCGCGATGCGCAAATGCGGCAGCTGGATTGTTCGTTGGTGGTCAAATGACGTGACGATTGTGTATTGTATACACCTGCATATGGAAGTGTGCTTCGATTGGATGGATGAATGTTTCACTTTTCGTACAATCGAACCCGGCATGTTTCACAGCGAATGAACGGTGTAGTGATAGCAAGTAAAAGAATGCACGACACGATTTCGTAGCTGAAGCCGTGGCCAGTGGAACGTTTTGTGGTGTTTGGACCGCATGATGAACAATGCGACCCAAATGGGGGATGTTAAAACCCTCTAGGCCCCGTGCCGAAATTGGGTAGCTGTTCTGAGGTCCTTGTTGGTGTTGCTTCCCAAGTTCCATTGATCGCCATTTGGCTCAAGACACAATTGAGGTTCAAGATCTGATGTGTGACTGCATACATACGTGATCGGCATTGAGAGCGAAAACACTTTGCTTGCGCTGCATTTGTCAGGACCACTGTTGTAACTATCATTCCTTCTCCCTTACAACGTTTACACGGGTTCGGCTATAACGGCATCGTCCGTATACACATTTCTACGTGGTTGGTATTACAGCTTGAGGGTTCGGTGCATAGCGTCCCACGGGACGTCACCTTGCCGTCTCTTGAATGTAATGAGTTTGTCCATGTTCAACTTTCGCTGTCAAAGACAAGTGTTTGGTCTGCTGCATTGGGTTTGTTGCACGTTTGCATGTTCGTCAACTCCTGGGGTTTGGCAGACATGCCCTTGAGTAGATGCAAGCAAAGCTGGCGAGGTCAGGTTCTTTTGTGGTGTCTAACGCCTGAAGGTTCGTTTCGCCCTTGAATCCAAGCAATGGATTGTTCATTTGGCGCTAAATCTAGACCAGCTCCCTCCACATCACTCGTTTCTTGTCATGTCTTGTTCCTTGGCCATGCATTCAGTGTGAATGCCTGTTACCTTCTCGTTGGATGTATCGAAGATCTTTCCATTGCTCGACCAGTACCATGTTCAGACAGTGTTGCGACAAATGTGTTGCGAGTGGGCGAGAGTGATGGGTGAGAGTGTTGCGACACAGGACAATGGGCGCTAGACTTTTTCATATTGCATCAAATGTGTTCTCAGCGCTAGACTGACCTTCCTGCAAGGCAGCACTTTATCACGTTGCTTGCCTAGATTGCCACCCGCAAGGCAAAGTCTCGCAACTATCCCCAGCAGTGTGGGTCTGTCAGCTGAGAAGCCTTGCCTGGGCCTTACCAGCTGTGTGCATTCTTGCCTGCCCTGCATTCGTGTCCATGTTTAAGAAAGAGACGAACCAAAGGGTCGACTTCCTTCTCACAAAAAAAAAAACTCTCGAATTGTCGCCCACCTGCCGTGCCCTCACTCCCTGACCTTGCAGGGCGTGAGTGGTGGCTTCCAGCTCGCTGGCAATGCTTTTCCAATCGACCCAGCGCCTGCAAAACATAGCACTCCTGACATGTATTTAAACGTATTTGTTGAATGCGTTTTGATCGCACGTTTCTTTGTGTGAACTTGAACTTTGATAAGATGCTGCGCGTCTTAGCTTCAATGTTTGTCAGGCATACTTGAAGAAAGTGCAGACCTCAAGCCGAACTTCGCTCACCCTGTCTGAGTTGTTTGCAGAAGGGCGATGACAAAGATTGAAGTTTTGAGTGATTTCAACGCTGAGCATTGCTTGAGGCTATCAAGCAGGAGAACCCAAATACTGTATCCTGCGATTCCTGTCAAATTGACATTTACCGTCAAGAGGAGAGCTTTGCTCACATCAAAACACACATTCACACACATTTGCATTCTCGTTTGTTCCACACTCTCACCTCGCCCCTGTGCCGTGTCTCAGCTTGATGTTGCAGGACGGCCGCTGGGTCAAAGAAGGCAAGATGGCAGCAAGTCTCCGTGAGACAGACGAGCCGAGCACTTGGTTCCGATGCGCTAGGGTTTTTTGCGTGATTTTGGCGTCGCCCAGCTCTCAGGGCAATTGCTATGGCTTCGTACTACCAGCCGAAGCCGCGTCTCAGGCGCCTCTCCCAGCAGTGCAGCATTTTACATTGTTCGAATTTGCATCATTGGCCTAATTTGGCTTTGACTTCTTTCGTTCTCAAGCAGGCACATCGTTTCATCTTGTACAAGAAGCATGGGGACAGTCACTTCTTTGCAGTGACGTCTTTCTTTGGTGTTCTGTGGCTTGCAGGGTTAGGGGGGTCCATGCTCACATGTTTCAACATGAAGCTGCGGTGCTCAACTCAAGCAGGGAATGCGTGCAATGGGTACAGTACTAGCAACAGTGCCGGTGCTGGTCAATAGCTGCTCCACCGAGGCATCCCTCCTTGCGCCGAAGTGCGCAGATGCCAAACAGTTTGAAGAAGTGTGGAAAGCTCGCTACGTCGAGCATGCTCATGGAAATGGCGCTCAGCTGCAAGCTTCGGAATGACACGACTTCTGCAGCACATCTCGTGAGATGGCTTCTTGTGCTTGATTTGCAGGCTGTGTCCCTTCTTTGAAAAAGACAAGATTCTCAAAAGCAACAAAAAATATCCCACAAACCGCAGCGTCGCAGGTTTACGATGTGACCTTTCATCTATTGCCTTCTCAATCGAAATGGGGATCAATCGCTCACAAAAAAGATCTGAAGTTTTAAGTGATGCCATCACTTCGTGTGACACATGCTGCAAGTGTCTGAAATCTCTAAAAATGTGTCATCCGTCATCCAAGTCCCAATCTCAATTGATTGATGCTTGAAGAGTGTTGAATCTCTTTGCCACAAAAAAGCGCTCTCTTTGAGCTGTAAGGCTCTTCTTCAGCCAGTGGTTTGTGCCAAAGAAATCGGATGCCATGGAATTGGTGGTATTGGCGCTTGGTGTACAAGGAACACCTGTACATGCTGCGGCGGGTCCTCGGTGCCACGAATTCATGAACAGCCGCCTGTGCAAACAAGATTGGCTGCAGATGGCAAGACCGGTGGGCGCAAGAAACTTGAGTTGCCTCCGCTGACAAGTCCTGCAAGTCCTGAAGAACACGTGTTCATCCCCTTGGATGACTATGGCGCGAAGATCCAGGGTTTGTTCCAGGGGCAGGAGTTCGTGTTCCTCCGCGGAGGTGTAGGGGTCGGAAAAACCACTTTGGGGTACCACTTGGGACGGGAATATTCGAAGACATTTATCAGTGTTCAATTTGGCGATGGCGGGTACGATTCTTGGCGCAAGAACATCGTTGAAGGAATTAAGCTTTCAACCGGGAAGGAGGTGAATGAGAGTGGCACGCAGCTTGAGGACGCACTGCGGCTGGCAAAAGCTGACAATCTGACATTGGTATTGGATGAAGCGCACAGAATCTTCAACTTGCCAGCATTAGAACATTGCTCTTCAGGAGCTCAATCCACCCCAAAGTGCTCCTTCTCTCAGCCTCCGGCGAAGGAAATGCAAGTAGTCCTACCACACCCACTGAGATCAGCCAAAAAGTGTTTTGGACTCCTCCCATCCCCGGCGTTGGTGAGGATTTTGTTGAGCGGTTGACAGAGGCTGGTGTGTGCTTGGACAAGGATAGCGTTGACTTCTTCATGAAATTCTGCGGCGGTCACAGATCCATCTTTATCGCGGCGATGGCATGGGTCAAAAACAATCAACACGGAGCACTGTGGAAGTATAATGAGACCGTGACCAGAGTTCGCGACAGCATCGATGCAACCAACTGGTGGGCACGGGGCTCGATTTTGGAAGGACTTGCTGCATCTCGAGGTGTGAAAGTCAATGGACAGTTTGGCAACCTTGACATGGCACCGATGGAATTTGTCCACATTCTCTGCGAGGGTCCAGGCCAGCTTTCTGAGGAGTTGCGCCGTGACTTGACTGTCTGTGGCTTCGTGATCCCGGTGCCTATTGAGCATGATGGCGAGTTCCGGCGAGTAGACTGGACGAGAGACGATGTCCTATATATGGTTGCAAACCCAATTCTGGCATCATTCTATCGGAACCGGTTGGAGAGGTTTCGCGGTTTGAAAGTGAGAATTGATCCCTTTCTCCCTGTGAACTGCATGGACTTGCTACTGCGTGCGATTCCGTATGTTACCTTTGCCCAGGTTGTGGGGTTTTCACCAAAGGCAGCAGCAGATTCCTCACTGTCAAAGGATGACTTGCCTTTTGAAGACCAATACAATGCTGCCATCATTGAAGTCTTGCAAAGGCTCGGATACGCAGCTGATTCGTCCCACAACAAAGAAGTGGGCAAGGTGGACATCTTTGTGAACATTGACAACAGGACCTTTGGTGTGGAATGTATCATGGCAAAGCGTGGCCCGACAGACCACAAAAAGCACCGGGGACGCTTTGACACTGCGCTGTATGCGTACAGCAACGCCGACCACAAGGCACTAGTCACGATTGGAAGCAGCAAATCTCGGGTGCGAGAGCGTGTCTTGAAAACGAAAGCAGATGGTGTCGAGATCATCGGCTTGGTGCCCAATATCGCGCACACTGGCTACAACATTCTGTACCGAGGTTTGGGTGCCAAACAACTGTCCGACTCGGCTTTTGTTTGAATTTGAACTTTCCATTGCCAGCCCCAAAGCTTGTTGTCATCTTGAAGACTCTCAAAGATTGGAGTGTGGTAAAGAACTGAATCATCCGTCGCCCTGGAGGTGCCCAAGCTGCAGAGGGTGCAGATTTGGTGGAGTACTATGTCGAGTGCGACCTCGTGGCACGTGCGTTGGACACAAGCAACAGGATCCGCTGCATCCAGAAGGTTTTGCGCATCAACAAACCTGCGCAACCTCCAGGCAACATTTTCGCTCGCATTGGCGCAAAGATTTGTTGCGCAAGTCAGGATGCAAACTGTGCTTCATTCACTGTAGGGTTTCCGCCTGGAATAATCATCATTGAATCTTTTCAGCGAAGTGGAATCTTGTCAGAGCTGCACCCTGCAAGGCAGCGCCGCCCATGGGTGAGAGTGTTGGGCAATGGGCGCTAGACTTTTTCATACTGCGATAAATGTGTTCTCAGCGCTAGACTGGCCTTCCTGCAAGGCAGCACTTATCACGTTGCTTGCCCCGAATGCCGCCTGCAAGGCAGTGCCGCCTTGCAACCATCCGCTGCGGTGTCTGCGGTGTGGGTCCGTCAGCTGAAAAGCCTTGCCCGGGCCTTACCAGCTGTGCACAGTCTTGCCTGCCCTGCGTTCATGCTCAGAAGATTGTCCCACCTCCAAAATCGAAGGCGTTTGTGGAGCCGTCGGTTTAACGGCTGGATGTGAATTGGATTGCAGTGCTTGTGCCTTGCGAGGACGGCAAGGAGTTCATTGGCAATCCGTTCAAAATTACGACAAGTGTCAGAGACGTCCCCGCCTCAGCTGCTTCACTTAGCGAGGGATTGCCTCAGTTCTTTTCTGTGTTCGGGAGTGGTGGTTCACGCGTTTGGTTGGCTATATCAGGTGGATCAGGTGGACGACCTCAAGAAAGCCCTGCGCTTAGAGCTTGTGAGCCTCGCTAGCCTTGAGCTTTCCATTGTGAGCTGTTTTGCAGAAGGGCGATGACAAAGATTGAAGTTTTGAGTGATTTCAACTCTGAGCATTGCTTGAGGCTATCAAGCAGGAGAACCCAAATACTGTATCCTGCGATGCCTATCAAATTGACATTTACCGTCAAGAGGAGAGCTTTGCTCACATCAAAACACACATTCACACACACATTTGCATTCTCGTTTGTTCCACACTCTCACCTCGCCCCTGTGCCGTGTCTCAGCTTGACTCTGCAGGAAGGGGGCTGGGTCAGACAAGATGAAGAAGCAGCAGTCAACCGCGGCAAATCCAAGCCGAGCACTCGGATCCGATGCCTTTCAACTTCGGGTTTTGCTGTCGCCCAGCTCTCAGGGCAGATTGCTACGGATTTGTGCTACCAGCTTGAGATGCATCAGACTGGGTGCCTTCCTTAGCACAGCATGTTTGACACTTGTGAACTTGCACCATTGCGCGTCCTAAGATGGCTTTTGTCACTTGCTCTTCTCGGCTGAGGCAATGCTGGTGCACAACGTGTCACCTCGTACCGGAAAATAAAGGTACAGCTGCGGCACAGTTGTTTCGTTGCAGCGCGACTTTGCTTGACTTAAAGAGTTTGGGAGGTCAATGCTTACACTTTTGAGCATCAGGCTGCGGTCTTCAAGTCAAGCAGGGAATGCCTGCGACGGGTACAGGACCAGCAACAGTTCCGGCGCACCGAGGCATCCCGTCTGCCGAAGTGTGCAAATGCCAAACAATTCGAAGATGTGCGGAGGAAAGCGCGCTACTTCGAGCATGCTTTTTGAAATGGTGCTGAACTGCAAGCTTTGGAATCCCATGAGCTCTCAAACCCCGCTACTTTGCAAGGTTTTCTGCTCAAATGTTGGAGCGGGCCTTGACTTGCGCACGAGCTTGCTCAGCATGTAACAATGTTTGTATGTCCATTCATGCTGACAAGCTGGAAGTTGTAAACAATCATACCAAAACGTAGGGATGTGTAATGTGTTGTCCATGTTCAACTTCGCTGTCAAAGACAAGTGTTTGGTCTGCTGCATTGGGTCTGTTGCACGTTTGCATGTTCGTCAACTCCTGGGGTTTGGCAGACATGCCCTTGAGTAGATGCAAGCAAAGCTGGCGAGGTCAGGTTCTTTTGTGGTGTCTAACGCCTGAAGGTTCGTTTCGCCCTTGAATCCAAGCAATGGATTGTTCATTTGGCGCTAAATCTAGACCAGCTCCCTCCACATCACTCGTTTCTTGTCATGTCTTGTTCCTTGGCCATGCATTCAGTGTGAATGCCTGTTACCTTCTCGACTCGTTGGATGTATCGAAGATCTTTCCATTGCTCGACCAGTACCATGTTCAGACAGTGTTGCGACAAATGTGTTGCGAGTGGGCGAGAGTGATGGGTGAGAGTGAGAGCGACAAAGGAACAATGGGCTCTGACTTTGTCATAGTGCATCAAATGAGTTCCAGCGCTCTCTCAGACAGACCTTCCTGCAAGGCAGCAACGTTATCACGTTGCTTTGCCTAGATTGCGCACCCGCATGCATAAGTCACGCAATAATAGCCCCAGCAGGTGTGGGTCTGCCAAAGCTGAGAAGCCTTGCCTGGGCCTTACCAGCTGTGCGCATTCTTGCCTGCCCTGCATTCGTGTCCATGTTTAAGAAAGAGACAAACCAAAGGGTCGACTTCCTTCTCACAAAAAAAACAAAAACTCTCGAATTGTCGCCCACCTGCCGTGCCCTCACTCCCTGACCTTGCAGGGCGTGAGTGGTGGCTTCCAGCTCGCTGGCAATGCTTTTCCAATCGACCCAGCGCCTGCAAAACATAGCACTCCTGACATGTATTTAAACGTATTTGTTGAATGCGTTTTGATCGCACGTTTCTTCGTGTGAACTTGAACTTTGATAAGATGCTGCGCGTCTTAGCTTCAATGTTTGTCAGGCATACTTGAAGAAAGTGCAGACCTCAAGCCGAACTTCTGCTGCACCGGTCTGGTGTTGCAGAATGGGCGATTACAAAAGATTGAAAGTTTGGTATGGTTGGGTTGGATGGGGGGGGAGGGGGTTGGGGGGGGGTTTGGGGGTGGTGGGGTGTATTGGGGGGGGGGGTGGGGTTGAAGGGGGGGGGGGGGGGGAGGGGGGGGGGGGGGGGGGGGGTTGGAGTAAAAATTCAACGCTGAAGCATTGCTTGAGGCTTATCAAAGCAGAGAACCCAAAAATACTGTATCCTGCGAAAAAAATTCCTGGTCAAATTGACATTTACCGTCAAGAGAGGAGAGCTTTGCTCACATCAAAACACACATTCACACACATTTGCATTCTCGTTTGTTCCACACTCTCACCTCGCCCCTGTGCCGTGTCTCAGCTTGATGTTGCAGGACGGCCGCTGGGTCAAAGAAGGCAAGATGGCAGCAAGTCTCCGTGAGACAGACGAGCCGAGCACTTGGTTCCGATGCACTAGGGTTTTTTGCGTGATTTTGGCGTCGCCCAGCTCTCAGGGCAATTGCTATGGCTTCGTACTACCAGCCGAAGCCGCGTCTCAGGCGCCTCTCCCAGCAGTGCAGCATTTTACATTGTTCGAATTTGCATCATTGGCCTAATTTGGCTTTGACTCTTTTTCGTTCTCGGCTGAAGCCAAGCAGGCACATCGTTTCACCTTGTACAAGAAGCATGGGGACAGTCACTTCTTTGCAGTGAGCGTCTTTCTTTGGTGTTCTGTGGCTTGCAGGGTTAGGGGGGTCCATGCTCACATGTTTCAACATGAAGCTGCGGTGCTCAACTCAAGCAGGGAATGCGTGCAATGGGTACAGTACTAGCAACAGTGCCGGTGCTGGTCAATAGCTGCTCCACCGAGGCATCCCTCCTTGCGCCGAAGTGCGCAGATGCCAAACAGTTTGAAGAAGTGTGGAAAGCTCGCTACGTCGAGCATGCTCATGGAAATGGCGCTCAGCTGCAAGCTTCGGAATGACACGACTTCTGCAGCACATCTCGTGAGATGGCTTCTTGTGCTTGATTTGCAGGCTGTGTCCCTTCTTTGAAAAAGACAAGATTCTCAAAAGCAACAAAATATCCACAAACCGCAGCTTCGCAGGTTTGACGATGTGCCTTTCATCATTGCCTCTCAATTCGAAATGGGGATCATCGCTCACAAAAAACTGAAGTTTTCAAGTATGTTGGTTCTTGTTTGACACATGCTGCAGTGATGCATGGCTCTAAGAAATGTGTCATCGCGTCATCCAAGTCCCAATCTCATTGATTGATGCTTGAAGAGTGTTTGATCTCTTTGCCACAAAAAAGGCTGCTCGTTTGAGCTGTAGGCTCCTTCTTGCAGCCATGGTTGTGCCAAAGAATCGGAAGCCATGGAAGTTGGTGGTATTGGGGCTTGGTTGGTACATGGAACACATGTACATGCTGCGGGTCTTCGTGCCACGATTTCATGAAAAGCCGCCTGTGCAAACAAGATTGGCTGCAGATGGCAAGACCGGTGGGCGCAAGAAACTTGAGTTGCCTCCGCTGACAAGTCCTGCAAATCCTGAAGAACACGTGTTCATCCCCTTGGATGGCTATGGCGCGAAGATCCAGGGTTTGTTCCAGGGGCAGGAGTTCGTGTTCCTCCGCGGAGGTGTAGGGGTCGGAAAAACCACATTGGGGTACCACTTGGGACGGGAATATCCGAAGACATTTATCAGTGTTCAATTTGGCGATGGCGGGTACGATTCTTGGCGCAAGAACATCGTTGAAGGAATTAAGCTTTCAACCGGGAAGGAGGTGAATGAGAGTGGCACGCAGCTTGAGGACGCACTGCGGCTGGCAAAAGCTGACAATCTGACATTGGTATTGGATGAAGCGCACACAATCTTCAGCTTGCCACGCATTAGAACATTGCTCTTCAAGAGCTCAATCCACCCCAAAGTGCTCCTTCTCTCAGCCTCCGGCAAAGGAAATGCAAGTAGTCCTACCACACCCACTGAGATCAGCCAAAAAGTGTTTTGGACTCCTCCCATCCCCGGCGTTGGTGAGGATTTTGTTGAGCGGTTGACAGAGGCTGGTGTGTGCTTGGACAAGGATAGCGTTGACTTCTTCATGAAATTCTGCGGCGGTCACAGATCCATCTTTATCGCGGCGATGGCATGGGTCAAAAACAATCAACACGGAGCACTGTGGAAGTATAATGAGACCGTGAATTTTGGAAGGACTTGCTGCATCTCGAGGTGTGAAAGTCAATGGACAGTTTGGCAACCTTGACATGGTACCGATGGAATTTGTCAACATTCTCTGCGAGGGTCCAGGCCAGCTTTCTGAGGAGTTGCGCCGTGACTTGACTGTCTGTGGCTTCGTGATCCCGGTGCCTATTGAGCATGATGGCGAGTTCCGGCGAGTAGACTGGACGAGAGACGATGTCCTATATATGGTTGCAAACCCAATTCTGGCATCATTCTATCGGAACCGGTTGGAGAGGTTTCGCGGTTTGAAAGTGAGAATTGATCCCTTTCTCCCTGTGAACTGCATGGACTTGCTACTGCGCGCGATTCCGTATGTTACCTTTGCCCAGGTTGTGGGGTTTTCACCAAAGGCAGCAGCAGATTCCTCACTGTCAAAGGATGACTTGCCTTTTGAAGACCAATACAATGCTGCCATCATCGAAGTCTTGCAAAGGCTCGGATACGCAGCTGATTCGTCCCACAACAAAGAAGTGGGCAAGGTGGACATCTTTGTGAACATTGACAACAGGACCTTTGGTGTGGAATGTATCATGGCAAAGCGTGGCCCGACAGACCACAAAAAGCACCGGGGACGCTTTGACACTGCGCTGTATGCGTACAGCAACGCCGACCACAAGGCACTAGTCACGATTGGAAGCAGCAAATCTCGGGTGCGAGAGCGTGTCTTGAAAACGAAAGCAGATGGAGTCGAGATCATCGGCTTGGTGCCCAATATCGCGCACACTGGCTACAACATTCTGTACCGAGGTTTGGGTGCCAAACAACTGTCCGACTCGGCTTTTGTTTGAATTTGAACTTTCCATTGCCAGCCCCAAAGCTTTTTGTCATCTTGAAGACTCTCAAAGATTGGAGTGTGGTAAAGAGCTGAATCATCCGTCTCCCTGGAGGTGCCCAAGCTGCAGAGGGTGCAGATTTGGTACTATGTCGAGTGCGACCTCGTGGCACGTGCGTTGGACACAAGCAACAGGATCCGCTGCATCCAGAAGGTTTTGCACATCAACAAACCTGCGCAACCTCCAGGCAACATTTTCGCTCGCATTGGCGCAAAGATTTGTTGCGCAAGTCAGGACGCAAACTGTGCTTCATTCACTGTAGGGTTTCCGCCTGGAATAATCATCATGGAATCTTTTCAGCGAAGTGGAATCTTGTCAGAGCTGCACCCTGCAAGGCAGCGCCGCCCATGGGTGAGAGTGTTGGGCAATGGGCGCTAGACTTTTTCATACTGCAATAAATGTGTTCTCAGCGCTAGACTGGCCTTCCTGCAAGGCAGCACTTATCACGTTGCTTGCCCAGAATGCCGCCTGCAAGGCAGTGCCGCCTTGCAACCATCCGCTGCGGTGTCTGCGGTGTGGGTCCGTCAGCTGAAAAGCCTTGCCCGGGCCTTACCAGCTGTGCACAGTCTTGCCTGCCCTGCGTTCATGCTCAAGAGAAACTTCCTTCACAGAAGATTGTCCCACCTCCAAAATCGAAGGCGTTTGTGGAGCCGTCGGTTTAACGGCTGGATGTGAACTGGATTGCAGTGCTTGTGCCTTGCGAGGACGGCAAGGAGTTCATTGGCAATCCGTTCAAAATTACGACAAGTGTCAGAGATGTCCCCGCCTCAGCTGCTTCACTTAGCGAGGGATTGCCTCAGTTCTTTTCTGTGTTCGGGAGTGGTGGTTCACGCGTTTGGTTGGCTATATCAGGTGGACGACCTCAAAGAAGCCATGCGCTCAGAAGCGGGTTGGCAGGTCCGTTATTGTTTGGGACTCGCACTCTGAAGGCTTCAGGGCACCTCAGCTTTGTTTTGCCTTCTGGTATGTTGCTTAAGCTTCACGAGAATGTCAGGTGGATGATCTCAGAAGCGGGTCGCAGCAGTTCTTTGTTTGTTTTGGTTTGAGACTGTTGTCATATCCGATTTCTTGAGGCAATTACGCAAAAGAAGCCGAATACTGTGTCCTGCGACGCAGATGAAATCGACATTGCTTCAGGGCATAAAGAACAAGGCAGAGCTTTCAATTCCGTCATTCAAGATTGACATTTACAGCCAGAAGGAGAGCTTTGCGTGTCGAAAAGCACACCCATTTCATCTCACTCTCACCTCACCCCTTGCCGTGTCTCAGCTGGACTCTGCAGGATGGCCGCTGGGTCAAAGAAGCAAGGATGTCAGCAAGTTTGCACGACACAGATGAGCCTAGCGCTTGGTTCCTATGCCTTTCAACTTTGGGTTGTGCCGTCGCCCAGCTGTCAGGGCAGATTGCTACGGATTTGTGCTACCAGCTTGAGATGCATCAGACTGGGTGCCTTCCTTAGCACAGCATGTTTGACACTTGTGAACTTGCGCCATTGCGCGTCCTAAGATGGCTTTTGTCACTTGCTCTTCTCGGCTGAGGCAATGCTGGTGCACAACGTGTCACCTCGTACCGGAAAATAAAGGTACAGCTGCGGCACAGTTGTTTCGTTGCAGCGTGACTTTGCTTGACTTAAAGAGTTAGGGAGGTCAATGCTCACACTTTTGAGCATCAGGCTGCGGTCTTCAAGTCAAGCAGGGAATGCCTGCGACGGGTACAGGACCAGCAACAGATCTCTTTCACCGAGGCATCCCGTCTGCCGAAGTGTGCAAATGCCAAACAATTCGAAGATGTGCAGAGGAAAGCGCGCTACTTCGAGCATGCTTTTTGAAATGGTGCTGAACTGCAAGCTTTGGAATCCCATGAGCTCTCAAACCCCGCTGCTTTGCAAGGTTTTCTGCTCAAATGTTGGAGCGGGCCTTGACTTGCGCACGAGCTTGCTCAGCGTGTAACAATGTTTGTATGTCCATTCATGCTGACATGGAAGTTGTAAACAATCATACCAAAACGTAGGGATGTGTAATGTGTTGTCCATGTTCAACTTCGCTGTCAAAGACAAGTGTTTGGTCTGCTGCATTGTGTTTGTTGCGCGTTTGCATGTTCGTCCACTCCTGGCGTTTGGCAGGCATGCCCGAGAGTAGATGCAAGCAAAGCTGGCGAGGTCAGGTTCTTTTGTGGTGTCTAACGCCTGAAGGTTCGTTTCGCCCTTGAATCCAAGCAATGGATTGTTCATTTGGCGCTAAATCTAGACCAGCTCCCTCCACATCACTCGTTTCTTGTCATGTCTTGTTCCTTGGCCATGCATTCAGCGTGAATGCCTGTTACTTTCTCGTTGGATGTATCGAAGATCTTTCCATTGCTCGACCAGTACCATGTTCAGACAGCCTGGACCCCCAAATGAGCACAAATTTGTGCTCGAGGGAAAAATTGCTCGTTTCCCATAAAAGTGCTCGTTGCGGCAAAAAGCGCTCGAGGTAAAAAAAAGAAAAAAGCGCTCGAATAAAGAGCATGAGTACCCCCTTCAAACCTCAAGGCCCCTTTTGCCTCGACACACAAGCGCACAGCGTGCATCCTGGTCTTCTTCTATGACCCGGCTGCCTTCACACACATCTCGCCGCGGGCTCAGCTTAGTTGGTGAAAAACCGGTCCCACTGCCTCTTATATTGCATAAGGGCAACTTGCAGTGTGCGGGTGCAGACCGTCAAGCTGTGTTGGCGGCGAGATATCCGACTAATTCTTCCAACAAAATCCTCATCTGCCCACGCCATGTGAGCTGTTGGATTCAAGGAGTAGCCAGCCTTCTCGACTGAGTGCTGTAACTCCAACCTTAGAAATGAGCGCCCATGCAATTGCGTGTTATCCCGTGAAAGCCAATCCTGCCACGAAGCATTAGATGCTGCAGAATGTGAAGTTTTGGACGCATCCGGAACAGTCTCCACTTGCGAGCGGTGCACAGGCTAGCGAGGGCACCGTAAGATTCCTTGGTGAAAAGCACAGTCGCGAGTGTCAATGCATCCCTTGGGTGTTTGATCAAAAAGTGTTAAAAGCACTTTTAGGTTTGCGGCCAAAGCTCTGTCATTGCCCACCCTGCTTGAACCATACGGGTCGGTCTTTCGATCTGTTTTTTGCCCTTCACGGTGTAAACCCAAAAAAGGGGACCACGTGGTCTGTCAGTGTACCCCAGAAATCAACCAAAAGCCATCCTTCTTTGTGCATACTCTGATCCCACAGAAAATGCACAAAAAGGCAACGTTTAGTGGTTTCTCTCAGGGTGACCTTAACCCATGGGGTCTCAGAGTGGGCTGAATAAATTCTGCTCATGAGGGTATCAACTTAAACCATGGGGGCCTGTTCCCTCTCAGTCCCTCAGAGTAAGCCGGGTGTGCCTTTTGATTTTTCCATGTACCCGCTGATTAAACTCCCCTCATGTCAGGGTAAACTGAAACAATGGACACCTGCCCCTCTCAGAAAAGTTGCATGGCCTTGTGATGGACCCCCCGCTTTTACCTCGGCAATCCCAACGGAAGCTGACCCCCGTTTGGTTTCAAAAAAACAAAAAGGTCATCATTCTGAGAGGCGACCGTGGCCCTTCTTTGTTTGAGTACACCGGGAAAACATGAGGTCCGCTGTTTCGAGAGATATAATTTGTTTGCTAGATACACAAACACAGGAGAGGAGCCTGATTGGATTTTTCAGGGTGCACTTGATGCGATGGGCAAACAATCAAAAGGCAACCTTTTTCTGAGAAGGAATTACATCGAGAGGTCCCCACGGTTTAAGTTCCCTGTTGGAAATTAATCAGATCCTTTTTTGGGATTTACATGAGGGCGAAGCAACTACCACCGTTTTTTTGGAGCACACCCTCAGGGAACCCCATCAAAAGGCCACCTTTGTCTGAGAGGGAAAAAGGCCCTCCAGGTCTATTTGATTTCTGGGACTTGAATCAGCCAACCCTTTTTGGGGTACTGGGAAATTAATCAAAAGGCACACCTGGCTTACTCCCAAAGCCGGACCTTAAGCAGGCCTGCGCAGGACTCCACAATGCCTGGCTGCAAATCATCACCTGCGAGGGCTGGCCATTTCAAGACCCAAATGCTAGATCGATCGTGTGCCACATCAAGTATGTACAAGTGATCGCGATTTTCCCCACATGGCGGCTTCCAATGGTCGATGTCTAATGTCTAAGCAAGGTCCCCAGATGGCAGCTTAGTCCAAACGTATCCAAACGTACGTAGATCATGGCACTTTCTATTGCGTCGCTGCCCTAACTGGCACCTTGGGTCAAAACTCACCTGGCTCAATGAGACCGAAAGTATTTCAGTCACACATGCCAGCTTCTGTAGCTTTCACTTGCTTTTGCTTTGGACCCCCGCGCTTCTTGGAAGACTTTGCCTTCGCGCTTCGTTTGGCAGATGCTTTGTCCTTGGGCGAAGGCTTTTGCACAGCCCCATCAGGCTCAGCCTTCACTTTCACGGCCCGCGTTGACCTGGGTTCCCAAGCCGAGTTTGAAAGAACGCGTATACCATTTCATCATGAATGCGAGATTCAATCATGCGGCTTGGATCTCACCACGAAATTGTTGAGGGCAATGTCCAACTTCGTACAAGCGCTGAAGTGCTCTTTCAATTCCACCCCGAAGTCCCTACAAAGACTTGGCTCGAGGTTTGAGGACATGCGCTCAATTTCAAGCAAATTTGCATGTTTGCCCAACCTTGCAGAGTCAAGAAGAGCCTCTCCCTGGATTGAAGTGAGCTTGGCGTAGACCTCTTTCAAGCCGTCCAGTGTCCCGGTGATCTGGTCCGCAAGCCTGGGCGCGAAGTTGGAACTCAAATGGGCCCTGTTGAACCCGTCAATTCATTCAAGTAGCGTTGTTGCCTTTGCTTGGTTTAGTCCAATCAGCTTCTCCTTATACACACAGCCGGTTGGCCCCCCGGGTCACATTTGAATTTAATGCAACGCACTGTGTTCTGAGGGCAGGTCCAACACATTGTCTGCACAATCGATTTTCTTTCCGCACACTTCCACATATGATGGAAGCAGGGATAGGAGGTTCTTGTTGCATTGCACCGATGGAAATACCAGCCTAAGCTAGGAGTGCGTCACACTGATTCTAAACTGAGTTGCGGCACATATGTTCTAAAATCCCCCCCCTCAAAAAAAAAAACAAAAGGCTCAGGGGCCGGAAAGAAGAGGATGACTCCCGCACCTTGTCATCCTCAACCTTCTTTTTGTTTCCTGTTCCTGTCATCCTGGTGTGGGCCCAGCTGGTGAGAGCCTCACCCGTGGAGGCTGCAGAAGGCGTGTCATCTGCAAGCAGCAGGCCATCCGGATCCTGGGCTCGGGTTTCAGATTAGGTTTTGGAGGGGGGTTTCTCAAAAAATATATATATATATATATTTGCATAAACCCCAGTCCTCCCCTTCAAAGCCACCCTCAAGTTCATAGGATTGACCCTCCTCTTCTTCTTGGTTAAACTCCTCTTCCAGCACAGTGAAGATTTCAACCTCTCCATGGATGCTGTTCTTCCTCATGTTGCCTGACTTCTCACAAACTGCGAAGGCGGCGTCACACATCTTCCTTAGCTTCGGTGTGAACTATTAACATTGCACGAGACCCTAACATGTTCAAATTGCTTCCGGGGGTCTTGGACCAACAGTGCTTTGTCATCAGCGCAGCTCGGGAATACCAGCCTCCATTCCTGGCAACCCTTGATTTCTTTGTAGCATACTTGCGGATCTTATGCTCCACCGCTTCGAAGTTTCCGTTCTCAAGCAAGAGCTTCCGAAGGTGGGATCCTAAGGAATCACAATTCCACATATGTGCATGCTGTATGTATCGTCATGTGTGTATTATACACGTGCCAGTTGATGACAAGAAGCGACCCTCGGTTGTGTTGTAAAGGCGTAGTGCTTCAGCGCTGCATTTCTTCTTGCCTGATGATGATGGAGCAAAGTATCGCCGCATCCTTAGTAACTTAGCTGGTGATGCAGTTTATGTGCGGGATAACGCATGCAGCTGAGAAACCGCCAGTATGTTGGTGATCGACCACGCTTTCTGTCTGGTTGCTCTTGCTGATCCTGCTGGCTGGCTGATGTTTCCTGATGCGCAGTCAGCGCAGGAAAAGGAGTGACTGTGCGATGCGGGGCGCGATTTGTCGGGTTGGCTGTCGCTACTGGCGTGGGTGGAGTCTGAGTCAGTGCGGGCGGGCCCGTTTGAGCAGCTGCAAGCTCTTGAGTGTCGCGCTGTGTGTTGTCCAGCTGTTGAGTCTCGCCGAGTGCCTCCTGGCTCTGTACATAGATTTGGGTGTCGGATTTGGCATCTTGATGTGCCGCAATTTGGTGTTGCGGAGTCGTGGCAACCGAGAAAGGGTTCTGTGCGTCTTCCAAGTGGCTGGCTTGCGGGGAGGGCGAGTTGAGGCTGACCAAAGGGCGAGAGTCAGTGCCTGCTGGCAGCTCACCGAGCGGCGCGTCTGCAACAGCCGTGGCGGGCACACCTGCACCGATGTGTGTGGGCGAGCACGCCTAAGAAGCCTTGAGCAACGCGCCTGGCACCTCATCCTGACTTTTCTGGCGGTCAAAGCCCAGCGTAGCCAGCCAAGCTTGTACTTCGGCGATTCTTTTCTGGCGTTCCTGTTCCAACTCCAATTTTGCTGCACGTGATGCGTGTCACCCGGCCTCAATCTGACGGAGCATGTCCTGTGACACTGGAGCTTGTTGAGGCTGTTCTGAAAGCATGATTGTGCCCTGCTTGAGAGTGTTGCAAGACCGAAGGCGAGAATCCATCAGCTCAAATGCATTTGCAAACTGTGCCTTGAGCGATATCGAATATGCATGATCAGAATGCACAATAATGCACATGCCATACATACCGGTGTTGTTCTGCACATGCAGGCACGAGCACAGGCACTGGCACACGGCGCATATTTCACCCCACACTTGCAATCAAACGGCCTCCTTTTTCAGAAGCGCTTCGTAAGTGCTCATTGTGTTCAAAGAGCTGTAGCGCCCAACACAGCGAGCAGTTTCTGTTTTGGCGAACCTTGCAAAAAGGGCCCAAAAGCCACTTTTTGAATTTGCGCTCGGTAGCGGGAATTTGCGCTCGAGTAGCGGGAAATTGCGCTCGAGGTAGCGGGTTGCAACCCCCCCCCAAAATCCCCAATTTGCTCCAAACAGTGCGAATCCTGCAAAAAACATCGAATGAGTACGATTGTTGCCAAAAAGGGCTACTCGGGAGCATGTGTCCACCCATACCCCCCGCTCCGGACAAACTAGATGCAAAGGGCTTCATCAGGCCCCGCGGCTAAATTAGAAACCTCAGTGAGCCAATCGATCAAAACAAAATGGTTGTAAAAGGGTTGTGCCTCGGCCAAGAGCTCTTGTCTGAACTCGTCCATGCAGGTGCACCAGGATTCAGGCATCCTGGCCAGGTATGTTTTGAGCTGTTGGCTACGTGTACCCATATGTTTTGACTTCATGCAATCGATCGATGGTGACATCCATATCGCTTTCAATCACGGACAATCGTACCAGTGAGACCGCGAGCTCCCTCCCGTGTGTTTTCCCTTTTCAAACCAATAACAAGGGTGTCCCTGCAGATTGAACCCCTCTCCTCAAGTGTTTCGAGTGATAAAGGTACTCAAAGGCTTCGTGGCACCGGCTTTCCACCCAGACGTCTCCAAGCGGCATGGATTCGAACAGCTCCTTGTCTGACTTTTGAAGATCCACTGGAATCCGCCGCCGCAGGCTTCCACGGAACTCATCCTGCAGGGCCGCCTGGTGGAGCTCCATCAGCTTTTGCCCGAAGGCTCTGCTGTACGACCTGGGCGAGGGCTTTTAAGGGAATGGAAATCGTTCCTATAGGTCGATCTGATAAGTGCCACATCGTTTTAAGGCCAACACTGTGTAGCTTTCAGCAAGCTCCCACCAGTAAACCGAACATGGCCACGGCTATCTAAGTAACGGCCTCACGCAGGCCAGGAATTGTGTAACATTGCATTTTTCCACACGCATGATTCATCAACAATTCGTTGAAATCAAGGCACTCGTTGTGGACGGTCCGGAATGTTCAACGCGGTAAGATTTGGTCAAGGGACCCAAAACAACGCCAGAGATTTGTTGCATGTTGCTCATGCACGTGCTCCGCTTTGGTGATTCCTTCTCAAAGTGCATCATCCAAAATTTTGATTCAAATACCTTATGCCACACGGGACAGCGCACTCATGCGTGCATGTACATGCATATGCTTTGAATTTTAAAGCTGCCAAGTTTCCCAGCAAACTTTGTTTGCCAGCCATTCCCACCGCTTGTGACGATAAAGAATGCTTTGCGCCGGTTGTTCTACGGTAAAGAAATTGTTCATACTCAGGATTAAGAGCACCATCATCGTGAGCCTTACTTGAGAACGGAAGACTGCACACCCTGGCATTCACATGCCTGCAAAGTAAATGCTGCAAAAGTCAAGGTGCCGGGAAATCATGCAATTTCCTTCTGATACTGCACGGTATGGCTGATGCCCCATCGGATTCATGTACGAACGGTGCGTTGAGCCTCGTGAAACTATGCTCCAAGATCCACACACTGGTGCTAAAAGGTTGAAGGCGCCGTTTGCCTCGCACATGATGGTGTGTAGGCAAATCCTAAGCCAACATCATACATTAAGTTTGCAAGTTGTTGAGGTACGTTCTCCAAAATGCAAGGAAGGGTCAGGAAGCCGGGGCTTTCCAGCACATTCATGCAGGGCGAGTAGACCATGTCCAGTTTCGCACATCGCCGTCCGTGATCCTTCCTGGGCGGAGCAGGCATTTTTCTGATATTGCAGAACCCTCCCCCCAAGAAACAAATGATCGATACAGATCAAAGGCTCCAGTATTCGGTTGCCCTTGCATCTCCGGCAAAGCACTCAAAAAAATCCCATTGGCCACACGATGGTGGCGTCAAGTGGTGTTGCCACGAGAGTAACAATACCTTAGACGAGCAATTTGCACCCATGGGTTTAATGCATTTGCAGGGTGTGGCCTTTCAAATAAACCAACCCCCGCGCTGTGGCAATTAGCACCTTCAAGCAACTAAGCACATGCCGAGTTCTGCAACGAGTCAACCCCGCCTTTGGCGCTTGACACTGAATCAGACGTACCACCAAGGAAGCATCAGGCCCGTTTGGCATTGTTCAGAGCTACACGTTTTGGTTCGCCCCAAAAAGTCTCTGATCCAAATGCCACGCAAACGGGCGGGGCGAGTGTGCAAATGATGGATCAATGGTGGATCATGTCAGCAGGCAGGTGCAGGCCAGCAAGAAGACCCCTCCCCCCCCACCTTGAAGAGCTGCTCGGGCTGCCCAGCCCTCCACACGCCGAGGCATTGGTGAACCTGGCAAGCAAGCGGGTGTTCTTACAAGGCCGGACTCTGACTGATGAATGCAGGATGAGTCCAACACGTGTGGCAAGAAGCATATGCGATGGATCAACGTACTATCTTTTTCCACCACGTCAAGCCTTGCCAGGGTAAGATCCTATCAAATGGATGCCAGGCCCGGCATGGCCAAGTAATTTCAATGCGGCCCCCAACGCTAAAGACAGATCGCTAGCTGCAGCAACCTGTACAACCCCATGGCTTCCTTTTTGCGCAGCCACCGAAAAGAAATGGATCGAAAAACGAAACTGCCCCTTCAAGAGACATCACGCATGCCTAATTGCACTGCATTTGCAAAAAGCCAAAAGCCGCATCACTCGGCCAACTTGTATGCCTTAGCAGCGATCGAGTTTTGAGAGACGCACATTCAATGATTTACATGCGTTTGCGCATATGCCCAGCTACTTCCCTTCCGTGCGCTCGTGCTTCCTCTTGAGAGTGCCCCTGCGCAAGCGCCGCTGTGACTGCCTTGTGGTATGCCGAAGACCTTCTGCTTACCTTTGCCCTTGCTGCGGTTCTGCGCGCAATCCTATCTTGCTCCTCCTGGCGTACTTCTGCCGTGGGCTCTGCCGTTTCCCCCTGCAGTGTTTCTGCCTGCTCTGCCTGCTCCTGCCTGCTCCGCTGTTTCTGCCTGCTCTGCCTGCTCTCTGCCTGCTCTGCCACTTCTACACTGACCACCTGTGCTGGGACATCTGCGTGCGCCGCCTGCGCTGCCACTTCCGCCTGCCCATTCGCTGCTGCCCCCTTGTTCGCATCGTCTCCTGTGTTTCCGGCTGCTGCTCCTGGCGCTCACGCTGCTTAGGGCCTGACTTACGTTGCTTCTTTGCTCCTGAACTGTTTGCTTCCTCGCCCTCGCGCTTCACGCTGCTGCTTTCGCCTGCAGTGGGCTGAGCTGCCTTGCTACGCTTGTTCTTAGTTTGCGAAGCATCACCTGCTGTGGTTTGCAGATCCTGGGGAGGACGCTTCGGCGCCCTCTTTGCTTTAGCCTTAGCTTTTGCCTTTGGGGGAGCGCTGCATTCCGTGTCGCCTGCCGTGGTTTCCGGATCCTGGGGAGGCTTCGGCGCGCTCTTTGCTTTAGCCTTGTTAGCTTTTCTCTTTGAGGGTTCGCTGCATTCCGTGTTGCCTGCTGTGGTATCCTGGGGAGGCTTTGGCGCCCTCTTTGCTTTAGCCTTAGCTTTTGCCTTTGGGGGAGCGCTGCCTTCCGTACCACCGGCTGTTGTTCCCGGATCCTGGGGAGGCTTCGGCGCCATGCATTCTTTTGCCTGCTTGCTTGTTTGTTCCACATCTTTTGATGCAGCCGGTGTGGCATGAACGCTGTCAGGACCTTTGCCACCACGCCCTCGACCTCGTCCACGGCCACGTCCTCGAGGCGGCTTGGACGGGCGGGCCTCCTCAGACCCACTTTCATCATCACCCTCTTGTTTCTTTTTCCCTCGTTTGGGCGGTTTGGTAGCAACTGATTGCTGCGTGGGAGAAACCCAAGACACGTTGGTGAGAGCTTCCTTCACTTTCGCCGGAGGTTCCTGGAGAGGGCATGTTCACGCAAACAAGCACGACAATAGCTGCTACTGTAGGTACTCGTATCAAACAACACCGGTCCTGAATATCCGTGAGGGTCGGTAGGGATTTCCCACCAGTAATCTCAACATCAAGCTTGTTTCCAACATCGGCTGATGGCTGAGGAGGCTGAGGCGGCTGGGGTGCAACAAGCTTATTGTTTCCATCGGCTGATGGCTCAGCAAGCTTGTTTCCAGGCTGAGGCTCAAGGTCGGGTGCAACAGCAAGCTTGTTGGCTGGTGGCTGAGGGTCAGGGTTGGGTGCGACAGCAAACTTGCTTCCATCGGCTGCTGGTGGCTGGGGCTGAGGGTCAGGGTTGGGTGCGACAGCAAACTTGCTTCCATCGGCTGCTGGTGGCTGGGGCTGAGGGTCAAGGCTGGGTGCAGAGGCTGAGGGTCAGGGTTGGGTGCGACAGCAAACTTGCTTCCGTCGGCTGCTGGTGGCTGGGTCTGAGGGTCAAGGCTGGGTGCAACAGCAAGCTGGTTTCCATTGGCTGGTGGCTGAGGCTGAGGGTCAGGGTTGGGTGCAACAGCAAGCTGGTTTCCATCGGCTGGTGGCTGCGGCTGAGGCTCAGGGCTGGGTTCAACAGCAAGCTTGTTTCCATCGGCTGGTGGAGGCAGCAAGCCTCCCCAGAATTCCTCACGAAGTTCACCCAAAAAATCATCAGGTAGCTCCTTGGTTTTTTGATGGCGTAGGTCAGGTTGTGTGAGCTTTGGGGGAAGTTCCTGCAAAGGCTCCTTTCGGACCACTCGCCCGTTATGAACTTTGCTCTTGACAGCGTAATCCACAGCGAAAGCGTCAGCAGTCTGGCAGTCTATAGGCAGGGTCTCCATCATGTCCATGCCTTGGCTTCAACTTGGCTGGCTGCAGCAAAACTGCACATGCACACTTATAAAATTGTAACAATACTGCAAACGGGTGACTGCCATTTGAGAACGCCTTCTGGATTGCACAGTTTGTTGCATCAAGCGCTTGTTTTTTTGAGCAAGCCCTCCAACTCCACAAGCTCTTTGTCAAGTTCCTCCAAAAGCTGCAGCTGGGTGCTGAACATCTCATCCCGCTTCAAGGTGGTAGGCTCTTTTGGAAAGGAAACCGGCGAGAGTTCGGCAGGGCCTCAACATGTGGCAGTGGTGGACTCGCATGGGCTGAACCGGCTGTGCAAAATGCAGCCAGGCAACGCCGTGGTGAGGGAGTCACCAGCCCTGATGGAGACAGCGAGGAGCCTCAGGCGCCGCCGCTACCCTTTCTTTCTTTCTTTTTTTGGGGGGTGGTTCAACTACATGCAGTAGGTGTAGGTCAAGAAACTAGCAGCGACAGTTGGGGATGTTGACCTTTCATCTAAGCCGTCGGTGAGGGCCAAATCATCCTCAGGTGGAATAGAATGCAGTTGGCGGTTTTCAGAAAGACGCTAGCAAATTGTTTCATGTGACTGTTCAAACGGAACCCCTGCAGTCCTCCTCCAAGATGGGATCAATCTCCATTTCCTCTTCTTCTGGTGATTCCCATTCATCATCGCTTTCATCATCGGCGTCATCGATTGCCAGGTCCTTTCGGCTGGCCAAACCTGGGGCGAAGGGTAGCAGGGACTATCTTCAGGTGCCCCATTTCCAAAAAGTCTTACATAGTCAAGGGACGCTCAGGAAACTCAAGGCCGGCCACATCATACAAGGGCTTCAAGCAAAGGGATCTCGGAGCGTGACCTCTCTTGGCCCCCCGAGAGAACATAGATATCATCCGGCGGATTGCCCAAGCTTCAGACCGTACTGTGCCACCTGCATGGACACACGCAGGAATCGCACATCACTTGACAGCCAGATTTCAACACGCATGCATGTTGAGTCCAAAGAGCTAGCTGGGTGTCTCTTTCCAAGGGGGCGCGTGCAGCAGGAAGCGCAGCGCACAATCATGCACCACTTCAATCGAGGGTCGAGTGCCTCAGACAAACCGTACTCAAGCTGTTCATGTTAATCGACATGCATGCAAATGTTTCCGGCCGAAGAGCCAAGCTGGTCAATTATTGGAGCCAAGATCTCCACATTGATTTCCATGGTCTCGAGTGAGCCCCTCAGGCCCAATTTGCACAAATCTGCCTTTGCTGGCAGCCCGACCAACCAAATGTTCCCTTTTCATCCATTCAGCCACCACTGGGCAGCTTCCATCACAACTGGAGGAAGGAGAAGCCATGGCACGCACAGGAAACCCTAGCTTTGCTAGATGTGTTTGTTTGCGTGTGACTGAGCAATCGTAGCTGCTTGCGTTGCAAACCGTACGGATCTCCTTCTTCTTTGCACGCGAAAGCGGCTGAGTGGCCTAGAAATTGCGGTGCTCACACATTCAACTCCGCTAGCTGATTTAGATCCACAGCAAGGGTAACCTATGTGACTGGATATCTTGACGGATTTTTTGGGAAATAGGGTCGTGACCTGGGCACATCGGTGATGCAGGCAAATGCAGGCAAATGCAATCCAAACGTGGCAGGAGCGCCCAAAAAGAGCAAAGGCCACCACCATCCATAGCAAAATGCAGAGCTAGCTCGATCTGTTAGTGGGATATGCCCTCAAAAGCGCCCTTAAGGTAGCTGGGTCCTTTTTGTTAAGTCCTATGATGTCCTTGGTGCCCTCTTGAGCCGCCTGCCGAGGTTTCCTGCCGGACGATGGGCCACGATGGGCCCTAGCGTGCACAACACACACCTGGGCGGCTCATGGGAAGTTAACCCCGAAAAACCCTAAAAAACAGATTCTGCTCGAATTGCAGGTTTACCCCAAAAACTGCTCGAACCAAGGAAAAGCGCTCGTTTGAATGATAAGTGCTCGAAAGAAGGGTTCGCCACAAATTTGTGCCCGTTTGGGGGTGCAGGAGTGTTGCGACAAATGTGTTGCGAGTGGGCGAGAGTGATGGGTGAGAGTGTTGCGACACAGGACAAGGCGCTAGTTTTTTCATATTGCATCAAATGTGTTCTCAGCGCTAGACTGACCTTCCTGCAAAGGCAGCACTTTATCACGTTGCTTGCCTAGATTGCCACCCGCAAGGCAAAGTCTCGCAACTATCCCCAGCAGTGTGGGTCTGTCAGCTGAGAAGCCTTGCCTGGGCCTTACCAGCTGTGTGCATTCTTGCCTGCCCTGCATTCGTGTCCATGTTTAAGAAAGAGACGAACCAAAGGGTCGACTTCCTTCTCACAAAAAAAAAAAACTCTTGAATTGTCGCCCACCTGCCGTGCCCTCACTCCCTGACCTTGCAGGGCGTGAGTGGTGGCTTCCAGCTCGCTGGCAATGCTTTTCCAATCGACCCAGCGCCTGCAAAACATAGCACTCCTGACATGTATTTAAACGTATTTGTTGAATGCGTTTTGATCGCACGTTTCTTTGTGTGAACTTGAACTTTGATAAGATGCTGCGCGTCTTAGCTTCAATGTTTGTCAGGCATACTTGAAGAAAGTGCAGACCTCAAGCCGAACTTCGCTCACCCTGTCTGAATTGTTTGCAGAAGGGCGATGACAAAGATTGATGTTTTGAGTGATTTCAACGCTGAGCATTGCTTGAGGCTATCAAGCAGGAGAACCCAAATACTGTATCCTGCGATGCCTATCAAATTGACATTTACCGTCAAGAGGAGAGCTTTGCTCACATCAAAACACACATTCACACACATTCACACACATTCGCATTCTCGTTTGTTCCACACTCTCACCTCGCCCCTGTGCCGTGTCTCAGCTTGATGTTGCAGGACGGCCGCTGGGTCAAAGAAGGCAAGATGGCAGCAAGTCTCCGTGAGACAGACGAGCCGAGCACTTGGTTCCGTTTTTTGCGTGATTTTGGCGTCGCCCAGCTCTCAGGGCAATTGCTATGGCTTCGTACTACCAGCCGAAGCCGCGTCTCAGGCGCCTCCCCCAGCAGTGCAGCATTTTACATTGCTCGAATTTGCATCATTGGCCTAATTTGGCTTTGACTTCTTTCGTTCTCGGCTGAAGCCAAGCAGGCGCATCGTTTCACCTTGTACAAGAAGCATGGGGACAGTCACTTCTTTGCAGTGAGCGTCTTTCTTTGGTGTTCTGTGGCTTGCAGGGTTAGGGGGGGTCCATGCTCACATGTTTCAACATGAAGCTGCGGTGCTCAACTCAAGCAGGGAATGCGTGCAACGGGTACAGTACTAGCAGCAGTGCCGGTGCTGGTCAACAGCTGCTCCACCGAGGCCAAACAGTTTGAAGAAGTGTGGAAAGCTCGCTACGTCGAGCATGCTCATGGAAATGGCGCTCAGCTGCAAGCTTCGGAATGACACGACTTCTCAAACCCATGACTGACCTTGCAGCACATCTCGTGAGATGGCTTCTTGTGCTTGATTTGCAGGCTGTGTCCCTTCTTTGAAAAAGACAAGATTCTCAAAAGCAACAAATATCCACAAACCGCAGCTTCGCAGGTTTGACGATGTGCCTTTCATCATTGCCTCTCAATTCGAAATGGGGATCATCGCCCACAAAAAACTGAAGTTTTCAAGTATGTTGGTTCTTGTTTGACACATGCTGCAGTGATGCATGGCTCTAAGAAATGTGTCATCGCGTCATCCAAGTCCCAATCTCATTGATTGATGCTTGAAGAGTGTTTGATCTCTTTGCCACAAAAAAGGCTGCTCGTTTGAGCTGTAGGCTCCTTCTTGCAGCCATGGTTGTGCCAAAGAATCGGAAGCCATGGAAGTTGGTGGTATTGGGGCTTGGTTGGTACATGGAACACATGTACATGCTGCGGGTCTTCGTGCCAGGTCGATTTCATGAAAAGCCGCCTGTGCAAACAAGATTGGCTGCAGATGGCAAGACCGGTGGGCGCAAGAAACTTGAGTTGCCTCCGCTGACAAGTCCTGCAAATCCTGAAGAACATGTGTTCATCCCCTTGGATGACTATGGCGTGAAGATCCAGGGTTTGTTCCAGGGGCAGGAGTTCGTGTTCCTCCGCAGAGGTGTAGGGGTCGGAAAAACCACTTGGGGGTACCACTTGGGACGGGAATATCCGAAGACATTTATCAGTGTTCTTTTTGGCGATGGCGGGTACGATTCTTGGCGCAAGAACATCGTTGAAGGAATTAAGCTTTCAACCGGGAAGGAGGTGAATGAGAGTGGCACGCAGCTTGAGGACGCACTGCGGCTGGCAAAAGCTGACAATCTGACATTGGTATTGGATGAAGCGCACGCAATCTTCAACTTGCCACGCATTAGAACATTGCTCTTCAAGAGCTCAATCCACCCCAAAGTGCTCCTTCTCTCAGCCTCCGGCGAAGGAAATGCAGGTAGTCCTACCACACCCGCTGAGATCAGCCAAAAAGTGTTTTGGACTCCTCCCATCCCCGGCGTTGGTGAGGATTTTGTTGAGCGGTTGACAGAGGCTGGTGTGTGCTTGGGCAAGGACAGCGTTGACTTCTTCATGAAATTCTGCGGCGGTCACAGATCCATCTTTATCGCGGCGATGGCATGGGTCAAAAACAATCAACACGGAGCACTGTGGAAGTATAATGAGACCGTGACCAGAGTTCGCGACAGCATCGATGCAACCGACTGGTGGGCACGGGGCTCGATTTTGGAAGGACTTGCTGCATCTCGAGGTGTGAAAGTCAATGGACAGTTTGGCAACCTTGACATGGTACCGATGGAATTTGTCCACATTCTCTGCGAGGGTCCAGGCCAGCTTTCTGAGGAGTTGCGCCGTGACTTGACTGTCTGTGGCTTCGTGATCCCGGTGCCTATTGAGCATGATGGCGAGTTCCGGCGAGTAGACTGGACGAGAGACGATGTCGTATATATGGTTGCAAACCCAATTCTGGCATTATTCTATCGGAACCGGTTGGAGAGGTTTCGCGGTTTGAAAGTGAGAATTGATCCCTTTCCCCCTGTGAACTGCATGGACTTGCTACTGCGCGCGATTCCGTATGTCACCTTTGCCCAGGTTGTGGGGTTTTCACCAAAGGCAGCAGCAGATTCCTCACTGTCAAAGGATGACTTGCCTTTTGAAGACCAATACAATGCCGCCATCATCGAAGTCTTGCAAAGGCTCGGATACGCAGCTGATTCGTCCCACAACAAAGAAGTGGGCAAGGTGGACATCTTTGTGAACATTGACAACAGGACCTTTGGTGTGGAATGTATCATGGCAAAGCGTGGCCCGACAGACCACGCTAGACTTTTCATACTGCAACAAATGTGTTCTCAGCGCTAGACTGGCCTTCCTGCAAGGCAGCACTTATCACGTTGCTTGCCCCGAATGCCGCCTGCAAGGCAGTGCCGCCTTGCAACCATCCGCTGCGGTGTCTGCGGTGTGGGTCCGTCAGCTGAAAAGCCTTGCCCGGGCCTTACCGCTGTGCACAGTCTTGCCTGCCCTGCGTTCATGCTCAAGAGAAACTTCCTTCACAGAAGATTGTCCCACCTCCAAAATCGAAGGCGTTTGTGGAGCCGTCGGTTTAACGGCTGGATGTGAACTGGATTGCAGTGCTTGTGCCTTGCGAGGACGGCAAGGAGTTCATTGGCAATCCGTTCAAAATTACGACAAGTGTCAGAGATGTCCCCGCCTCAGCTGCTTCACTTAGCGAGGGATTGCCTCAGTTCTTTTCTGTGTTCGGGAGTGGTGGTTCACGCGTTTGGTTGGCTATATCAGGTGGACGACCTCAAAGAAGCCATGCGCTCAGAAGCGGGTTGGCAGGTCCGTTATTGTTTGGGACTCGCACTCTGAAGGTTTCAGGGCACCTCAGCTTTGTTTTGCCTTCTGGTATGTTGCTTAAGCTTCACGAGAATGTCAGGTGGATGATCTCAGAAGCGGGTCGCAGCAGTTCTTTGTTTGTTTTGGTTTGAGACTGTTGTCATATCCGATTACTTGAGGCAATTACGCAAAAGAAGCCGAATACTGTGTCCTGCGACGCAGATGAAATCGACATTTACAGCCAGAAGGAGAGCTTTGCGTGTCGAAAAGCACACCCATTTCATCTCACTCTCACCTCACCCCTTGCCGTCTCTCAGCTGGACTTTGCAGGAAGGGGGCTGGGTCAGACAAGATGAAGAAGCAGCAGTCAACCGCGGCAAATCCAAGCCGAGCACTCGGATCCGATGCCTTTCAACTTCGGGTTTTGCTGTCGCCCAGCTCTCAGGGCAGATTGCTACGGATTTGTGCTACCAGCTTGAGATGCATCAGACTGGGTGCCTTCCTTAGCACAGCATGTTTGACACTTGTGAACTTGCACCATTGCGCGTCCTAAGATGGCTTTTGTCACTTGCTCTTCTCGGCTGAGGCAATGCTGGTGCACAACGTGTCACCTCGTACCGGAAAATAAAGGTACAGCTGCGGCACAGTTGTTTCGTTGCAGCGTGACTTTGCTTGACTTAAAGAGTTAGGGAGGTCAATGCTCACACTTTTGAGCATCAGGCTGCGGTCTTCAAGTCAAGCAGGGAATGCCTGCGACGGGTACAGGACCAGCAACAGTTCCGGCGCTGGTCGACATCTCTTTCACCGAGGCATCCCGTCTGCCGAAGTGTGCAAATGCCAAACAATTCGAAGATGTGCGGAGGAAAGCGCGCTACTTCGAGCATGCTTTTTGAAATGGTGCTGAACTGCAAGCTTTGGAATCCCATGAGCTCTCAAACCCCGCTGCTTTGCAAGGTTTTCTGCTCAAATGTTGGAGCGGGCCTTGACTTGCGCACGAGCTTGCTCAGCATGTAACAATGTTTGTATGTCCATTCATGCTGACAAGCTGGAAGTTGTAAACAATCATACCAAAACGTAGGGATGTGTAATGTGTTGTCCATGTTCAACTTCGCTGTCAAAGACAAGTGTTTGGTCTGCTGCATTAGGTTTGTTGCACGTTTGCATGTTCGTCCACTCCTGGGGTTTGGCAGACATGCCCTTGAGTAGATGCAAGGTTCTTTTGTGGTGTCTAACGCCTGAAGGTTCGTTTCGCCCTTGAATCCAAGCAATGGATTGTTCATTTGGCGCTAAATCTAGACCAGCTCCCTCCACATCACTCGTTTCTTGTCATGTCTTGTTCCTTGGCCATGCATTCAGTGTGAATGCCTGTTACCTTCTCGTTGGATGTATCGAAGATCTTTCCATTGCTCGACCAGTACCATGTTCAGACAGTGTTGCGACAAATGTGTTGCGAGTGGGCGAGAGTGATGGGTGAGAGTGTTGCGACACAGGACAATGGGCGCTAGACTTTTTCATATTGCATCAAATGTGTTCTCAGAGCTAGACTGACCTTCCTGCAAGGCAGCACTTTATCACGTTGCTTGCCTAGATTGCCACCCGCAAGGCAAAGTCTCGCAACTATCCCCAGCAGTGTGGGTCTGTCAGCTGAGAAGCCTTGCCTGGGCCTTACCAGCTGTGCGCATTCTTGCCTGCCCTGCATTCGTGTCCATGTTTAAGAAAGAGACAAACCAAAGGGTCGACTTCCTTCTCACAAAAAAAACAAAAACTCTCGAATTGTCGCCCACCTGCCGTGCCCTCACTCCCTGACCTTGCAGGCGTGAGTGGTGGCTTCCAGCTCGCTGGCAATGCTTTTCCAATCGACCCAGCGCCTGCAAAACATAGCACTCCTGACATGTATTTAAACGTATTTGTTGAATGCGTTTTGATCGCACGTTTCTTCGTGTGAACTTGAACTTTGATAAGATGCTGCGCGTCTTAGCTTCAATGTTTGTCAGGCATACTTGAAGAAAGTGCAGACCTCAAGCCGAACTTCGCTCACCCTGTCTGAGTTGTTTGCAGAAGGGCGATGACAAAGATTGATGTTTTGAGTGATTTCAACGCTGAGCATTGCTTGAGGCTATCAAGCAGGAGAACCCAAATACTGTATCCTGCGATGCCTATCAAATTGACATTTACCGTCAAGAGGAGAGCTTTGCTCACATCAAAACACACATTCACACACACATTTGCATTCTCGTTTGTTCCACACTCTCACCTCGCCCCTGTGCCGTGTCTCAGCTTGATGTTGCAGGACGGCCGCTGGGTCAAAGAAGGCAAGATGGCAGCAAGTCTCCGTGAGACAGACGAGCCGAGCACTTGGTTCCGATGCGCTAGGGTTTTTTGCGTGATTTTGGCGTCGCCCAGCTCTCAGGGCAATTGCTATGGCTTCGTACTACCAGCCGAAGCCGCGTCTCAGGCGCCTCCCCCAGCAGTGCAGCATTTTACATTGCTCGAATTTGCATCATTGGCCTAATTTGGCTTTGACTTCTTTCGTTCTCGGCTGAAGCCAAGCAGGCGCATCGTTTCACCTTGTACAAGAAGCATGGGGACAGTCACTTCTTTGCAGTGAGCGTCTTTCTTTGGTGTTCTGTGGCTTGCAGGGTTAGGGGGGTCCATGCTCACATGTTTCAACATGAAGCTGCGGTGCTCAACTCAAGCAGGGAATGCGTGCAACGGGTACAGTACTAGCAACAGTGCCGGTGCTGGTCAACAGCTGCTCCACCGAGGCCAAACAGTTTGAAGAAGTGTGGAAAGCTCGCTACGTCGAGCATGCTCATTGGAAATGGCGCTCAGCTGCAAGCTTCGGAATGACACGACTTCTCAAACCCTTGACCTTGCAGCACATCTCGTGAGATGGCTTCTTGTGCTTGATTTGCAGGCTGTGTCCCTTCTTTGAAAAAGACAAGATTCTCAAAAGCAACAAAATATCCACAAACCGCAGCTTCGCAGGTTTGACGATGTGCCTTTCATCATTGCCTCTCAATTCGAAATGGGGATCATCGCCCACAAAAAACTGAAGTTTTCAAGTATGTTGGTTCTTGTTTGACACATGCTGCAGTGATGCATGGCTCTAAGAAATGTGTCATCGCGTCATCCAAGTCCCAATCTCATTGATTGATGCTTGAAGAGTGTTTGATCTCTTTGCCACAAAAAGGCTGCTCGTTTGAGCTGTAGGCTCCTTCTTGCAGCCATGGTTGTGCCGAAGAATCGGAAGCCATGGAAGTTGGTGGTATTGGGGCTTGGTTGGTACATGGAACACATGTACATGCTGCGGGTCTTGGTGCCAGGTCGATTTCATGAAAAGCTGCCTGTGCAAACAAGATTGGCTGCAGATGGCAAGACCGGTGGGCGCAAGAAACTTGAGTTGCCTCCGCTGACAAGTCCTGCAAATCCTGAAGAACATGTGTTCATCCCCTTGGATAACTATGGCGTGAAGATCCAGGGTTTGTTCCAGGGGCAGGAGTTCGTGTTCCTCCGCGGAGGTGTAGGGGTCGGAAAAACCACATTGGGGTACCACTTGGGACGGGAATATCCGAAGACATTTATCAGTGTTCTTTTTGGCGATGGCGGGTACGATTCTTGGCGCAAGAACATCGTTGAAGGAATTAAGCTTTCAACCGGGAAGGAGGTGAATGAGAGTGGCACGCAGCTTGAGGACGCACTGCGGCTGGCAAAAGCTGACAATCTGACATTGGTATTGGATGAAGCGCACACAATCTTCAACTTGCCACGCATTAGAACATTGCTCTTCAAGAGCTCAATCCACCCCAAAGTGCTCCTTCTCTCAGCCTCCGGCGAAGGAAATGCAGGTAGTCCTACCGCGCCCACTGAGATCAGCCAAAAAGTGTTTTGGACTCCTCCCATCCCCGGCGTTGGTGAGGATTTTGTTGAGCGGTTGACAGAGGCTGGTGTGTGCTTGGACAAGGACAGCGTTGACTTCTTCATGAAATTCTGCGGCGGTCACAGATCCATCTTTATCGCGGCGATGGCATGGGTCAAAAACAATCAACACGGAGCACTGTGGAAGTATAATGAGACCGTGACCAGAGTTCGCGACAGCATCGATGCAACCAACTGGTGGGCACGGGGCTCGATTTTGGAAGGACTTGCTGCATCTCGAGGTGTGAAAGTCAATGGACAGTTTGGCAACCTTGACATGGCACCGATGGAATTTGTCCACATTCTCTGCGAGGGTCCAGGCCAGCTTTCTGAGGAGTTGCGCCGTGACTTGACTGTCTGTGGCTTCGTGATCCCGGTGCCTATTGAGCATGATGGCGAGTTCCGGCGAGTAGACTGGACGAGAGACGATGTCCTATATATGGTTGCAAACCCAATTCTGGCATCATTCTATCGGAACCGGTTGGAGAGGTTTCGCGGTTTGAAAGTGAGAATTGATCCCTTTCTCCCTGTGAACTGCATGGACTTGCTACTGCGCGCGATTCCGTATGTTACCTTTGCCCAGGTTGTGGGGTTTTCACCAAAGGCAGCAGCAGATTCCTCACTGTCAAAGGATGACTTGCCTTTTGAAGACCAATACAATGCTGCCATCATCGAAGTCTTGCAAAGGCTCGGATACGCAGCTGATTCGTCCCACAACAAAGAAGTGGGCAAGGTGGACATCTTTGTGAACATTGACAACAGGACCTTTGGTGTGGAATGTATCATGGCAAAGCGTGGCCCGACAGACCACGAAAATCACCGGGGACGCTTTGACACTGCGCTGTATGCGTACAGCAACGCCGACCACAAGGCACTAGTCACGACTGGAAGCAGCAAATCTCGGGTGCGAGAGCGCGTCTTGAAAACGAAAGCAGATGGTGTCGAGATCATCGGCTTGGTGCCCAATATCGCGCACACTGGCTACAACATTCTGTACCGAGGTTTGGGTGCCAAACAACTGTCCGACTCGGCTTTTGTTTGAATTTGAACTTTCCATTGCCAGCCCCAAAGCTTTTTGTCATCTTGAAGACTCTCAAAGATTGGAGTGTGGTAAAGAACTGAATCATCCGTCGCCCTGGAGGTGCCCAAGCTGCAGAGGGTGCAGATTTGGTGGAGTACTATGTCGAGTGCGACCTCGTGGCACGTGCGTTGGACACAAGCAACAGGATCCGCTGCATCCAGAAGGTTTTGCGCATCAACAAACCTGCGCAACCTCCAGGCAACATTTTCGCTCGCATTGGCGCAAAGATTTGTTGCGCAAGTCAGGACGCAAACTGTGCTTCATTCACTGTAGGGTTTCCGCCTGGAATAATCATCTTTGAATATTTTCAGCGAAGTGGAATCTTGTCAGAGCTGCACCCTGCAAGGCAGCGCCGCCCATGGGTGAGAGTGTTGGAACAGGGCAATGGGCGCTAGACTTTTTCATACTGCAATAAATGTGTTCTCAGCGCTAGACTGGCCTTCCTGCAAGGCAGCACTTGTCATGTTGCTTGCCCAGAATGCCGCCTGCAAGGCAGTGCTGCCTTGCAACCATCCGCTGCGGTGTCTGCGGTGTGGGTCCGTCAGCTGAAAAGCCTTGCCCGGGCCTTACCAGCTGTGCACAGTCTTGCCTGCCCTGCGTTCATGCTCAAGAGAAACTTCCTCCACAGAAGATTGTCCCACCTCCAAAATCGAAGGCGTTTGTGGAGCCGTCGGTTTAACGGCTGGATGTGAACTGGATTGCAGTGCTTGTGCCTTGCGAGGACGGCAAGGAGTTCATTGGCAATGCGTTTCAGGTCAAAGGTGTCTTGGCAAACGCAGCGACCTCAGCTGCTTCACTTAGCGAGGGATTGCCTCAGTTCTTTTCTGTGTTCGGGAGTGGTGGTTCACGCGTTTGGTTGGCTATATCAGGTGGACGACCTCAAAGAAGCCATGCGCTCAGAAGCGGGTTGGCAGGTCCGTTATTGTTTGGGACTCGCACTCTGAAGGCTTCAGGGCACCTCAGCTTTGTTTTGCCTTCTGGTATGTTGCTTAAGCTTCACGAGAATGTCAGGTGGATGATCTCAGAAGCGGGTCGCAGCAGTTCTTTGTTTGTTTTGGTTTGAGACTGTTGTCATATGAGATTACTTGAGGCAATTACGCAAAAGAATCCGAATACTGTGTCCTGCGACGCACATGAAATCGACATTTACAGCCAGAAGGAGAGCTTTGCGTGTCGAAAAGCACACCCATTTCATCTCACTCTCACCTCACCCCTTGCCGTCTCTCAGCTGGACTTTGCAGGATGGCCGCTGGGTCAAAGAAGCAAGGATGTCAGCAAGTTTGCACGACACAGATGAGCCTAGCGCTTGGTTCCTATGCCTTTCAACTTTGGGTTGTGCCGTCGCCCAGCTGTCAGGGCAGATTGCTACGGATTTGTGCTACCAGCTTGAGATGCATCAGACTGGGTGCCTTCCTTAGCACAGCATGTTTGACACTTGTGAACTTGCGCCATTGCGCGTCCTAAGATGGCTTTTGTCACTTGCTCTTCTCGGCTGAGGCAATGCTGGTGCACAACGTGTCACCTCGTACCGGAAAATAAAGGTACAGCTGCGGCACAGTTGTTTCGTTGCAGCGCGACTTTGCTTGACTTAAAGAGTTTGGGAGGTCCATGCTTACACTTTTGAGCATCAGGCTGCGGTCTTCAAGTCAAGCAGGGAATGCCTGCGACGGGTACAGGACCAGCAACAGTTCCGGCGCTGGTCGACATCTCTTTCACCGAGGCATCCCGTCTGCCGAAGTGTGCAAATGCCAAACAATTCGAAGATGCGCGGAGGAACGCTACTTCGAGCATGCTTTTTGAAATGGTGCTGAACTGCAAGCTTTGGAATCCCAAGCTCTCAAACCCCGCTACTTTGCAAGGTGTTCTGCTCAAATGTTGGAGCGGGCCTTGACTTGCGCACGAGCTTGCTCAGCATGTAACAATGTTTGTATGTCCATTCATGCTGACAAGCTGGAAGTTGTAAACAATCATACCAAAACGTAGGGATGTGTAATGTGTTGTCCATGTTCAACTTCGCTGTCAAAGACAAGTGTTTGGTCTGCTGCATTAGGTTTGTTGCACGTTTGCATGTTCGTCAACTCCTGGGGTTTGGCAGACATGCCCTTGAGTAGATGCAAGCAAAGCTGGCGAGGTCAGGTTCTTTTGTGGTGTCTAACGCCTGAAGGTTCGTTTCGCCCTTGAATCCAAGCAATGGATTGTTCATTTGGCGCTAAATCTAGACCAGCTCCCTCCACATCACTCGTTTCTTGTCATGTCTTGTTCCTTGGCCATGCATTCAGTGTGAATGCCTGTTACCTTCTCGACTCGTTGGATGTATCGAAGATCTTTCCATTGCTCGACCAGTACCATGTTCAGACAGTGTTGCGACAAATGTGTTGCGAGTGGGCGAGAGTGATGGGTGAGAGTGTTGCGACACAGGACAATGGGCGCTAGACTTTTTCATATTGCATCAAATGTGTTCTCAGCGCTAGACTGACCTTCCTGCAAGGCAGCGCTTTATCACGTTGCTTGCCTAGATTGCCACCCGCAAGGCAAAGTCTCGCAACTATCCCCAGCAGTGTGGGTCTGTCAGCTGAGAAGCCTTGCCTGGGCCTTACCAGCTGTGTGCATTCTTGCCTGCCCTGCATTCGTGTCCATGTTTAAGAAAGAGACGAACCAAAGGGTCGACTTCCTTCTCACAAAAAAAAAAACTCTCGAATTGTCGCCCACCTGCCGTGCCCTCACTCCCTGACCTTGCAGGGCGTGAGTGGTGGCTTCCAGCTCGCTGGCAATGCTTTTCCAATCGACCCAGCGCCTGCAAAACATAGCACTCCTGACATGTATTTAAACGTATTTGTTGAATGCGTTTTGATCGCACGTTTCTTTGTGTGAACTTGAACTTTGATAAGATGCTGCGCGTCTTAGCTTCAATGTTTGTCAGGCATACTTGAAGAAAGTGCAGACCTCAAGCCGAACTTCGCTCACCCTGTCTGAGTTGTTTGCAGAAGGGCGATGACAAAGATTGAAGTTTTGAGTGATTTCAACGCTGAGCATTGCTTGAGGCTATCAAGCAGGAGAACCCAAATACTGTATCCTGCGATTCCTGTCAAATTGACATTTACCGTCAAGAGGAGAGCTTTGCTCACATCAAAACACACATTCACACACATTTGCATTCTCGTTTGTTCCACACTCTCACCTCGCCCCTGTGCCGTGTCTCAGCTTGATGTTGCAGGACGGCCGCTGGGTCAAAGAAGGCAAGATGGCAGCAAGTCTCCGTGAGACAGACGAGCCGAGCACTTGGTGATGCGCTAGGGTTTTTTGCGTGATTTTGGCGTCGCCCAGCTCTCAGGGCAATTGCTATGGCTTCGTACTACCAGCCGAAGCCGCGTCTCAGGCGCCTCCCCCAGCAGTGCAGCATTTTACATTGCTCGAATTTGCATCATTGGCCTAATTTGGCTTTGACTTCTTTCGTTCTCGGCTGAAGCCAAGCAGGCACATCGTTTCACCTTGTACAAGAAGCATGGGGACAGTCACTTCTTTGCAGTGAGCGTCTTTCTTTGGTGTTCTGTGGCTTGCAGGGTTAGGGGGGTCCAGGCTCACATGTTTCAACATGAAGCTGCGGTGCTCAACTCAAGCAGGGAATGCGTGCAATGGGTACAGTACTAGCAACAGTGCCGGTGCTGGTCAATAGCTGCTCCACCGAGGCATCCCTCCTTGCGCCGAAGTGCGCAGATGCCAAACAGTTTGAAGAAGTGTGGAAAGCTCGCTACGTCGAGCATGCTCATTGAAATGGCGCTCAGCTGCAAGCTTCGGAATGACACGACTTCTCAAACCCATGACTGACCTTGCAGCACATCTCGTGAGATGGCTTCTTGTGCTTGATTTGCAGGCTGTGTCCCTTCTTTGAAAAAGACAAGATTCTCAAAAGCAACAAAATATCCACAAACCGCAGCTTCGCAGGTTTGACGATGTGCCTTTCATCATTGCCTCTCAATTCGAAATGGGGATCATCGCCCACAAAAAACTGAAGTTTTCAAGTATGTTGGTTCTTGTTTGACACATGCTGCAGTGATGCATGGCTCTAAGAAATGTGTCATCGCGTCATCCAAGTCCCAATCTCATTGATTGATGCTTGAAGAGTGTTTGATCTCTTTGCCACAAAAAAGGCTGCTCGTTTGAGCTGTAGGCTCCTTCTTGCAGCCATGGTTGTGCCAAAGAATCGGAAGCCATGGAAGTTGGTGGTATTGGGGCTTGGTTGGTACATGGAACACATGTACATGCTGCGGGTCTTCGTGCCACGATTTCATGAAAAGCCGCCTGTGCAAACAAGATTGGCTGCAGATGGCAAGACCGGTGGGCGCAAGAAACTTGAGTTGCCTCCGCTGACAAGTCCTGCAAGTCCTGAAGAACACGTGTTCATCCCCTTGGATGACTATGGCGCGAAGATCCAGGGTTTGTTCCAGGGGCAGGAGTTCGTGTTCCTCCGCGGAGGTGTAGGGGTCGGAAAAACCACATTGGGGTACCACTTGGGACGGGAATATCCGAAGACATTTATCAGTGTTCTTTTTGGCGATGGCGGGTACGATTCTTGGCGCAAGAACATCGTTGAAGGAATTAAGCTTTCAACCGGGAAGGAGGTGAATGAGAGTGGCACGCAGCTTGAGGACGCACTGCGGCTGGCAAAAGCTGACAATCTGACATTGGTATTGGATGAAGCGCACACAATCTTCAGCTTGCCACGCATTAGAACATTGCTCTTCAAGAGCTCAATCCACCCCAAAGTGCTCCTTCTCTCAGCCTCCGGCAAAGGAAATGCAAGTAGTCCTACCACACCCACTGAGATCAGCCAAAAAGTGTTTTGGACTCCTCCCATCCCCGGCGTTGGTGAGGATTTTGTTGAGCGGTTGACAGAGGCTGGTGTGTGCTTGGACAAGGATAGCGTTGACTTCTTCATGAAATTCTGCGGCGGTCACAGATCCATCTTTATCGCGGCGATGGCATGGGTCAAAAACAATCAACACGGAGCACTGTGGAAGTATAATGAGACCGTGACCAGAGTTCGCGACAGCGTCGATGCAACCGACTGGTGGGCACGGGGCTCGATTTTGGAAGGACTTGCTGCATCTCGAAGTGTGAAAGTCAATGGACAGTTTGGCAACCTTGACATGGTACCGATGGAATTTGTCAACATTCTCTGCGAGGGCCCAGGCCAGCTTTCTGAGGAGTTGCGCCGTGACTTGACTGTCTGTGGCTTCGTGATCCCGGTGCCTATTGAGCATGATGGCGAGTTCCGGCGAGTAGACTGGACGAGAGACGATGTCGTATATATGGTTGCAAACCCAATTCTGGCATTATTCTATCGGAACCGGTTGGAGAGGTTTCGCGGTTTGAAAGTGAGAATTGATCCCTTTCTCCCTGTGAACTGCATGGACTTGCTACTGCGCGCGATTCCGTATGTCACCTTTGCCCAGGTTGTGGGGTTTTCACCAAAGGCAGCAGCAGATTCCTCACTGTCAAAGGATGACTTGCCTTTTGAAGACCAATACAATGCTGCCATCATCGAAGTCTTGCAAAGGCTCGGATACGCAGCTGATTCGTCCCACAACAAAGAAGTGGGCAAGGTGGACATCTTTGTGAACATTGACAACAGGACCTTTGGTGTGGAATGTATCATGGCAAAGCGTGGCCCGACAGACCACGAAAATCACCGGGGACGCTTTGACACTGCGCTGTATGCGCACAGCAACGCCGACCACAAGGCGCTAGTCACGGTTGGAAGCAGCAAATCTCGGGCGCGAGAGCGCGTCTTGAAAACGAAAGCAGATGGTGTCGAGATCATCGGCTTGGTGCCCAATATCGCGCACACTGGCTACAACATTCTGTACCGAGGTGTGGGTGCCAAACAACTGTCCGACTCGGCTTTTGTTTGAATTTCAACTTTCCATTGCCAGCCCCAAAGCTTTTTGTCGTCTTGAAGAAGACTCTCAAAGATTGGAGTGTGGTAAAGAACTGAATCGTCCGTCTCCCTGGAGGTGCCCAAGCTGCAGAGGGTGCAGATTTGGTGGAGTACTATGTCGAGTGCGACCTCGTGGCACGTGCGTTGGACACAAGCAACAGGATCCGCTGCATCCAGAAGGTTTTTGCGCATCAACAAACCTGCGCAACCTCCAGGCAACATTTTCGCTCGCATTGGCGCAAAGATTTGTTGCGCAAGTCAGGACGCAAACTGTGCTTCATTCACTGTAGGGTTTCCGCCTGGAATAATCAACATTGAATCTTTTCAGCGAAGTGGAATCTTGTCAGAGCTGCACCCTGCAAGGCAGCGCCGCCCATGGGTGAGAGTGTTGGGCAATGGGCGCTAGACTTTTTCATACTGCAATAAATGTGTTCTCAGCGCTAGACTGGCCTTCCTGCAAGGCAGCACTTATCACGTTGCTTGCCCAGAATGCCGCCTGCAAGGCAGTGCCGCCTTGCAACTATCCGCTGCGGTGTCTGCGGTGTGGGTCCGTCAGCTGAAAAGCCTTGCCCGGGCCTTACCAGCTGTGCACAGTCTTGCCTGCCCTGCGTTCATGCTCAGAAGATTGTCCCACCTCCAAAATCGAAGGCGTTTGTGGAGCCGTCGGTTTAACGGCTGGATGTGAATTGGATTGCAGTGCTTGTGCCTTGCGAGGACGGCAAGAACTTCGAGGTCATTGGCAACCCCTTTCAAGTTAAGGGAGTTTTGGCAAACGCGGCGGCCTCAGCTGCGCCTGCGAAGGATCTATTTCAGCTTTGTTTTGCCTTCGGAAATGCCGCTTCATGCTTCGCGGGGATGTCAGGTGGATGACTTGAAGAAGGCCTTGCGCTTCGAACTTGCGCATATGTGGGCTGTTTACTCTAATAGTGCAACCCCTTTGATCAGTCCAGTGAGCCCTTGCTGACATCACCGCAGGCAATCGATCCTTCCTTGTCCGCGTTTCAAGCGTCCAAGATTGCCATTTTCAGCCGGAAGGAGAGCTTTGCATGTCAAAGCGCACCCCCATTTGTTCCATTCCCCATACCCCACCCCCTTGCCGTCTCTCAGCTGGACTTTGCAGGACGGCGGCTGGGTGAAAGAAGAGACGATGTCAGCAAGTCTGCGCGAGACAGATGAGCCCAGCGCTTGGTTCCGATGCCTTGTAATTTTGGGTTGTGCTGTCGCCCAGCTGTCAGGGCAGACTGCTATGGATTCACGATTCCAGCTGGAGCTGCTGGAGCCGCATAGTTTGAGGCACCTCAGCAACCCAGCAGTGTTCCACACGTGCGAACTTGCATCGTTGCCAGGCTACTGCTGGCTGTGGTCACTGTTCTCGGCTGAGGCAATGCTGGCGCGCAACGTTTCACCTCGTACAGTGACAAAAGCATGCGTTCGCAGGCACAGTTGTTTCGTTGCAGTGCGACTTTGCTTGACTCCTGAAGGGTAAGGCAGGCAACTGTTCACACTTTTGAACATCAGGCAACGGTGTTCAAGTGAAGCAGGGAATGCCTGCAACGGGTACAGGACCAGCAACAGTTGCCGGCGCTGGTCAACAGCTGTTTCACTGCGGCGTTCCTCCTTGTGCCAAAGCGCGCGGATGCAGTACCAAGCCGTTTGAAGAAGTGCGGGGGAAAGAATTGCTCTCGTGGCTTGCCAGTTTGATCTTGTTGAGCCAAGTTGTGCACAGGTGTTTGATGCTATTTGTTGAAGGTGGCGATCAGGGAAGTTGAGCAGCAGTGGACAAGAAATCACGCCGACCAGCGCCAGTGCTAATGAGCATCATTGCAGAATGCGGGCCAACAGCATGGGAGAAACGCATGGAGCGGCAATGTCATTACTTCCAGGAATCGCGGTAGCATGTCATGAAGCGCCAATGGCTGAAGCTGGTGTTTTTTCTGCCGACTGTGCGCCATTTCACCAGCCGAGTTCTCTCCCGGCTTTCTCGGGGCAAGCAGTTGGTCAACAAGCTCTCGCAGGTGAATGGCGGATGGGGCTTTTGAGCAAGTATCCAGCGAACAAATGGGGAGCAAGTCCACGCATTGTTCTTTATTGGACGCAAATCTAAAACTGCACTTCTGTCCCCGCTGCGCACAGATTCCAGGGCGTTGGGAACAAGCTGATCTTCCCCATGGCCACGGCTTGCTTTTTTTTAGCGCATCCCAAACCCTGAGTCTTGACGCGCAGGTGGCAGCAGTAGATTAGGCGGTAGGCCAGCTTCGCCCGCGTTTCGGGCTGCCAGGGCTCGTCCCCTTCGATCACCCAGCAAGGCCTCGGCTTGCAGCAGCGCAGCCAGCAGCTGTCCATTTGCCGCAGCCTGCCCCAGATTGTGGGCAGCCATTGTGGCGAAAACTTGCTTACGCAAAAAAGAAGGTCCTTTTTTCAACAACAAAATCCGGTTTTGTAATTTTTATACGGGCTCGGAATTTGTAGGGAGTTCCCCGATTTTAGAAAAGCCAGCAAAAGGCACCGACAGCGACCAGTACTTGCTGCAACTCTGCGGACATCAGGAAAAGAATGTCCCACGCCGTTTTGAACAGTGTCCGCGGTCAACCCCTGTCTATCGAACTCTGCATAGATGGTGGAGGCATCTGAGGCACCCCAAGTTAAGCAATGAGCTGCCAGAAACGCTGCCAGAGCTGCCGCAGACCCTTCCGACCAGGCGATGAACTTCTTCCTGCATGCCGAAGCTTGCCTCGAACTGCCGCAGCCAGGCGATGAACAAGCAGAAACGCTTCCAGAGCCGCTGCAGGCCCATCCCAGACAGGCAATGAACAAGGGAAATCTGCCGACCCCAAAGGCAGGATTGCGCCCTCAGGGGCTGTGGTCGCATTCTGGGAAAGGGCCGGACGCAGCCACAGAGGCTGGAGCAATTCCGGGCTGCTGCGAGTACAGGCCGCGACAGGGTCGCCGGGCTGCTTGGAGGTGTACTTGGGTGTGGAGAAGAGCTTTTCGCCTCGGCTGGCGCACTTGCATGACACCAAACCATTGGGATCAGAATCGCCGCGTGGGGAAGAGCTTAATCCTCCCCATGCCTTTGCCTTATGGGCGCATCCCATTCCCTAAGGCCAACCGCTGCCCGGCGGAAGCAACACTCCAGCGACCGAAGCGCGAGCCCAACCCAGCCAAGCTGTGGGCCGGAGCACCCAGCCCGGGCACTCTGAGCGCCTTCTGCGGGGGCTGGTGGCAAAGGATGCCATGGAGCTTCAACCTCATGAAAATGCCATCATCACACACGGGGCTGGGGCGTGGTTGCTTGGGGAGAAGGCGGATAAGTACGAAAAGGAGCATGCCGGGCGTGGAATTCCATGCAGCTTCCAGGACGACTCGGCTCTGGTGGTCGTGGAGGAGACGGGTGTGAGGCAGTAGGCAGTTAGGTTTGCAGAATGTTTTTGATTTGTGCTTGGTTAGGTTTGCTGCGCGCCTGTCAGGAGAAGGAGGGGAACGCAGACACTCCAATCATGTCTTTGCGCTCTGCATTGCAGCGCATCGAGGCTTCCGGCATGGTTGACTATACTCTCGGGGGTCACACTTGCGCTCGACCGCAAGCTGTCCAGCAAGGTAAGGAGGATGACTGCTTCAGCGTCTCGCCAGACGGGAGCGCCAGGCTGCTTTGGCGCCCGAACACGGTGCCGGGGAAGCAGCTCAAGGCGGCGAATGTGGCTTCGAGCTTCAGCTACACCTCTCTCAACGCAAGCCCGCTGGTCCTGGTCCTTTGGCAGGTTTGCTCATCAATTAGTGCATACAGTTCTTCATTTGTGACAAGGTGAATTGCTTGTTGCCAAGGTGTGGCGTCTGAGGGTGTACAACACGGAGAAGTGTGCAGCAACAACTGCAACAACTGCAACAACGGCAACAACAGCAACAGCAGCAGCAGCAGCAGCAGCAGAAACAACAACACCAACCACAACAACGGCAACAACGACAACAAGGAGAAACGACAACACCAACGGCAACAGCAACAACAACAACGACGACGGTCACGACGACAACAACACCAACAACGACGACGACAACAACGGCAACAACGACAACAACAACAACCAGAACCACAACCACAACCACAACAACAACAACAACAACAACCACAACCGCAACCGCAACCACAACCGCAACCGCACCCACAACCGCAACCGCAACCGCAACCGCAACCGCAACAACAACAACCGCACCAACAGCATCAACAGCAACAACAGAAGCAACAGCAACAACAACAACGGCAACAACGGCAACAACGACAACAACGACAACAACAACAACAACAACAACAACAACAACAACAACAACAACAACGCGAACGAGAACGACCACGACCACGACGACGACCACGACCACGACGACGACGCCGACGACGACGGCCGCAACGACGATGACGACGGCGACAACGACCGCAACGACAACGACAACAGCAACAGCAACAGCAGCGGCAACAGCAACAGCAACGCCAACGGCAACAACAACAGCAACAGCAACAGCAACAGCAACAACAACAACAACAATAACAACAACAGCAACAGCAGCAGCAACAACAGCAACAACAACAGCAACAGCAGCAGCAACAACAGCAGCAACAGCAACAGCCAACACAGCCACAACAACAGCAACAGCAGCGGCAACAGCAACAGCAACAACAGCAACAACAACGACAACAGCAACAGCAACCACAACAACAGCAGCAGCAGCAACAGCAACAGCAAAAGATATCAACAAAGCAGCGCAAATAACAACAGCAACAACAACGGCAATACCAACAGCAACAGCTAACAGCAGCCAGAAGCACCCCAAGCTTCAATGAGTTTCAACACCACGGCCTTCACGGGGATCCCTAAACAGGTCAGGGTTTTACAGGGCTCCTGAAAAGATACATTTTGCCAATTTGAAACATGGCTTTTTCCACAAGAATAAAGGGAACCCACCATTTACAGGGCAATGTTCAGGTGTATAATGTAAGGATCCCTGTTTTGGAAAACAAGCAAGCGTGTTGCGTGGCTAAATTTACACCTCCGTAGACCCTGGGTGAAGAGTACCAACGGTTGCCCCACACATCCAGCCAACGTGGCCAGCAGTGGCCAGTGGAACTCGCGTTTAAGAGGCTGCCCAGTCAATAGGGTGGCGTGAATGGGTGGGGCCAACCTGGCTTCTGGGGCCCAGGCGGGTCAGAGCAGCGATCCTGCAGCAAGGGCTGCAAGAAGGGTAAATCGTTTCACCGACACCAATTTGGCATTCAGCTAAATTCTTGCAGCAATTTGGCCTATCCCTTTCCCTTGTCGCGCAGATAGCTGAAAGCCATATGGGTTTAACTTTAGAGCCTCCGGCTCAGTCCGCCGACATTGTCCTCTCCCTTTTCTCCTTCTTCCTCTCTTCCTTGTCTCCCTTGTGTGTTCTGTCGTCCTCTCTCCCTCCCTCTGCTCCCATCCTCCCCATCCCCCCAAGCCTCTCTCTCCCCAATCTCCCACTCTCGTATGTATGTAATATGTATGCTTGCATGTACATATGTATGTTATGTATGTATGTATGTATGTATGTATGTATGTATGTATGTATGTATGTATGTATGTATGTATGTATGTATGTATGTATGTATGTATGTAATGTCTGTAATGTATGTAATGTATGTAATGTATGTAATTGTAATGTATGTATGTATGTATGTATGTATGTATGTATGTATGTATGTATGTATGTATGTATGTATGTATGTATGTATGTATGTATGTATGTAATGTATGTATGTATGTATGTATGTATGTATGTAAGGTATGTATGTATGTATGTATGTATGTATGTATGTATGTATGTATGTATGTAATGTATGTATGTATGTATGTATGTATGTATGTATGTATGTATGTATGTATGTATGTAATGTAATGTAAGTAATGTATGTATGTATGTATGTATGTATGTATGTATGTATGTATGTATGTATGTATGTATGTATGTATGTATGTATGTATGTCAATGTATGTATGTATGTATGTCAATGTATGTATGTATGTATGTATGTATGTATGTATGTATGTATGTATGTATGTATGTATGTATGTATGTATGTATGTATGTATGTATGTTTGTATGTATGTTATGTATGTATGTATGTATGTATGTATGTATGTATGTATGTATGTATGTATGTATGTATGTATGTATGTATGTATGTATGTATGTATGTATGTATGTATGTATGTATGTTAATGTATGTATGTATGTATGTATGTATGTATGTATGTATGTATGTATGTATGTATGTATGTATGTTTGTGTGTATGTATGTATGTATGTATGTATGTATGTATGTATGTATGTATGTATGTATGTATGTATGTATGTATGTATGTATGTATGTATCTATGTATCTATGTCTGTGTGTGTGTATATGTATGTATGTATGTATGTATGTATGTATGTATGTATGTATGTATGTATGTATGTATGTATGTATGTATGTATGTATGTATGTATGTATGTATGTATGTATGTATGTATGTAATGTAATGTAATGTAATGTAATGTAATGTAATGTAATGTAATGTAATGTAATGTAATGTAATGTTTTGTAATGTAATGTAATGTAATGTAATGTAATGTATGTATGTATGTATGTATGTATGTATGTAATGTATGTATGTAATGTATGTATGTATGTATGTATGTATGTATGTATGTATGTATGTATGTATGTATGTATGTATGTTTTTAATGTATGTATGTA